>CM059341.1:4289078-4353333 GCA_030340685.1 Protosalanx chinensis | reverse complement strand
ACACTTACCTCAGCGACAACATCAACCTTTCACCTCCAGCCTTTTCAAGGAAAGCTCATAATCAATGACCACTGGGTCCATAAGAATAATCTAATTTCTGTCCATTTCAGATAGATCTTTATTTGTCATTGTCTCAACATACAACGAAAAACATTAATAATAATTAGCAAGAATTTGTGTTCCTATTCTAAATATTCTGATCATTCTTTAGGGATGATTTACTTGGTGTTTTAAAGATACAATGGCTTGTGCTGTACTGAATCCAGTGTAACGTATTGTTGTCCTGGTGACCTCAGACAGCCGTTCCCTGCTGGAGATAGAGTGACCTTCAATGGGAAGGAGTGTATCTGCCAGACATGTACACAGCCACTAGCTGCTGACAGCCCTGCCCCCATACAGGCTGTGCACAGTAAGTAGCCCCTGTCCTCTGTCTCCCTCTGTCTCTCTCTCTCTCTCTCTTTGTGTCTTTGTCGCTTCCCCTCTTTCTATTTGTCCCTATCTTTCTCTTGCTCTAGATCAGGGTTGGCAACCCTGGTCCTAGGGAGCCACTGTCCGGAAGATTTTAGATGTTTCCCTGCTCCAGCACACCTGATTCTAATGAAGGGTTGTTATCAAGCTCTGTGAAGCCTCATAATTACCCTCCATTAGAATCGGGTGTGCTAAAGCAGGGAAACATCTAAAATCTTCAGGACAGTGGCTCTCTAGGACCAAGGTTGCCGACCTCTGCTCTAAATAGAGACAGACTGATAATCTGGTTGTGATTAGTCTTCTACTGGTAACGTAAGCATCCTTTGTCCACCTCTGTCCACCTCTGTCCACCTCCTGTCCACCTCTGTCCTCCTCTGTCCACCTCTGTCTCTCAGACTGCTGTGGCTGTGGGAAGGAGTTCAAGAACGAACAATCTCTGGTGGCCCTGGACAAACACTGGCACCTGGGCTGCTTCAAATGCCAGGTGTGCAACAAGGTGCTCAACGCAGAGTACATCAGCAAGTAAGGCCCCCTCCACATCCTTCTACCCTCCCTCCCTCCCTCCCCCTGCCTCCCACCCTCCCTGCCTTGCTTCCTGCCTCCCTCCCTCCCTCCCTCCCTGCCTCCTCCCTCCCTCCCTCCCTCCCTCCCTCCCTCCTCCCTCCCTCCCCTCCCTCCCTCTCCCTCCCTCCCTCCCCCCCCCCTCCCTGCCTTGCTTCCTGCCTACCTGCCTCCCTCCCTCCCTCCCTGCCTCCCTCCCTCCCTCCCTCCCTCCCTGCCTCCCTCACTCCCTCCCTCCCTGCCTGCCTCCCTCCCTGCCTCGTCCCTGCCTCCCTCCCTGCCTCTCTCCTCCCTCCCTCCCCCCCATCTGAACCCACACTAGTGTTGTCTGTGTCCTGTAGGGATGGGATCCCTACTGTGAGGTGGATTACCATGCCATGTACGGGATCCAGTGTGAGAGCTGCAAGAAGTACATCACCGGGAAAGTTCTAGAGGTACAGTAGTACATCACCGGGAAAGTTCTAGAGGTACAGTAGTACATCAAGGGAGAAAGTTCTAGAGGTACAGTAGTACATCACCGGGAAAGTTCTAGAGGTACAGGAAAGTTCTAGAGGTACGGTAGAAAGACTAATCGTGTTCAGAACTCTATGAAACACCCTCCCCTCTTCAACAATCTCTTTAAAAAAACTAGGTGTCCTCACACATATATAATGGAGAGGCCCTGATTAGTCAGACAAGCACAGATCTGGAGTCAGCTTACTGTTCCCCCGGCAGCTGCACTCCCCTGTAACCAGATAGGATAGCTGTTCTCAGGTCAGCAGCTTTAGGTGACTGTAAGACAGACTGATTGTTTCAGACTGGTCTCCTCAGAGACAGGCTAATGGTGTCCACTGACTGAGGCTAGGGCCTACATGCTTGTTTGTAGAGGTCCTCCATCTCTCACTCTTCCCTCCCCTATCTTCTTTCTCTCTCTCTTACGAGGGTTAATGACTTTGACCTCATCGCTCATGTGCACATGTAAGCTCTCTCTCTCTTTCTGTCTGTCACGAATCATCTCTTTCTCTCTCCATCACTTTTAAAAGCCACCTCTCTTTCTGTATCTGTCTCTCTCTCTCTCCGTCTCTCTCTTCCGCTTCTCCTCCTTCAGGCCTCTTCTCATTGTCAGGCTCTCTCAGGTACCAGTCTGTTCCAGAAGCTTCCGCCCCACTGACGGGAATACCTCGCCACGAACCAACCCTGACCTAGAAAACTCCCGAATAGAGATACTGCCTTACTTACCTATATGACATTTTACCATCGTAAAAAAAGCACAAAAAAACTGCAGACATATTATGGGATGTGGGAAAATCCCTTACTGATAGTCAAAACTTGGGGATTATGCGTTGCCGGTGTGTTTTGGGTTGGAGGGGATGGACGACAGCCACAGCTCACATAGAGCCATGTACACAGAGAGAGGGAGGAAGAGAGGAGAGAGAGATGGCGAGAAAGAAGAATGGAGGGAGAGCTGATGGGGACAAGAGAAAGACAGGATGGAGGGGGAGAGAAAGAGAACAACAGGAGGAAGGAGACAACGAGAAGGAAAGAGAAAGAGCGAGAGAACAGGGAGGTAAAGCCATTGAGGCCGGTGAGATGACGGAGAGTGAAAAGGGGCTTGTTTTACACCGGCAGAGCAAAGGGTCATGGGATACTCTCTCTGGAGGAAGGGGAGGAGTGGAGGCGAGGATGAGAGGGAGAGATCGAGGGGGAGGAGAGGAAAACTCTCAAAGGGGGTCTTGGAAGCCGCCGCAACCCTCCCCCCTCCCCCCTCACCAACGTTGAACAGAACACAGTTATGGGAGGGACAAACAATGCTGTCCTTCTTTCCATCCCTCTCTCTCCCCTCCTCCCTCTCCACTCATCCCTCTCTTTCCCTCTCACACTCTCCCTTTTCATAAACACATATCCGGTTCCGCTTCTTAGCGATGCCCAGGAAACCGAGGAAACATAATCACTGCATGTGTGTGTGTATGTGTGTATTCCTTTAATCCCTTGTTCAATTACATCACCACACAGAATATGGAGCACACATATATTAGTGGCTGAGATGAGAACAAGTGCTGTAGAGTTCCGCCTTGACAGATATGCTCAATCTGTCTCCGCTAAACGGATGTGACCTGGTTGTGTGTCCGTCCGTGCATGTATGGGTATACTGTGTGTATCCTGCGTGTCTCTGCATGTGTGTGTGTGTGTGTGTGAGAGAGAGAGAGGTCGCAGGATGCTCAGGGCAGTTTAGTTCCCATTAACTACACCACTTCCACTCCCCCTTCCAGCATCCACTCCCAGCACCCTGTACAGAACACACACTGTATGTAACACCAGAGCATTCCACTTAGTCCACTACTTAGTACACTTGACTCCTGTCCCCTCACCACCTTGCTTGCTCTGTGACACTGTCTGTGACCTTTGCCCTGTTCTGGAAGATTGTGACATTCTAGTCTGATGAAACGATGCTTCTCGAAGCCGGTCATGCCCCCTCCTGGCTGTTGGTTTGAGCGGACTGGTTGTGGACTGGTTGTGGACTGGTTGTGGAGGAAGGCTGCTCTCCCAGGCTGGCAGATGCAGCAGCTTCGGGTGGACAGCCTGTTTCGGTTTTAGTTTAGCGCCAAGCGGTGTGTGCTCAGCCCGAGGGAGGGAGGGGAGATAGACTGTGATAAACACCCTGGACTAGAGTGCAGGCTGTACAACGAGGAGTTGTTGCTGTGTTACTTTTTAGAGAGTTAGGTGTGGGGAGGGAGAAAGTGAAGAGAGAGATAGAGAGATGGAGAGAGGAGGAATACAGATTGAGAGGGTGAGAGACAGGAGAGAGAGAGATACAGGCAGTATAAATCTGTGTATAGTTGGCTGGCTGGAAGTCAGGGGAGACGACAATGCAAATCCGTCTCCTCCTTCTATTTCTCTCCGTCTCCTCCCTTGCTCCCCCCCCCTCGCTTTCTCTCACCACCCTGCTCTGTTTGTGTTTGTGGGATGGTGCAGGTGTGTGTGTGCCCGTGTGTGTTAGGCAGCGTCTCCCTCCCCAAATCTAATTCTAATGTTCTAACTGGATCACCTCCCTAGCCTGAATTTGATTCCTGAAATAAGTGAGTGAGAGAATGAGAGGGAGGGAGAAAGAGAGGGAGGGAGAGAGAGAGACATCAGGCCCACGATCACTCGAAAGAGAAAAAGGACGAACAAACTCTATCTTCTCCTTCCGTAGCCTCTCACCTCACCAACACCTCCACATCTGCTTGCCGTTCTCTCACCTAGACGTCATGAACCTCAAGCACAACTGTACCAACCCTACACCTCCCTCCCAAACCACAAACCTGGCAACGTGGAGCCTGCTGGAGACTCTTTATAGGATGCTGTGGTAACCAGGAGGATGGTCTCCAGTGAACTCCCACTCTCTCTTTCTACGCTTCATAAAATCAGGTTCTACACTTTAGTGGACTGTCGTTGTTTTGAGATGGGTCCCTGATCCGGCCTTTTACTGTTCATCAGCAGGGGCGCTGTGTGATCAACTCCCTCTATCTGTCTCTCTTTCTCTCTCTGTCTCTCCTTTCATCCCTCCATACCTCCCTTTATAGCTCTCTTTTTTCTGTGAGGGCAGTTTAATCTATGAGAGTTTAATCTCTCACAGATAAATCTTTGACAGTGATTATCATTTCCATAGAGTTTCAGATTCAAGTTCAAGAAAGAGTAGACTTGCAGGCTAAAGAGAGGCTGTATTTCCAAGACAGGGCCATTATTAAACTAGTGGATGAAAAATTGCTTCTGCAAAGCGACCTAGACGCAGTCTCACACGATGACATCACCGCAATATCGCAGGGCCTTACGTCAACTCGGGAAACTCAGACTGCTCTGTGGAATTCATCAGAGCTTCAGCAGTAACACTGTGCCTGACATTAGCATCTAAACGAGACTCCCATCAATATCAGAGAAACGCTAAATCATGCAGCCTAGCCGAGTGGAGGCTAGCCCCTGAACAAGAATAACAGCACAAGTTAGCGAGTGTCATTAAGTGACTACCAGATTGTCTGACCTTACCTAGCTACATAAATATGATTTTGTACTTTGGGATTTACAGACATAAACATGGACGCATGTTTGAAGTTTGTAGCTTGTGTGTTTTGGTCATTCTTAGTCCTCCCATGTCCTCCCTGCAGTGTTCAGTAACGCATTAGAAGTCAGTGTTCCTGTACCAGGGAGCCCCCCTGTGTTCAGGATGGAGAACTGGGTTTGCTTTGGTTTTTCCCATCAGTCTGTCTCCACTTTAGTTAATGAAGTTAATGGGGTAAGCCCACTGAATCTACATAAGTTAGCAGACCCCAATGGAGTACGGACTACTGCAGAGTCAGCGTTATATAAGCCAATATCATCAGCTAAGAAGATAATTTCATAAGCCAATAACATTGCAAGCGGATATTACTTTTCTAATTGCTCAGAGTCATTTCTCAGTCTTTCTTATCAAATTTTGTTTTCCTATTTGTGTGGCTGTGTGTTTGTGTGTGTGTGTGTGTGTGTGTGTGTCAGGCTGGAGAGAAACACTATCACCCCACTTGTGCCCGCTGTGCCAGGTGTGAGCAGATGTTTGGTGAGGGAGAGGAGATGTACCTGCAAGGTTAGCATGCACACACACACACACACACACATACACACACACGCATACACAGGCACACACACACGTACACACAAACACACAGGCGCACTCACAATCCCTGTAATTCCCTGTCTGATACAGCCCCACTGGACTGGGCTTTATCAATTAGAATAAGAGCTTTCAGAACCACAGCAGTGATATAAATCACCTCTCGCACACACACACACACGCACACACTTAAAAACATGCATACGCACAGTTTTATTTACAATGCTAAGACTGTAAATATAGACACAGTCGGATCAATGAGGTACAATATATACACACACTCCCAGACACAGATCAATCAAATGAATAATGTACATCTCCCAGGGTGCTATGAGAGAAGTTGACAGTTGACCATCTCCTTTTTCTCTCTCTTTTCTTCGTCTTGCTTTCATTCTTTCTTTCTCTCTCTCTCCCTCCCTCTCCCTCCTTTTTTAATTTTATTTCACTCTTGTTCTCAGGTAATTCTATCTGGCACCCTCCATGCAGACAGGCAGCCAGGCAGGAGGAGAAGACCAAGGTGAGCCAATGGGGGTGGTGGTGGTGGGGGTGAGGCTGCTCACATTTTCAGATACGTCGTAGTATGTCCTACCTGGATTCATCCTGGTTCCGTAGCGAGTGCAGGTTTAGAGTGGAGACGGTCTCCGCTGTGTGGTGGAAGTGAGGGGAAGGTTCCGGCGCCCTCTCTTCTCTCCTGTCTCCCTGTCTTACCCCCATCTATCCACCCCTCCCTCCCTCGCTCCCTCTATCCATCTCCCCATCCCTCTCAACTTCAATCCCTCCATCACTCTGTCTCATCCTCCCTCCTTCCATCTGTCCCTCCCTCCCTCCTTCCCTCCCTCCCTCTAGAAGCAGGTACGGATACAGCTCAATGACGTTCCCGAGCATCAGGTTTGTGATGTACGTTGCCCACCCCTTCCTCTTCCTCCCCCCCCTTCCCCACTATTTCACCCCACAACTGCATGCCCCCGTCCCCTCCTGACCCCTCAGTTGTGACCCCCTATCTTCCCCACCCCACCACAGTGGCCTTATCCCCCTGATTGGCTTCACGCTCGGTAGCCACGCCCACTGGACACCAACCTTTAGTCCGGTATTGGTGGAAGTCGCTCCTAACTGCCTCCCCAAATCAGGGGTCAAATATGTCCCTGTTTGAAAATATTCAAATCTCGTTGGTCAGACATTAAATCAGAGCAATCTGATTCTGTATCCGTTGCTAGGGGTGACTTCTCAGCCCACACCGAGCACTGCCCACACAGACCAGCCACTGACCCATAACCCCTTTGGGCTGATCATATGACAACGTTGATTGGCCGGCTGATTGACCAATGCTGTAGTGAGTAGAAGTAACAGCTAAAATGGCAGCAGCTGTTTGAATGACACTATGATGCTTTCACGCAAGCTTCACTAATAAGATACTGTACTGTGTGTGTGTGTGTGTGTGTGAGAGAGAGAGAGAGAGAGAGAGAGAGAGAGAGAGAGAGAGAGAGAGAGAGAGAGAGAGAGAGAGAGAGAGAGAGAGAGAGAGAGAGAGAGAGAGAGAGAGAGAGAGAGAGAGAGAGAGAGAGAGAGAGAGAGAGAGAGAGAGAGAGAGAGAGAGAGAGGGAGGGACATCACAGGTGCAGTGGGCCTTGAATGATGCCTTGAATGATGCTGTGTGACCAGACAGTGTGTTTACAGGGGATTACAACAGATGAGCTGGAGGGAGATTCTAATCGATAATCTGAATTTACTGAATGAACAAAGGTGGAGCATGAGCCATCTGGACACTTAATAATACAAGCTGTTTGAACAGCTGTCTGTTGTCTGTCTGTCTCTCTTCCTCTTTCGCTCTATCAATCACTTTCCCTCTCTTCATCCTCTCTGTCTCCCGTACCTCCCCCCTGCTCAGCTGAGTGTGTTTAACACTTTGCTCCCCGTATTGCAGGTGACCAGAACCTCGTCTGAGAGCATCACCTCAGCGCCGGCCTCCAGCGCTTCTGGCTCTCCCAGTCGGGTCATCTATGTAAGCCCCCACCTCGCCACCAGAGGGCAGCGACGCTGAACACGACAGGACGCATCCATACTACGGCTCATATAGCACATCAAGTATATCCTAGGCCAGGGGTCACCAATCCTGGTCCTCGAGAACCCCTGTCCTGACAGGTTAAGATGTTCCCCTGCTCCAGCACACCTGATTATAATTAATAGTTTTTTTAGGCTTTACAGGAGCTTGATAACGATCCCTTCATTAGAATCAGGTGTGCCGGAGCTGGGAAACATCTAAAACTTTCAGGACAGTAGCCCTTGAGGACCAGGGTTAGTGACCCCTGTCCTAGGCCATACAACACATATATGTGTTATATATCCAAGGTCATATACCGCACATGTCGTTTATCCAAGGTCATTTAGCACACACCTGGAAGTATATAGATCCACGTTGGCACCCAAACTGCTGACGGTAGCTTAACATTCCTTCCTTATTGAGCACGACACATGGTTTGATGATGAATATTTCATTGGAAAAGGAAAAGGCGAGCAACGTTGTCGACATTTAGCGTTAGCGTGCGTCATCAGAACTTGGTGTTGAGTTAGCAGTATGCTAACACTGCTTCCTTCTCCCTCAGGCCAAGCTGGGCGAGGAGATGCTGGACTACAAGGACTTGGCTGCTCTTCCCAAGATCAAGGCTATTTACAACATCGACAGGCCAGACATGCTGTCATACTCCCCCTATGTCAGCTACACCACCGAGGACAGACAGTACGGGGAGGTAGGAGATGAGCCCTGATGAGAGGAAGATGAACTCTCCCCCTCTCTCTTTTCCTTTCTGTATATCTCTCGCTGTCTCTTGCTCTTTGTCTCTCTCTCTTGCTCTCTCTCTCTCTTTCTCACTCTGTCTCTCTCTCTCTCTCTCACTCTGTCTCTTACTCTGTCTCTTTCTGTCTCTGTCTCTTACTCTCTCTCTTCTTCTTCTTCAGTTGGTCTCTGTCTCTGTGTTTATGTATCAGTTTCCTCCCTGGCCCGCTCCACCCCCTGTATTTTGTATCTTTTTAATCCCTACATTCATCAATTTCACTCATTTAAATTTTTTCCTCACATCTCACAATAAACAACTAAATGGGACAAACATTTAGAATGTTTCACTATGGAACTTATTTCGTATTTTTTTTCTTAACAACTTAAAATGTCCATCATACTAACCCGTTTAGGAGTTAATGTCATGAACTTTCTCCCCCTCTTCATTTGCAGTCCCCCCATCTGCTCTCTCCTACTCCAACAGAGGTAACCACTCCCACCCCCCCCTCACCCTAACATCCTCCCCCCACAATGACTTTAACATTTCCCCTGACTTGTATGTATTGAATGTCATGAAGATGTGTTGGAGGAGACTGGTTCACTGATTGTGCTTTTATGCTCGTGATGTCACAGGGATATTACAGGGATTAGCCATGTGATTCATCGCTATCATTAAAAGCAGATTATACAGTCGTGGTTGTTGGAGACCGTTGTTATGTGTGGGTAGTGTGCGAACACTTGGTAGGTCTGGCAGTGTGCAGTGTGCCCAGCAAGGATGTAGGATGACCTCACTTCCTGTGTGTTTCCAGGGTGATGGAGAGAAATCGCCTCGTCAGCGAAGGCCATCCAGCCCCAGCTCCAACAGCTCCCTGGGGGGGTACGGCCGGTACACCCCCTCCCGCTCCCCTCAGAACTATAGCAGGCCAGGTACACACATACATATTGCAAAGAGCAAACATTTAATTCTACTCAAACGCATGACAGTGGATACTATTTCCGTCTTGTATGTCTGCTAAATCTCTTTTACTTTCATTTCCACTGATCGGTGTAATTCTATCGATTTCCAGAATGCTTTTCTGTTTTTCTATTCTGAACATTTCATGCAGTCTCATTGAACTTTCCTCTACAATTGAGTTGACAATGCCAGTACTATGGTGGTTCCTAATAGAATAAGTCACTTGTGATAGTCCTTTATCCAAAGCTATCCAGGTGGACAGAGTTTTATCATTTTGTTCAAGATGTGTATTTCCTGTCAAAATTTGGCGTACTTCTTCTTATCAGTGACTCACAGCTTACCCCTCATTCTGATTGGACACCCAGGGCCTGAGGGGTACTTGAGCGGGCGTTTCATTGGCCAGGCTCGAGACTCCAGCTCCCTACCCCTTCCAAATAACTCTGTGGGGGGTCCCAAGTACCCCTCCGCTTGGGCGAGGGACTCCTCCTCCCTGCCTAGGTACAACTCTTCCCCCATACCGCCAGGGGGTAAATATTCCCCCATACCGCCAGGGGGTAAATATTCCCCCATACCGCCAGGGGGTAAATATTCCCCCATACCACCAGGGGGTAAATATTCCCCCATACCACCAGGAGGTACATCTTCCCCCACACCAACAGGGGGTACATCTTCCCCCACACCACCAGGAGGTACATCTTCCCCCACACCACCAGGGGGCAGCGGAGGCACGTCCCTGCCCCTCAACCCTACCACTCTGGCCTTGCTCCAACAGCACAACTACATCCCTTACTTCCGAGGTACCAGACAACAAAATAGAACCCGACCCAATCCAGAATAGATCATGTCTATTTGAACTCTAAAGATATACAATCAGCCTGACTCCTATTGTGTTGGATTGGGTCTGTGTTCGGTGTGGAGTGCTGTGAGAGTAGCAAAGCTTAAGCTGAGCGTTTGTGATGCTCACACTGTAGTGGTGATGCTGCATGTCCCAGTAACTCTGGAAGGCATGGCCTACAAGCTCCAACATTAATCAGCGGTTGTAGCTCTTCTCTCCAGAGTGTTTCAGGCCAGTGTGTGTTGACTGATAACTTACAGCAATGAGACAGGAAACATTTGCATGGTTTGTGCTGCCCTTGTTTTGTTTTAACCAAGGTCTGAAGATGACTGCTGCCTGGTAGTCTTGTCCCATCCTGTAGCCATACCCAGCCCCCTTCCTAGCAACAAGACGCAGAAGCAACTCTCCCCACCCCCCCACCCCCCCTCCCACCAACACCCCAACACACCATCCTCAAACAGAGAGTCACACCCTCTCCCCAGTGTGCAAGGTCACTTGTGACAAAACAAGTGGCCCCCACAGGCCTTCCATATCCAACCACCTACCTGAGTCTGGTCTCCTCTTCACCCCTCCCCCCCCACCCCTTCAGGCCTCAGAGAGGACCCTCTTCCTGAGGCTAAACCTAGGACCTCCCTGCATCTCACTTTACCTCCTCACGGTAATGCACAAGACGGTAAAAGAAGCCCCTGGTCTCTCCTCTGTGTCTTATATACTGGCTGTTGGTTCCTCGTGGTGTGCATCAGGGTCCATTGCTCGAGCCCGTCAGTTTGTTATGTTTGCCCCTTTTTTGATCGTGTCTGTGGAAGGCGTTTCTCCTCTTTTCGTCTGAAGTTGTCGTACTTGTGCATGGCAGCCTTGTGGATATCGTAATTGTGGATATGTCTGATTATTTCTGGTCATTTAATACCGTTGCCTAGAAGTTGTTGTTCTGTAAAAAAAAAAACATACATGTCCGGTTGGATGTAATCCATCTTGCACTTGACTTGAACCTCGTATGTGGAGTGTTGTTGTGTTTTTTGTGATACCCTATAGCGTGTTGTTTTGAACCACTGTCTTTCAGCTTTTAACTCTTCAGTGTCAAGCTAAGGTTCTATCTGTGGAGAGATTGGGAGTGAAAGGGTAGCTGTTTGGTAAATTTCTTCCTGCGTTGCTCAAGACAAAAGCATATGAGGTAATCGGTCTTATGTGTTTCTTATCGGGGGAATTAAAAAACCATGCCTCGTCCAAAACCCTGACAAAACGGGTGTTAGAGGAGAGGTTTTTATCAGTGCGTCAGAGAGAGAGAGGGAGTGCGAACAGATAAGAGAAAAGCTGATGTAGCCTCAGAAGAACAAGTGTGTGGACCACAGAGACCCAACGTGATATAAATCCGCCCGTTTTTACTATTGTACATGCGGACTCTGGTCTAATCTGACCACACCTTGACACATGCTGAAGTAATGCAGCGACTCGCAATGTTGTCTTTCTGCATCGTGACTCACGAGGCCTTGTCAGAAAAGATAGCTCACATTTAGGAATCCGACCACGTTTTATGAGCTGAGAAAGAGATCGAAAGAGGTGAGGATGAAAAACAGATTCGGAAAAGAGACACAGAGGAGGAAGAGAAGGTAATCTGAGGGCTGCAAGCCTGAGGGAGCGTTCCGGCCATACGCGAACAAACAGCGAGGGAGGAAGGAGAGCGTGGAGAAACCAATGAGATCACAGGCCGACGTTGGTACAGCGGCACGTCAGCAAATGCCGTCCAAACTTTTTGTGGTTTTTCCACCAATACAGAAGCAACACAGCGTTATTGGAGACGCAGATGAAAGAGAGGAATGAAAGTAAGGGGGAACCAAGGGATGAAAGGAAACCAATCGCAGAGGTTGTAATTTGGGAGTCTGGTCCCGAGTTACAGTGGTGTGTGCCACGCTTGGCAGGTTGGTATTGCAGTCTCAGTGCTTCCTAACACAGCGTGAAGGAGACTGGAGTGTTCTTATGCACTGGACTTGGCTTTTAATGAGGGATCAGGTTTGCTAATAACATGGTTAGAGTCCGGTTAAGCGATTAAACCACATCTTTACTGTTGGTAAATGGTCCCCCCTCTGTGACATTTTCATGGTTGAAGGTAGGGATTACAGATGAAGGGACGTTTTACATTTTTACAGAATAGCAAAGATGATCGATGATGAGCTCATCCTGCTGGTGGTTTGTGATTCGGTGCTGATGGTATGAACTTTTAAAGAATGTTTCGTTGGAGTCACACTTTTCCTCCCACACAGAAGCCCTGCCCACGCACTCCTCTGCTCACCTCTCCTTCAGAATAAGAGTCCCTCCTCAGCTCCAGATGTGTGGAGGAGCTGCCCCAGATACACTAACTGCACTCTGAGTGGATGTTGCCGCCCATGTGTGTGTCTGTGTGTGTGTGTGTGTGTGAATTACATCATCCTCTTGCATCCCTTCTGCTTAGCCTAACACTTTCTCCCCCAAAGATGGGAGTATGCGCTTGTTGTCTTCTCAACTAACAGTCTCCCTCCTTCCTCCCTTTCTCTCTCTCTCTCTCTCTCTCTCTCCTCCCTTCCTCCCTCTTTCTTGCAGCCTCAGATATAGATGTTTACTAGTGTTGGCCTGTCAAGTGCCACTGACTTCACCACCCAGCCTGTATGTGACACCATGAATTGTTATGGACTGTGGTCATTGACACACACACCCACCCACACACAGTTGAAAGAAGAATCGTGTGACACATGTCCCATTAGAACAGGCAGTGTCCAACACAGATGTACCGTACTCAAACGGCTGGGTTGTCGAGTCAGTTGGATAAGAACGACGATAAGCGCTGCCTAGCCATTGCATAACTCTCCTTCTTTGCCCTCCCCTTATTTTCCACCACACAACCCCTCCAACCCTCCCTCGCCCCCCTTCCACCCACCTCCCACTCTCCCCCCTCTCCCTGCTTCCTTCCCCCCCTTTGAGGTAGTGAAAGTGGCCGGAGCACCCCCAGTCTCTCCACCTATTCTGACGGCAAATCCCCCGGCTCTTCTTCCTATGTGGCTGCCCCCAGGCACTTCCATGTACCAGGTAGGTTGGCACCGGCACGTCTCCGCTCCACCGCGCCCTTCTCTGTGAACCCTCCTTCCTCCTATTCCTGGCCTCTCCCTGTCTGAGGTTGGAGGTGGCGGGTCTGGACTACACAAGGGGGGTGAGATGCGTCAGGTGACGTTGAAGGATTGACCTCCAGGGTGTTGTCTTTGGGGGGTATGTGGGTCACCCCCACCCTCTCCAGTCTCTCTTCCCTGGCTTCACGTTGCTTCTCTATCCCTCCCTCTCTCACCCACTCCCTTCTTCTCTTCTCTTCCTTGGTCTCCTTCCTGTGTCTCAGTCTCTCTCTCCCTCCCTCTCTCTGTCCTCCCTCTTTCCCCCTCTGAGACGATACATTCTCTGTGTTGACAGTATTAAGAGGATTCTCCTCGTGGTGATGCCCCTACTGAAGCCTGTGTCTGATCCACCATATTGTTCCCATTGAACCTTACAGTGTCATTCACCCCCCCAAAAACATGTAATAAAAAACAAACACCCCAAACTTGGCCACAGTTCACTTGAGTGAGCGAAGCCAGCAATTATCTACTTAATAGGTTTTCTAGCCATTGTATTGATTGCTTTTATATGGCTATTGTTTCCATTGCTGGCAATCACTGAAACTAAATAACCCACATGTGCTGTATTCCATGAGTCATTCTGTCTTCGAAAAAGCTGAGAAGACAGAGAGATTTTGTGACAGCCAAGTATTGCTGTCCGCTTGGTATTCATGTCCATAGACATGTAGGATAACCCCACTGGGTGTTTTATAATAAGAATCATTGTTGTGGTTGTCAACTTAAAGAATGTTTTATTTATTTTTGCAATTTACTGTTTGAATGTTTATTTTATTCTCATATGGTTTGCTGTAAATACAGTAATTAATCATCATATTCAGGAAAGTTATTATTATTATTATTTATTACTCTTGGAAACTCTGGGAAAACTTTTTGTTGGATCATTCTCACAATCCAATTCTATATGAGGGGGGTGGCCAACTGTAATCTTTTTCTTGATACCTACCACCATGGGACAAAATCATATATGTCAGTGATATATTTCGTACATGTTGCATGAATATTTATGTCAAGCGCTGACTTTGACTGCTCTAAGAAGACTGTGTTCCCAGTCATAATACCAATACAGATGTCTTGTGTTGACTCAAAGCTATGCTGCCCTTATTTTGGCTTCCCATTCCTTGATAACGGCTAACCCATGCTTCTTTTTCATCCTCTCTCTCTCCTTCTGTCCTTCTCTCCTTCCACCCTGGCTTCTTCTATCCATTTCTCTTTGCCTCTTGTCCATCTTCAGAGACTAAAGTCAAAGAAAATATCTATAGAAAACCCCCCATCTTCAAACAGCATGGTACAGTGCTCTCTACTTCCTGGTTAACGTCCTCTGGTCTCTGCACGATTGTGTCGCATGACGCCTGTCCACGACAGCCCTCCGGTCGCTGATCCAGAACCAGCTTCCACACCCCTACCTCTCCTTCTGTGTTTAAGAGGGGTACTCGGAAGCCTGATTTCAGATCAGTGTCTCAAGGGCCAACTTCCTTTCACCTCAAGGCCTCTCTGTTCTTTTTCTGTTTGGAGTTCTACTTCATTTCTGGTGTGTTTCTTTTCTACTGAACAGGCTTGACCACACAGGCAACTGAGCGATCCATCTGATTTGCGGTCCATCGAACCGCTAGGACCACATGTGGTCACTGTTGCCTGTGCTTTGAGGCCAAGCCTGCTGTAGAAGCTCCCCCAGCGAGGCTACGTGTGTCCCCTAGCGCCTGTCTGTGACCGTGCTGTGATGATTTCTGCCTTTCCCCCTCCATGCGTGCTCTCATACTGTCATGTCCGTAGCGGATTGGTCGTAGCAGTGTTGTGGTTGTCCTGTGTGTCCATTGTGATTGGTCATAATCGGTGTCGTCGGATTCTAAATCACTGTCCGTCCGGTACCTGGTTTTGTGCACTTCAACATTTGTGTGTGTGTGTGTGTGTTTATCTGTTCAACAACACAGCTGATTGATTATTGACATGGCAGTGTATCGTATGCACCTTGTGTGTGACTTTCCCAGCCCAGCATCAAACCTCCGGTTGGAGGATCTCTGCAATGGCATGAGGTTGTGAGCGTTCCAGCCTGTATCTGACATGAACACCACAACTCAGAATCAGGCTCTAGGTGTCGAGATACGATCAACACTGAGAGATGAATGAGGAGAAGCTAATCGTAACCACATGTTGACCATATAGCATGTTCTCTCAGGATTTATGAGCGAAATGTCCACGGTACGAGGCGGTATGTTCTCCAGCAGACGTTAGCTCAGGGTCAGGAGAATGCGATCGTGTGTGCTGACTGTCCAGACTGTAAAATAGATACTCTCACTCTCACACAAACACACACGATACCCTGGTGACTCCCTGCCCTCCTATGCAACATCTGAACTGTACTGTCACTCTCGTGGCTGTTAACCAAGTTGTATGTGTGTCAGGAATCAGTGCATGGCCTGTTTGAAGACCCCCTTGAGGTTGTGTGGAAATGACGATGACTGTGATTCACTGTAGGACGAAGCGTAAACTGTATGTATCGTGGCTGTCAGACAGATGTGTGTGTGTGTGTGTAAGAGAGATAGAGACAGCACGTTAGCTGCAGTGTGACGCGTTGTGTGCGGTTTGTAACATGTGTGTTTTACAGCTTCCAGAACATCCTGGCAAGATGGTGACGATGGAAAGGTAGGTTGAGACACTCCATCTATTTTATTATGGATTCTTATGATTTTTCTATCATATATTCTCTCTTTTTCTCTCATTGTCTCACTTTCTATCCCACACTATCGCTCTCTTTCTCTTAAGCTCTCTCATTTTCTCTCTTTTCGATCTCCAAATGTTTTTTGTTGTTGTTATCCATATTTCTGTCTCTCTTTCTCTCTCCTCTGTCCATCTATTCAGCCCTCTTCTTCTGTGTTCCCTCTCTCTTCAGACGAGGACCAGCTGGATGATCCTGAAGAGTGAGATAGACGGTCACCCGGACGAGTTGGACCCACGCAAGTCCACCTGCAGCCTGCCCACCGACGCCTCCCAGCCCAGTGAGTAGCCAATCACACGCACCGCATGGCCTGACGGACGCATCATCCACCATGAAGCGTTCTCATTGGTTTATGGCTGCTTTGATACATGTCACAGCCTCCATCAATGACTCTCCCTCTGGCTCCTCACAGATTTCCCTTACAGTAAATCTGCTTCCCTGCCTGGTTATGGAAGAAACGGCATTTACAAGGTGAGCTGTCACACTCACTCTACACCAGGGGGTCCAACCCTGTTTCTATAGAGATACCTGCTACACCAGGGGTGTCCAACCCTGTTTCTATAGAGATACCTGCTACACCACGGGTGTCCAACACTGTTTCTATAGCGATACCTGCTACACCAGGGGTGTCCAACACTGTTTCTATAGAGATACATGCTACACCAGGGGTGTCCAACACTGTTTCTATAGAGATACTGATACTTGGTTTGGGCTCCAAATCAGCTAATTATTAGAATCAGGTGTGCTAGATTTGTGTTTGAGCAAAAACCTTAAAAGCAGGTAGCTCTTTAGGAACAGAGTTGGAGACCGCTGCTCTACACACTAACACCCAACACACTAACACCCAACGCACCAACATTCTACACACTAACACTCTACACACTAACAATTTAAGATTCAGCACACTCAAGGTAGAGCCATTGTTCATACGCTAGTGCTGTCACATCTGACAACCATTGTTTCAGAGTGTGAAACGACATCACACCAATGCATTGTCATTCTCTCAGTTGAAAAGCATTCACACACACACACACACAGGCGTGCACTCTCCCTCGCACGCGCACGCCCACATTTGATAGCCCCCTCGAACACCAGCTGGCAATATGAGGTACATGCCACAAACCAACAGCTGCGTGCAATTTTCACAGGGCCGTGTCCTCATTAGCTTTTTAGCATCCCTCAGCATTAGCATTCCTCTGTCCCCTGTCATTCTGTACAGCAGGAGTCACAGCGGATGGTTTGAAAAAAAAAAAAAACCTTGGCTTGGCCTAGTCCACTTTGGGCGCATTTGGAGTTGCCTTTGGCCTCACTTCACAGGGACGGGCCTCCGTGAGGTACTGGAAACGGACTCGTTAACGGCAATGAGGTGTGTCTGTCGCCATAGCAAGGAGATTAGCCACGCAGCCTCTAGATTAGAGCTCCATTAAAGAGAGATTGGTCCTGGTCTCGCCGGGCCAGGGGCTCGTTAGGGACGGTGGCAGGCTGATTGGTGTGTGGAGAACCTGCCAGCTGGGTGTGGTGTTCTGTGGGGTTTAATCCCACCAGGGGGGAGTGTTTCTCAAGTCCAGATGCTTTGGAAGGGGGGAGGGAAAGTATCCTCATTAAGGGTCGACAGCGTTTTATGTACTTTTTTGCATCTAAATATAAAAGAACTGGATTGGCCAGTATCATATCGCCTTCTGTCACCATTTCCTGTGAGATTTGTGATGGCATAGGAAAGGACAATAGGAAAGCAAGCAAATCAAACAGCTGTATAGATATAGATAAGTTAGTGTTTCAGAGTGCTGTGTATACTGGTATAGATAAGATAGTGTATCAGAGTGCTGTGTATACTGGTATAGATAAGATAGTGTATCAGAGTGCTGTGTATACTGGTATAGATAAGATAGTGTATCAGAGTGCTGTGTATACTGGTATAGATAAGCTAGTGTATCAGAGTGCTGTGTATACTGGTATAGATAAGATAGTGTATCAGAGTGCTGTGTATACTGGTATAGATAAGATAGTGTATCAGAGTGCTGTGTATACTGGTATAGATAAGCTAGTGTATCGGAGTGCTGTGTATACTGGTATACATAAGCTAGTGTATCAGAGTGCTGTGTATACTGGTATAGATAAGATAGTGTATCGGAGTGCTGTGTATACTGGTATAGATAAGATAGTGTATCGGAGTGCTGTGTATACTGGTATAGATAAGCTAGTGTATCGGAGTGCTGTGTATACTGGTATACATAAGCTAGTGTATCGGAGTGCTGTGTATACTGGTATAGGTAAGATAGTGTATCAGAGTGCTGTGTATACTGGTATAGATAAGATAGTGTATCAGAGTGCTGTGTATACTGGTATAGGTAAGCTAGTGTATGAAAGTTCCCTTCCACCTCACCTACACAGGGACACAGAGGAGCCTGGTCTGCTCTCTCCTGTTTTTCTGCTCCACATAGTTTCCCTGAGGGAGGGAACACATCTCACAGCTTTGATATCAGGTTTCAAATTCAACCCCCTCGCCACACACACATGCGCATGTTCACACATGCGCACGCTCACACACACACACACACACACAAGTCAGAGGAGTAAAGGCAGTTTATTATGGTTATACTGATGGCGTTTGGGGGCTATTTATTCTCAGTCCTTAAAGGCGTGTTATTGCCATTTAGCTCGTGTTTGTTGATAGATGGAGGTGGGGAGGGGGAGGAAATGAGAACCTGTGGTAGATTCATGTTAAACACTGCAGTGGGGCCATCGTCGTTTCTCTGTCCTGATTGGTTGAGATCTGGATCCAGCCAATAGGAGAATAAAAGGGTGGTCAACTCCCTTTTCCCCCCTTATCTACCTTCCTTTCTCTGAAGGTGGTCTGCCTGCTTTTTACAATCTGGTCCACAGATTGTAATATATGACTGGAAAAAGACATAAGACCAAAGTTGTTTATAGTCTTACACAGGTGTGTGTGTGTATGTGTGTGTTTCCTCCAGGCTGCCAACATGGCCGAGGAGGACCCAGACGCTGACTCTCACAGCTGGGGAGGAATGAAAGGTGAGAAGAAGAACCTCCGTAGATCCATCACAACCTAGATAGAACATCGCACGTAGATCTATAAACTAGATCTGGTCAAGTCACCGTCATGGGTTGTTAATATAGCTGGTCATCCAAAATATTAGCATCCGCTAGCAAGCAGTTATCACTAGACTTCCTGGATTCAAGGATGTGTGTCTGTAGAAGATAAACTCCTTATGATGTAGTAGATCATTAGATCATCATCAAAGGAGCCTGGAGAGATTAAGCTGACCCAAGATCAGACTCCCTCTCTGCTGTCCCTGGGTGAACTGGGAGACCGTAGAGGATCACACTGACCCCAGATCAGATCAGAGGCAGGCTGGTCCATGATGTCATGTTCCAGCTGTATATTTTAATGGTGGTCGGTTCCTGTGAGGGAGTTTTGCCTGAACGAGGCCTGGAGCCACATACTCCTTAGACATATGAGTAACAGCACACAGTGTGTGTGTGTGTGTGGTGTGTGTCTATGTGTGTGTGTGTGGGCGCGTGTGTGTGTGTGTGTGTGTGTGGTGTGTGTGTGTGTGGTGTGTGTGTGTGTGTGTGTGGGGGAGACGTATGCAGTTCTCCATAGCTGTCTGCCTCAATGTGTTCCCACTGTGCCCCAGCCAAAGATAGTGGTGCCAAGCTCGTAAAAGGCATTGTTTCAAAGACGGTGTGTGTGTGTATGTGTGTGTGGGTGTGTGTGTGTATGTGTGTGTGTGTTTTTTAGGAAGGGAGTCGGAACAATGCTTTCTAAAGTCTTTGACAAACTGAGCTGGAACAGGATATCTCTCTCAACTCTCAACTCTCTCATTCGCTCGCATTCATAATTTATTTGCATGTTCTTATATGGAAGTATAAATAATTGGCCACTTACAAAAATAATAACACACTCGTGAATATATCATATTAATCTATATTTTCTTCTCTTTCTCCCTGCATTTCCCCCTTGTTTCAGAGTACAAGGTAAGATTCCAAGGCTAGATTCAGTTTCTTATATACGAGTACTGCCCTAAGGCTGTTTATTAAAAGGTGTAAATTGTGTGTACTTGTTTATGTGTGTGTATACATAACTGTGAGTGTGTTTATGTGTGTGTATACATAACTGTGTGTGTGTGTTCCGTAGATCTATCCCTATGAGGTTCTGGCTGTGACCCACAGAGTGAGAGTGAAGCTGCCACGAGATGTGGACCGCACCAGGCTGGAGGTGAGGAAGACATGCCTTCATCTCCCTCTCCTCTTCATCCCCTCACTCTCCCTTTCCCCTCTCCCCATCTACCTTGATCTGCCATCGCCTTGCTCCCACTTGACTTTACTCTTCCTCTCTCATCCCCCTCCCCCTCTCTCTCTTCACGTCCCCTCCCTCCCTTCCTCTCCCTTGCCATCCACTCTCCCTCCCTCTGCCTTCACATTCCCTCCTTCTCCTTCTCTCCCTTCCTCTCTCTTGTCACGTCCTCTCCATCTCTCCCTCCCTCTTCCCATCCCCTCCTCCTCCTCCCCCCAGTCTCTCCCTCTGTCTCCTTCGGAGGATTAGTGGTCACCCTATGGCATCCTGCGTTCCCTTCCCTCCCTCTCTCTCTTACCCACTCCCTCCCTCCCTCTCTCGGTCTCTGTCTCTGGGAGTGTGTCCCTGGCTGACGTAGGAGACTCCCTCTGTGTCTGGGGTCAGAGACAGTGTGTGTGTGTGTGTGTGTGTTCGCGTCAGGGTTCTGCTCTCCCCACCACCGTTCCTTGCCCTGGCTCCACAAAGCCGGCTTGAGATTCAAATGTTTGTTTGGGTTCTGAGGTGTGTGATTAGGGAGGCCATGCACGGGGGCCGGGACCAGGGCTGGGGCTGGGACTGGGGCAGTCTGCGGGAGTCTGACGTCCTGTCCTCAGAGGCCCTGTGCTGAGGCGCTGGCCTGCTCCTGCTCAGTACCGGCCTCAGGGTGAGGGAAGGATCAGATGGGACGCTGTGTGCTGCCCAGCGGGCTGGAGGCCAGTTAGAAGGGGGCTGTTTGTCGTTTCACACGGATTAGCGTTTTCTGTTGCTCATTTCACACACACACTCTCTCTTGGTCTCTGTCTCTCTCTTGCTCTCTCTTCCTCTGTCTCTTACTCTCTTTTCCTCTCGGTCTCTCTGTCTCTGTCTCTCTCTCTGTCTTTTACTCTCTCTTCCTCTCTCTCTCTTTCTCTGTCTCTCTTTTCCTCTCTGTCTCTCTCTCTCTCTCTCTGTCTTTTACTCTCTCTTCCTCTCTCTCTCTCTCTCTGTCTCTTACTCTCTTTTCCTCTGTCTCTGTCTATCTCTCTCTGTCTTTTACTCTCTCTCTTCCTCTCTCTCTCTCTCTCTTTCTCTGCCACTTACTTTCTCTTGCTCTCTGTCTCTCTCTCTTGCTCTCTCTCTCTATCTAATCTGACTGTGTGGTACCAGTTCCAGACCTCAGGTCTCAGTGTACCCTGCTAGGGTGTTCCCAGACCAGCAGACCAGTGAATGATACCTCGTTCCTGTTTTCCATGTTCATCTGGCCAGTGGGTTCACCCAGGGGAGACAAGCCGTCCACAGTACAGTACCGGTGTGAACGCTGTCAGCGTGTGCGTGTGTGTGTGTGTTCTGATGACACGTGGCTCCTGCTCTTGGTTTCACATTGTGGCTGTCATCTGTGTGTGTGTATGTGTGTGTGTGTGTGTGGTGTGTAGTGTGGTGTGTGTTTGCAGTGTGTGTGTGGTGTGTGTGTGTGTGTGTGTGGTGTGTGTATGGTGTGTGTGTGTGTGTGGTGTGTGTTTATGTGTGTGTGTGTTTGTGTTTGTGGTGTGTGTATGGTGTGTGTGTGTTTGTGGTGTGTGTGTGTGTGTGTGTGGTGTGTGTGTGTCCGAGGGGCTGATGTTTCGTTGCCTGGGTCTGATGGACTCATCTGCTAACCACAGACTGGGTTATGAGGCACTGATACATCATACTCAGCATCGCTCCCTCGCCTTAATGAAAATGCATACAGGGTGTCCACTCTGGTCTCAGCAGGGGGGGGGGGGGGGGGGGGTTATATTATACATCGACTGTTAGCGCAGCCATGATCTCTTTGGGAGATGCAACTTAATCCAGACAGTAAAAATCTCCCCGAATGGTGATTTCAGCATTTCCCAGGGTTATAAAGAACCAGCAAGTGTGTTATTTCTATCACAACACACGCGATCACACAACGAATAGTACATCATTGACGCATGCAGTCGAATGTGGTTAAACTCCCTGGGAGAGCCAGCTAGTTGTTCACTGGTGTGACAGTCCCCAGAGTTCTGCAGTCCTGCAGGACAGAGCCGCATGTGATGGGGGATGGAGGGTCAGGATTACACCGTGATGAAGTCCCTGCCTCCACCCGGGTGACCTCGGAGGCATGTGGCCCCGCAACAGCGAGGCCCTCCTCCGAACACAGAGGTGCTTTTGAGGGGGAGGCCCCGGAGAAGAGGCCCCCCCTGAGGAGAAGGGGAGGTGTTAGACCCGCTCGACCTGCTAGGCTTCCTCCAGCCTCGTATTCAGAAAGGTGGGCGGTGGAAAGGTACTGCTTGTTATTCTCTGTTCTGGGTTCGAGGCTCACGCTCGCCGCACACGTGGGGCGCTCACGCTCGCGCGCCGCCCCCCCTCAGGTGTGTTCATCTGATGTGATGCCAGCACGGTGTTTGCCCAGATTCCGTCCGCAGCTGGAGAAGTCTCCTGGTTTTTACGGAGAGTGGGTGATTGACGTCCACACTATGTCAGCCCGCGTCTAATTTACAATCCCCCCACCGTCACGGAGACATAGAACCATAGACGATAGCTGAAGGCTCCGTCCAGAACTCCGCAGTTTTATGATAATACTGTTTATGCTTTTGTCCTAAATCAATGCCATAGATGTGGGGAGTTTTTTCCATGGTGTACGTGTCTGGTGTTCTGTGAGACATTACTGGGTGTTTGTGAGCCAAGCAAGAGCTTGGACTGGGTTCTTGTTTGGAGAAACTTCTGAGGCATGGCATTTGATTTGGTGCGTTAAACTTCAGAATAGAAAGCGTTCTCCTGCATCTAATAAAAATGGCCGCCTGCTCGGCAGACACGACCGTCGGCGTCCTTGAGTGACGTTGGATGGATGCGCGCGGTCGTGGTTTCAGATTAATAACAGCTTCCAGTCTTGTTTAGCGAGCCTGACTGGAAAAGACTTGTCCGAGGGGGCGGGTGGCAATTCGACTGACATGATTTTCCCACCTTGTTGTCGAAAACAACACTCGGCCGACGACTAACTCTTTCGCGTAACCTGAGTCCTTCTTCTGTTTGTCCTGCAGAGGCACCTTTCTCCTGAAGACTTCCACCACGTGTTCGGGATGACCCTGGAGCAGTTTGACCGGCTCGCCCTCTGGAAGAAGAACGACATGAAGAAGCAGGCGCGCCTTTTTTAAAGCCCAGCGACTCTGTCCAGGCGAGGGGGGGAAGGGGAGGGGGGAGGGATACCACGACAACACATCTCAGCAGCACCCGTTCCCGTTCGCAACGGAGAAGAAGAATGAAAAAACCGTCATCCTATTCAAACATATCTATATATGCACCGCCGTCCGTACTGTAACGCCTGCGATACATCTCATCTGCCTGAGCTGCCGAGGGGGGCGCTGGTGTGAACGTTCTCGCCGTGTCGCCCCCGGTGACGGTGAGGCGAGCGCTGTCACCCCCTCGGGCTTCCGTTTGCGATGTGATCTGAATGTTACTTTGATGCCCTGGGGAGGACGAGCCAGTAGCATCTGCATGGTCCTTGTTCCCGCTCCTCTCCTCCTTGTGTGCGATGTCTGCATCCCTCCCTCCCTGTCTCCCTCCATCCTTGCCTCCCTCCCTCCCTGTCTCCCTCCCTACCTCCTTGCCTCCCTCTCTCTCCCTCCACAGGAGAGATACTACAGCTCTTTTCTAACTCTCATGCAGGCCTCTTGGAGGGTCCCTTGTTATTCTCACCGTTTCGTGCGCCCGGCTATTTTGTTCATCTCGAATCGGAACTGTGTATCTTGCAGTTTTTATCTGGTTCACTCTTTCTTTTGTCACTCTTCTTTCTTTCTTCCTCTCTCTGTGGGTTTCGCTTTTTTACATCTTTCTGGTTCTGTCACTTGCTCTCTCTCTGTCTCTCTCCCCCCTCTCTCTCTGTCTCTCTCTCTCTCTGTCTCTCTCTGTCTCTCTCCCCCCCTCTCGCTCTCTGTCTCTCTCTGTCTCTCTCTCTCTGTCTCTCTCCCCCCTCTCTCTCTGTCTCTCTCTCTCTCTGTCTCTCTCTCTCTCTGTCTCTCTCTGTCTCTCTCCCCCCCTCTCGCTCTCTGTCTCTCTCTGTCTCTCTCTCTCTGTCTCTCTCCCCCCCTCTCGCTCTCTGTCTCTCTCCCCCTCTCCCTCTCTGTCTCTGTCTCTCTCCCTCTCATCCTGTGCTGTTTGTCACATCTTTCTTTTTCTCTCTCTTTTCACCCCTTTTCCTGCTCTCACTCACTTCATCTCCTGATCGGCCAACTCTAAACTCATAACCGTGCATATCTGTGCAACCGATCCCTGTAACAGCAAGACGAGGCCAAAGACATGGATAGGAATCTACTGTTATTTCAACCGGCTCTCACCCTAAAGGAACCGTAAAAGCACCTTACTCTACACTTTAGTCGTTTCTTTCTGTCTTTTTGTCTTTTTTTCCCCGTTACGCTTGGTTACAGACTGTCCTAGATCTCTTCTGAGAATGTGAAAAGTTATGAGAAAACATTATATTTTGTTTTATTTTTTGGGATGGTATTTTGAAGCCCGTGACTCTATGATTACAGTGGTTCCATGTCTAATACAAGCCACTCATGAATCAGGTCAGAGACGAGAGCCATGCGAGAGCTATGAATCATGGGAAATGTCCTTAATGGGCACAGCAGAGACCCACAGCAGATATATGGAGGAGTCAGGTTCTTCCTAGTGATGTTGTCAAATATACCAATGCCAGACTAATTCAGTGACATTGGCTCACACATCAATAACCTACATTATTTTTCTAATCTATTTTTGACTCCTGGAATGATGGTTGTGAAATGTATTTTCTTTCAGTGGAAGTGGAAAAGAATCAGAGGTCATTTTTGCTTTTTCAAAACACTGTGCTGTTTCTGTTGAGCATCCATTGCTACACTGTAACAGTCCTGGAACAGCACTTAAACCTGTTTAGTGAAGTCTTGGTTTATTATTTTAAAGAAGGTAGCATTGTCCTGTAACTTATCTGACAATTAATCCTTAATATGTGTGTTGTTTGTGTATGGTATGGCCTAAAAAGTACCACATATACCATTGAAACTCATTGGCTTTGCCTAATATTTGGAAATTGATCCAGTGACTTTCACAGCCAATATATAAACACACATAAACAAGTTAACATACAGGCTATATCTTTATTTTGTGTCAGAGTTTCTCATACAAGCCATGGTTTTACGTCTCTGTCGTGCATGATGATATGGAAGTGAGGTTGTCAATTAATTTGTCAGTTTAGTTATGGACATTTATGAAAGAAAAAAATGTGTGTTGACTGATCATTCTCTCAATTTGGTTATTTACAGCACCCAGTATTCTTCAAAAAGGATATTTTCAACATATTGGTATGATGTAGATGTTTGAGTGGCTTATGTTTGCTGTTTATTTATTGAAATATTAAGGATAGGTGGTGAAGTGTAACTCTAGTGACAAACAGATAGTGGCAAAATGTATTCTAAACACTCTTACTCCAATAATATCCAGCGGATAATATCAATATCTACTTGACCTGAATACAACTCTTTTGTTTTAGCTCCTTCTGGAAGTAACACACTAACAGTTGTCCTAAGCGCTCATGTCCTCGTCTGATTTCTAACGTCCAGCGGCTATTAAAAAGTGCTTTAATCCAACAGTGTCCACAATGTATCAAAATGCTTGAGTGTGCCATTGAATGTGATCAGCAAGATGTTGCCACTGAATTGTAATCATGTCTACTTATTAACTTATAATTTATATGTTTTCGTTTGACTAGGACAGTGATTTGTGTGAGAACGTGTGTACGTGAGCTACTTAAAGAAAACTCAAGCTAGTGATGGAAATGACCTTTTGCTATGGTGCCTGACCCAAAAGCACATTACCGTTGCAATGTTGTTGAACTGTTGAGGAGAGGTTGATGTAATGTTAAGAAACTAGGGTTTTCCTGTAGCAGAGGCAGACGGGCTGGATCTGACGGTGGTATTGAAACAGCTGTGGAAACAGTAGAGTTGACTCCAGAGAGAGTTAAAACCACAGACTCCCGGAACCCAGATCCAGAACCAGCTTGCCTTTCCTCCAATGTAACCCTATCCGCCAGGGAGTGAAAACACAAAACTGACTTGAGATCAGATTATCCAGATGACTACTCAATAGTCCTTCCTCTCCAGCGTAGGTCAAGACAAGATCAGCCGAGCACCGAAAAAGCAGGGCCTGCCCAGATCTCCTTTCATCTGCAAGATAAACAGACATTTCACACAGTCAGATAACAGCATAGGGTGCTCACACACATGGAAGGGCCACAGTGTGGTGTTACAGGAGGGTTCATGTTATGCTGTAACTAAACCTTTTGTTTTTGCTTTTGTTTCCCTTTTATCTCATGTTGCTTCACTGGTTTGCAAGAGAAACTGATGTCCATCTTTAAATAAATGTTTCATTCAAAACGGAGACCTTTTGATGCGTGTTTTTACATGTTACGGTCAACTTGACTGAAAAAATCTCTATTGCTTCAACAAGAGCATTTAGCAAGAGAGGAAATATTTATTATTTCTTATTCTCGCACCAAGTGAAACAGTATTTCAGTCATGGATACGTTGAGGGTCCAACTCTTTAGCGTGCAGTCTTTGAATTTGTCCTCAGAGAACTGTGTTCCACAATAAGGATTGTTGTGTGTTGTTAGGATGTGTGTTTGTGTGCTGCGTCAATTGGTCATGAAACAGCATTAAAGCTGGACATCAAAACCAATCAAACATTTAATTGAACCCTTATTGAATTTCTTGTCCTGGAGCACACATGCAATTACATACTGAGCAACTGTCTGGCATAACAGCAACATCTCCCCATGTTGGGCCTACAGCAGCCTGTGTGTGAGAAAGCTTGTGTGGATAATAGGAACTGAGTCACTCTGAATCATTTGACTCAAATCTCATTTGGATGGCGAAACCATAGTTGAGAAACACTGTTTGAATTGACTAGACAAGCCAGTAGTGTTAGTCAGATGTAAGCAGGGATGAAACTTAATTGAACTGAGGTGGGGGGCAGGGGGGGGGGGGGGGGGGGGGGGGGGATTTCCACTCCTAACAATTTTAAGAGTAACCTAATAAAAATGAGATAAATGTATCAAATCTAGTCTCGATAAAACGATAACTGTCTTCATAATTAATTTATTTTACATCACAGACAAACATACAAATTCAGTCTGGTGAACAGCCTCCATATTGCTCTGATTGGGTGACCCAGACACGCGTTGTGATTGGCTAAATTCTCCGTAGACACTTGTTATGATTGGCTATAATCTCCGTCACTCTGCTGTTCGAGTTTGGCAGCCTGAAGCAGGGGAGCGTTTGGCAGAAAAGACAAGGTTATCAGTACGGATACAGTGAACACAGATCATAAATAACAACATGAATAAAGACATGGAAGGTAAGCTTGATAAATTCATTTCTGGGCCACTTTCATTCATAGTTTGTCAGCGCAACAAACATTTCTCGCTGTTTTCTCGGGGTTGAATTGCTTTCACCAACAAGCAGGTAACAAACACCTTGTTTGGAGCTAATTGAGTTTAACCAGATTTATAATTTGATAAATAATTTGATATTTAAACATAACAATCCGAGTTTGGAAATATGTGTGCAATGGGTAGCCTATCTTGACATGTCTATGGGGGTTGTTATAATAAACTGGAAACGTGTTTTTCTAACAAACAAATGTTTGCAAACACTGTCATAATATAGCATATATAATATATAATATAATATCAAATAGGATTGATAGTCAGGGGTTTGAGTATTCAGAATGCATTTGGACGCGTGTGTAAGAGGTGTAGATAGTGGGACTGTGTGTTTGCAGGATCACCGCTCCAAATTAATTGAAGAAGCACAAAGGAGCACGAGGGGAGAGGCAGACGGGGTGGATCGGGGCGTGGGCAGGAGCAGCAGGGAGGGAGGGGGGGGTTGCTGGGGGGTGGCTGATCAATTGATTGTCTAATGAGCTCAGATGCTGTGTTGAAGGGGCGGCCTGTCCTCACAGTACCCCAGCTGGATCAGAGACTCAGCCTGAGGGGCGCTGTTGGGGTCAAATGGACCAAGTAATACATAATCAGAGATGTATTTGGAGGGCTGAGTAAGTGAGCAGTTGTTTTTTTTCGGAGCTGAGGTTCAAATTTGGCAATTTGTGCCCAAATCCGCTGTTGCTGCGGAGTCTGGAGCTCCTGATGAAGAACAAATCCAATTACACTAAAGGATTTTATGCGATGATAAACGTGCGATTTAGGTCTTGATTAAAAGGCCTGTTTTCAGAAGACGCGCTTATAATGGGATACGAATAACATGACCCCATAACTGTTTCCGCCTACATATTAGATTACCTGCACAGTTTTACACTACAAAAGTACAATGACCTGTAATTTAAAGTATTTTTAAATATCCTGAAACGTCAGTTGTGTAGTCTTGGTTTTTTATTTCCACCTCTAATGGTTATGTGCTGAGGAACAGTGTTTCCCATAGATGTTTTTAAGTCTGGCCAGCGGTACCACAGACATGCTCTCTCTTACAAAGGACAATAGCAGGCGGACACATACATCCTGCTGGTTGGTGTTTGGAACGGTGGAGGGTGTGGGGGAGGGAGTGGGAGAGGGAGTAGAGGGGGGGGGGGGGGGGGGGAGTAGAGAGGGGGGGGGGGGAGTAGAGGGGGGGTTGTGCCTGCTGGGGTTTGCTGGGACGATGACATCATCAGTATTGGACATCTGGGCCCCGTGATAGGATGGGGGTGGGGTGGGGGGGCTGCAACATAGAAGGTTGAGATGTGATATGCCCCTGTCTGCCAATATCCCATGTGTTGAGTAATAACCCTACTGCCACCAACCTTACCTCACTGATGGGATGATAGGGCAACACATGGGAAGTTTATCCGTCTCTGCCACTCTATCTCTCCCTCAGGATGGAGGGTTGCTTTGTGTCTTTGTGGGGAGGAGGGGGGGGGAAGTGGTGTTAGATGGAGTAGAGTGGTTTAAACATCTCAAAGAGCACTTCACTCACTCATTCGCTGATCCTTCCTCCCTGTCTCTGGAGGAAACCAGTCTACTAACTGGGCATGGAGAACTGTCTCTCTCTCTCTCTCTCTCTCTCTCTGGGTCTCAACACTCTCTCTGTCTCTCTCTATCAATCTCTCTCTTTCTGTGTCTATCTCTATCTGTCTCAGGGAAAAAAAGGCTGCCAACCAGGCCTGTGTGTGTGTGTTTGTGTGTGTGTGTGTTAGTCGTTCCTAGTGGAATTACAGTAGTCTAGCAAAACTCTGAACTGCTGCAGGCAAGCCTGCTATAGTCTCAGCTGCTTTAATGACGTTTGTGTGTTGTTTTGATGCCTGAGGCAGTGTATCAAAGGTGGATGTTAAGGTATCTCTCTCTTTCTCTGCATCCATCCATCCAGCCTTTCTTTACTTTGAGATCCTGCTGGACGCTAGTCTGTGTAGAGCTTTGCTGTGTTCAGTCCAGGTGTTTGCCTAGAGGAGAGGCCTTGTGCCTACCCCCAAAGACACTCAGGGTACACAGGGCTGGAGGTGTGTGTGTGTGTGTGTGTGCTGCCCTTGAGCAAGGTGACATGCTGCTGTGCTCTTTAATCCTCATGTGTCGCCTTACAGGAACCAAAACATTGGTTATAACCATGTCCAGTCTTCTTCTGTGGTGTCTAGAAACATGCTGTAGCAGAGCATCATGAGGGCATGTCTGCACTAAGCTCTCCCTGTGTGTTCACCTGCCTCTCAGACTGACAGCAGGACATGATTCATGTTATCACAGCTCGAGGTGTCGTTCATGTCTTCTCTGGTCCTGGAGGACGGATCTCATTAAGCTGAAACGTCCTAGCAGGCGGCTGTCCTGTTGCTGTAGAGTCCATAGGGGGAAGTAGGATTTGTCAAAGCTGTTTTTTTGTTGTTGGTCTCTGTCTTTTTCTGTTCTTTTCTCTTTCTTTCTCTCTCTCCCTCTCTCTTCCTCTCAGTATGTGTAGAGAGAGAGCGCAGAACCAGGCCAGTCTAGACCTGACAGGAGAACTACCCATCTGTCGTAAGACACGTCTGTGTCTATTTCTAGCCCCTCCTTTGTCTCTCCGTCCTTCCCTCTCTCTCTTTCTGTCTCTCTCTCTCTCTTTGTCTCGCAAGTTGTGTCTCATACCAGTCGGTGTTCTGGTTGTGGTGAAAGTTCAGGATGTTTATGTGGTGTCAACGCTGTGCCTGCCTCCACCCCCCCCCCCCCCCAGAGTTGGAGGGGGTTATTCATTTGGCTGAAACGGCAGAGCGTGCAGCTGCAGGCTGGGCTTGGAGAACACGTATAGTACAGTACCAGGCAGGACCGAGGGGGACACCTGCAACAGAGCAGGGCTTTGTAAGCTGCCAGGAAGCTTTGTAACTACTTCAAGTTGTTAACACTCGTTCCTAGCTTTGTCAGGAGACTGTTTGAAAGGGGGAGGAGGGGGGGGGGGAGGAGGAGTAGGAGCCAGGTAATCCTTTTAGAATGTTCACAAATTGTGTGCGTGCTTGTGCACACGCGTATGTGTGTGTGTGTGTGGAGGGGGGGGTTGTTTGAAGAGGTTACTTTCCATTAGGATGCGATACGTGGGCCACAGGGCAGGTACAAAAAAAACATTAGTGAGGGAGTGTGTGTGTGTGTGTGTGTGTGTGAGAGTGCGTGACGAGACCAAACTTAAGAAGGTAGCTCTTATGACTCACCACCAGTCTGTGTATCCCGTTCCATCCATAAACTTTCTCTGTAAAATATTCTGCTTTCTTTACCTCCCTCCCTCCTTCATCTTAGTCAGTGGAATGTGCAAGGTTTTATCAGTGAGGATGGGTCGTACAGTACAAGGATAGACACAGTCTTCCGCCCCCATCCTGGTTGAAACCAGAGCACCAGAATCCACCACTACTCGACCCTGATCGTCAAAACCATCCCACATGGGAGCCATTGGGAGCGAGGGATGAAAAACGGAGAGATAGAAGATGAAAAAGGGAGGTTGTTGGCGACCCAGCCACATCGATGGCTGCTGTAAAGTGGTGTGGTTTGGGTCCAACCCAAAGAACATCTCATCACAAAAAAATAGGGGGGGTGGAGGATGGGTTTGAGAAAGTTGCTAAAGATGAATCTTTAACAAGAGCCAGGTGCTAACGACTAGCAAGGTGCTATTGAAGTTAGCTTTGTTAGCGTCCGTGGGAAAGTGAATGTAATTGTTTGTCGTTCATGATAGCAGAAGCCTGTCCCAACGTGGAGAGAAAGGGTCTTTGTTTGCGAAGGATTCCGTTAAAGGTGAGCGAGAGGTCAGGTTGGCTCGGCAAAAATGTTCAAGATCGCGGGGGGGGAATTTGTGTTTGTGTGTGTGTGTGTGTGTGTGGGGGGGGGGGGGGGGGGGGAGGAGGGGGTAGGAGGAGAGGGTAGGAGGAGGGGGCAGGAGGAGGGGGCAGGAGGAGGGGGCAGGAGGAGGGGGCAGATGGTCAGGTAGTGTCATCACATTTTCCAGGGGTGTCTCACACACAGCTGTACTCACCCCACAGTGGTCATTAGCTGTGGTTAGGTCTACGCACGCACGCACACACACGCACACACTTACTGTAAATAGTCTCATGGGTGCATAAACTCTGGGCCTGTTAGAGCAGCGTTCTGAAAGTCCCATTCTTCTCTAGCTCGGAAAGCTACTCTCCTTTTCACACACTCACACACACACACACACACACACACACACACAGCACGTACCTGCATTCCTCTCACCCTACAGTAAGTCCACAGCTCTTCCAGCCTCCTCCTGAAACAGAACACAGCCGCCACATTCCACCAGACACCAAACCTGGAAGACAAAGATGTCAACGTGCACCAACCCCCTGTCCTCCTCACCCCACATCACCCCCCCACCCCCACACCTCCACCTCCCCTCTCCCTCTTTCCCTGAAATGATTTGGCTTGTTCGCGAGGAATGCTCGCATGCACAGTGGGGTTTGATGAAATCGGAGAATGGGTGTGTCGAAGTCTTTTGAGGTTTTGCTACGGTGTTTTGTGTGTGTGTGTCCTTTTAGAGGCCCTGTGTGTAACTTGACCTCTCCTATGGGTCTATAGGACTTTGATGTACCATGGACTAGCCTGTGGGCTTTTTAATAAGACAATCTTATCTGTAATCAGACAATAACTAGAACTCTCTCTGGACTTGGGGGAGAGGGGGTCTGTCAGGGTGGGGTCCTCTTATCCCGAGAGGAAATGGACTGCGAATGCCCAAGCACTGTGCGTGTGTGTAGGGTTGTGTGTGCGTGTGTGTGTTTGTATTTGTGTGTCCCACCTGTCTCAGGCCTCTGTTGGCAAACTGAAGTGTTGACTGTGAAGAGGTGGAGGATAGCAGGTGGTGTTTAGGAGCAGTAGGGAGGTGTTGAGTGCTGTGTGTGTGTTTTGTGTGTGTTTGTGGGACCGGCCATCAAAACATGTTTGCAGGTGTTTGCACTGGAACTGGAGTGCTGAACACTCTGAACACAGGTCTCATCTGTGTGTCTTCGCTTGCTGTCATCTCATGGTCCTCTATTCATCTACACCTCTATGAGAGGTGTGTGTGTGTGTGTGTGTTTGTGTGTGTGTGGTAGACATCTTGCTGTAACTTAATCTGTTTAGTCACCCTACTGGCACTATGGACAGACACACTGTGCTCTCCATGGCGTCTCTCCGTCTCTCTCTCACGTGGAAATCAAACAGGCTATCAAAGCATTATATGCTTTAATGCCGTAAGCGCTGTCATTTCCAGCCAGAATAGGAAGAGAGATCAAAGCATGAGGAAAATCTCCATCACAGTTGATGACCTGACTAAATCACCTCAGTGACTGGCACGGAAACCTCTAGCGACAGCTTTTATGATGTCACTTCCTGCCGCACTTGGGTGGGTATGAATCACTGGCCCTGCCCTGCTTCCCCCCCCCCCACTCTTGGATGTGGCTGTGTCTGTAGACTGTATGCTGCTCCTCTGTCCAACTGGGTCTCAGTACACACACACAGGTTTTCAACAGCAGATCCATAGGTCTCACGGTGTGTGTGGCACATGTCTGTTGTGTTACACGCTGTACAGTAACCTCTCACCTGAGCATCTGTGTCTGTGTTGGGACTGTGTCCTGGATATACCATGGACTCCACCCCAATAGAAATGCCACCGAGACCCTAAAGAGCCCAGCTCTTACGACTGCTTCGACCGCTTATTCAAACCAGATGGGACGGTGGGGAGATGGGGAGGAGAGAGGGAGGATGGATGGAAACAGACCCAGGGTAGATGGCTCGATAAGGGGATCTTTAGGCTGTCAGAGAAGGGGCAAAGGTGATATGCTGTCCGAATGTAAATTAATTTTACAAGCACACTGTCTCTCATGCGCACACACACACACACTTGTAGGAGATATGTGTGGTGCAATGACAGCCTCTTCTCATTGGAGGGGATCAACCAGAGGAAATTGTAGAGTAATCTTCCTACTGGCTCCTCTGCAGGCCTTTTGTCTGCCAAAGATAGTATAAACACACAAACACACACAGTGATGCACTTATACACATACAAACACACAAACTCACGTGCTGACACACCGTTTTACACACAACCCCCTCCGTGCAAGCCTGAGTCAGCCAGGCCCGCCGTGTGTAATCATGTTTGTCAGTGTTTACTTAAGGTTGTGTTTGTGTACGTTGAGGAAAGTGAATTCCTCATTGTTAGCCAGTGGGTCAGGTGACCTATGACCTGGACTCCTAGGACCTTGCACACTAGCTGGAAAACATATCTGGCATTTTAACGATGAAACACTGTAAAGGAGCAAAAGTTCAACTGTTCATTATAAAACATGAAATAACTGTTGAATGAACAGATAAGTATCATTAATATAAACACGAGAAAGTTTGATCGTGTTTCGCGTTGTTGCTTTGTTAACCTACATTATTTTATCTTAAAAACAACAGTTGGAAAAAAACGGTGACTCACTGTGTTTACTGCAGATGCCTGCTGTTTTTACACTGGTGTTTTTTCACAATACATCACCATGATATGATCCACAAGAACATGTGAGAACTTCTATGGAAATAGCAATTTTACGCCAGCAGAAAAAATCGCAGCGGCTGGTTAAACATACACTGACCAAAAAAAGAATTTTTAATGTTTTTTTCTTTTGCTAAATGTGATCACATTAGGTAAAATGCAGAAAGTATTGCGATAAAGTGAATCAGCTTTCACATTGTCTCGCTATAACTGATAAATGCACTTTGCGCGCCAAAAGAATTGTCTCTGTGGCTCCTGTCAGTGGAGGAAATCTGATGTTTATCAACGTGTTTCCAGCCATCGGTCATCTCAACTATGTAAGTATGCATGAGTAATAATAGCATCCTGGAGTTTAAATGATATGGGATTTTTTTTATGTGAATTTTTTATAATTATTTTGTATTAAACAAGTTCAAGTTAGCATTAGGATGATCTTTAGTACTATCACATGCCAGGCAAGTAGAAACCTTCGTTCACCATCTAAGATCCAAGCCTTCTAGCTTGCTGTAATTGACATGCTAGTGACACAATTTTGTGTCAAACCTGGGAAATCATTAGGTTTGTCTGAACTTGTTTAAATCTTAATTGTGTTAGTATTGCCCCCATGAAACAGTACATGGGTCTCCACACCAAATGGAGCCCAGTACTCTCCGACCTCACCATGTGACAAAGCTGATTTTAGGCATTATATTTGCACATTTTATTAATTGCATGCAGGATACAAGTTTGTTTGTTGGTTTGCATCGTTTGTTGGTGCATATTTCAATTTTTCTCCCACGCTACAATGTCACCTGGAGTCGCTTCTGTAACCAGTCGCTTCTAGGCTCCAGTTTTTGTGGTGAGTATTACAGGATGCAGTTGCCATCACTGTTATGTGGACTGTTTACGTCAGAAGTGTTGAAGGAGGTTCTCTCTGTCACAGACATTCACGATGTTAAGCAACCTCTCTGATCTAACGAGTCTGACTAGCTGTCGATGACCTCTCAGGTGGGCTGTGGCTAAGATGGAGAGATGGCTGTTCTGCTAGGCTCTTCTGGCTCTGCACAGGAACTGCAGCTCTTTTGCAGTCATTGTTAGGGAGCCTAATGACAAATCATGCTAGTAGTTGTTGCATAATCCTGTTCACACACACAAAGACAGACTAAACACCTTTAAACACCCCCGAAAGAAAACATAACTTTCCACGCTGCAGCGACTTTACCTGGGTTGGAGGTCATAGATATCAGGGCACCAAAACAATGTAAACCATTTTTTTAGGGGGGGGATATGGTTTGTTCTTGCTGAAGGTCGAAAGTATTACCCCATGGGATTGTTTGCAGGTCAAGTGATAAGATGCTGAACCAGTCATTTAAGAGTTCTATGTTTTCCCCTCAGTGTCATGGAGAGAACAACAGCAGGGATCCTGTGTGAAAGACCCTGCTGGTAGTGAACCCTCTGAAGGCAGGATATTCCTCCAGGATGCGATGGTGCTTCAAGATGTGGAGAACGTAGCACCTCTGCCATTGTTGTTTAAACTCTTTTATGCTATGAACCTGCAGTATCCTGGAAAGCTCTGCAACACTTTTTGAGGCATTTCAAAAGATCATGTCGGACCTGGATGTTGGTGAACTATCAAGGCTCAAAGCTTGAATGCTGAGCTACCCCCAGTGAAGAGCTCATGGTTTCTCCCCCGTCTCTCTCTCCTGTTCCAGTACGGCTGGAGAACATGGTGCTTTGGAGGTGGTTCACATTGTTCAAGAACTTTGATCTTCCCATGGCACATCATCATGGATGCCGTCTTCAACAATAGCTCGTTTGATATTCTTTTCTTCATCAGGAAATGACTTTAGTGCAATACTCAATTCTCTCTCTTTCAGCTACTGATTCCCACAGAAAATACCAGTTTTTTCCTTATAATACCGTTAGCAGTGTTTTTTTTTTTTTTTTTTGTGCATGTAAGATTGTGAAAAGCTAACGTAATGCCATGTTTTTTTCATGTTTTCCTTTGATGTGCTGTCTTTAGGTTATTGGATGTGTGGCTTTCTGGTACAGATTGCAATTATTCAAATGTTCAAAATATGTTTATTCTGCAAGCTGAAGCCAATGTCAAAAGTATGTATTTTCTTTGTGGTATTTCAATTAAAAGGTGTATTTGCTTTTCATACCAGTTCTGAATGGTTTTTTGTAAATTCTTTTTTAATTTATATAAAACACAAGAACGTTTCAACTGTATTTTTTCTAGCAACCACAGCTGCAAGTTTTGTATTTTTTACCGTAAATGTAACAAGATTTTTTTAAATTGTATTATTTTACCTGGGCTGTCTGGGCCTGGTGGACGACCCAGTATATCACCTGGAGTTGCCCCTCTCTCTCTCCTCCAGTCTGCAGCAATAACCAAAGCAAATCTCTCTCACTGTTCTCCTCACAGCTACTAAACAGCGTGTGTGTGCCATGTGTGGATTTGTTAGCGGTTTTCGTGATAATCGAGGCCTCCGGTTCGTGTGTGTGTGTCAGTCTGCTGCCTGGCACAAGCTAATAAGTATTTACACAAGCCCTTGCACTAATGACCAGCCCAAAGTCAATTTCACGCAAGTTTCCATCCAGTTATTATTCTAACCCACTTTATCCAACCCAACTGTAACTGTCAGCTATTTCTGGTCAGAGAATCGCAGCATTTACTCTGATTCTGATGGAGTTACACCCTTTCACTCAAATCAGGCTCATACACACACAACAAAAAGGGTTACTGTCAAAAAAGCAGTCCTTATGCGTTTATTAGGTGGGAGAATTAACATTTCCCTATGTGGTGTGTGTGTGTGTGGGGGGGGGGGGGGGTCTGGGGTTGTGTGTGTGTGTGTGTGTGTGTGTTGTGAAGTGTGTGTGGGGGGGGGGGGGCAGGGGTTAGTTCTCGGGTGTGTCTCGTTACCCTAGACGGCGTTGGAACGGTCTCCTACTGCTCACCGCCAGAGTTTGGAATCCTTCAGTAAATAGAAGTTCCATATGTATTTGTGTTAACATGGGGAGGGTCTGTCCCAAAACAAGGGTTTCCTCTCTACATCTCTCTCTCTCTCTCTCTCTCTCGCTCTTTCTCAACCAACAAAGGCACACACACACACACATGCACACACAGTAGGCTACACTGATTCAGTTAACCAGTCCAGGAATGTATGGTGTTACCACTGAGCCAGACCCTAGAATTAGTCAATCTGGGCCATAGTAGGCATTGTTTACATACCTCATCTAACCCGTTATGCAAATGGTCTTGGTTAACAAACACAAAAGGCTACTGGCTTGTTCTTGATCACATAAGGTACATTGATAAGCAACCTTATGGTTGTTTTATCTGTGTCGTTTCATCAGGGGAATAACCAAGTGTTTGTTTTTCAAAGTCGTACTCCTGGTCCCCCCCCAAACATGGCGTGGACGCTCGTGTTTTCATAGTGTCTTTTTGAAGTAAGCCAGCGAGGCGATATTTACAGAGCGGAAGATAAGATGTGAAAGATTACGTTTCACTTCAGATTAGTATTTGCTTTCAAAGTATTTAGTAGAAACAGGAGTACGAGGAGGAAGCTGGAAGGTCAGAGAAAGTGTGAGCGGGCTAGTGGCTGAGGCAGCGGAACAGGAGGGAGAGAAAGAGAGGTAGAGAGAAAGAGAGAGACAGACAGACAGAGACAGACAGACAGACAGAGAGACAGACTGAAATTGAAAGGTTGAAATTGAAAGGTTGCCGGGTGCTGAGACTGTATGTGTGTGTGATTGTCCAAGCTTCAATTCATGCAGCATCCAACCAAAGATTCAGTGGAGTCGAGTACAATGTACTTCTGACCCCGCCCCCCCCCTTCTCCTCTCCTCTTTTCTCAACTCTTACACCCTCTCTCTCTGTGTGTGATTCTGTGTGTGGGTGAGTGCATGGCATCAGAATCAGTTTTCATTGCCATGCAAGATACACACACTCGGAATTTACATGCATGTATCTCTGTGTGTGTGTGTGTGTGTGTGTGTGTGTGTGTGTGTTTGCGTGTGTGTTATTATTGGCCACCGCTCTGGTCGGTCTAGCCTCTCATCTCAGTGTAATGAAGGTTGACCTATCCTGTTTTAATAAGGTAGGTTCCTACAGCTGAGTCATTAGGCAGTGAATGAACAGATGACAGGTAGGACATGATACATGGTCATAGAGGCTGGAACCTCCTGTGTGGCTGCCATGGTGATGCTCTGAACACTTTGAACCCAGTGGTGTGTGGCTCTGCTTACATACTGCACACGCAAACATGCATGCTCACACATAACCTATTTATACTCCATTACTGGTGTATAACATTCCATTCTGTCAGTTTCCTCTACCAAGTAAAAACAGATTCGCCAGCAAATCCTAAGAACAAGGTGTGTGTGTGATTGTGTTAGTGTGTGTGCAAACCCCTCACATCTGACTTCCCCTGACTCAATTTAGAACTACAGCCTAAAAAGGACTACAAATCCCATTAGAAATCCCCCAGCCACCTCCACACTGTCCTCCACATTGGCTGGAGTTGTAAAGCAGCAGTGTGTCTGGTCCAGGGCTTGGTATTCCCCTACCCCAGAGGAGAGACAGGCTTGTGGCCTTGCAGCAGGGCAGACCTGGGCTGAGGTCATTGTGGTGTCCACCACTCTGCCTGCATAGCCTGCATGACCTCATGCCACTTCCAGTCGCACACTTTCAGTCAGCATCAAAGAATGTGATGTCATATCCTGCTTTGCGTTGATCCAGTGCAGAGACTGCGTGGAGCGTGTTTGGGTGTGTGGATGCTGAGAACACAGCGTGTGTGTGTGTGTCAGTCAGTCTGGAATGTTCCTTTTCACAGCTCACTGTTTGAGCTTAGCCTTGGAAAAACAGCACTTTAACCATGAAATGGCTAAACCATTAAATGTGTTGCGTGCTAAACACAGTTATCAGCAATCCTTTTTAAAAAAAGGACCTTTGCCCTTTTAAGACGCTCTTTAAAGGGACATTCCACATCTGGCCCTTCAGAAAGTCCACTAAGCAGGAGTATCTATTCACTTTGATCCTCTAAGCCCTAGATATTATTTGCTCACACATGATTCCTGTACACACTCACTCACTCTCTCTCACACACACATAGATAACAGTGGTAGGAAGATATGAAAATCCCCTTCTATCAAAAGGAAGTTGACAGGACAGGCCCCTCCCCTTGTCAGCCTGTTAATGAGAAGGCGATAGAGACGAGCTGTCCGTCAAGCTATCCACCAATAAGGGGGGGGGGGGGGTCAGTACAGTATTATCCTGGGTTCTGGTGCTGTTGAATGATTGTGATCATGAGCACATCAAAGTCAACAACGTTAGATTTTTTTTCTCTGGTCACTGACTCTGATTCTAGACACATGCAGAGGATATTTGGCTCACAGACACATCTGTTGTTTACACCAAACTCAGGAGTAGCCGGGGGGTGTGTGTGTGTGTGCCTTTCTTTGTGTGCGCTCGTGTGTGTGTGTGTGTGTGTTTCAGCCTGTTGTCGCTGCGCCGGAGGTCAGAGGTGACAATCTTCACTGCTCTGTCTCCCAGTGGGCTACTCCTGGTTTGACTACTGAGAGAATAACCCTTAACCCTGGCCTACACACACGCACGCACAAAGGGGCTTTTGATGTATTGTCAGCCGTTTTGTGATCGACTTTATAGCTTATGTATATTGACCTTTTCGTTTTGAGTCAACCTAAGCTGAACCAGGACAAATTCCGCTTCCATGCCTTGAATTATGAAAGAACCATGTGGAAACAGCTCAAGTTCCTGCCCCCAAAATGTGTGTGGGCGTGTTTGTGGGGTGGGAGGGGGGGGGCGTACAGGGTGTGTGTGTATGTGAGGGGCTCATAAAAGGAGACCCACCACCAGGGAGCAAAGAGGAAGTTTTAAACAAGGTCCCTTTAATGAACCTGCTGACAGACTGGCTGTCCCCCTCCCCTCAACACAGCTGACCACACCTCCACATCCATAACGCTGCCTTCATGTCACTCCTGAGGTCGCCACATCCGACTACCAAGAAATAGGTTCTTGTGCCTGGAATATTATTATATCACCGACCATCATTACGAGGAAACTTCCGGATCAGGAAGAGTTGTTTAGGTTTAGAAGGTTAGGGGGAGAAAAGAGTTAGATTGATTATGCACACACTGTACTACACACTCATGCAGACTCACACACACACACTCATGCAGATACACACACACTCATGCAGACACACACACTCATGCAGACGCACACACTCATGCAGACGCACACACTCATGCAGACGCACAAACTCATGCAGACACACACTCATGCAGACACAGACACACATGCAGACGCACACACTCATGCAGACGCACAAACTCATACAGACACACATGCAGACACACACACTCATGCAGACACACACTCATGCAGACACAGACACACATGCAGACGCACACACTCATGCAGACACACACACTCATGCAGACACACACGAGCATGAGGAAGTTGGGTCTAGGGCAGCTCCCTGTGGTGTCATTTGTTTCTAGCAGGTGAGAGTGGACATTTGGACAGACCAAGTCTCTCTCTCTTTCCTCTCCCTGTCCTCACCCCTGCCCCCTCCCTCCCTCCCTCTCAGTCCCAGTGTGGGATACAGTCCCATGGAGGGTTCTAAGTCATGGCGGTGCTTGGGTCTGGTGACCTGTGTTCTTCCTGTCCATGATGTATGGAGCCCCTGTGAGTCCCGCTGGGAGGGACCTGTAGGATGGCTGCTTCCTCACACCTCACTGCTCACGGTGTTTGTGTGTGAGGGAGGTGTGTGTGTTTGGGATGGAGGGGGGAGGGGGGGGGGCGCGACCTAAACGACCCCCATCGGCCTGACTGCTCTGCTCTCCAGGTCATGCAGCTTTCATTGATGTTTCGTCGATGCCCCTCCCCCCAAAACAGGCGTGCACGCCCCATATGCACAAGCCCAGCACGCCAAGACGCACACACGGAGACGAACACGCCAGCGCTCCTCCCCATCTACCTACGTCCCGTATATTGTCACCCGACTGATGTTCTTATAAAACCTGAAAAAGATCTCCCCCCTCCCCGTCTCTTCTCTTAGTTAAGCCCCCCGCCAAAGGGCACATGCATTATTAACCTCTTTGAGGAGCCCTGTCTGGACGTACACACACATACACCCACACACACACACACACACACACACACACAAACACATACACGCGCAGCCTGTCTCCGGCAAGCAGTCCAGCCTAGACAGATGGTTCAGTAAGGAAGAGGGGGATGAGTTAGGGGGGGAGAGGAGGGTAGAGGTAGGGGGGAGGGAGGGGCGAGGGAAGGGGAGAGGAGGGAGTTGTTTTAACTACGCTTCACCACAGGGCCAGCCTGTCTGCGCGCCCACTGCATCCGATTGGCCACACGCATTAGGGCCCAAGCGACCGCCGTGGCAACGCCAGATGGGGCCTGGAGGGCTGTTGTCTTTGAGAAAGGAGAGAGAGAGAGGGAGGAGGAGAGTTGCATACAAAGACCTTGGGGATTTTTGTAAAATGTCAAAAAAGGAGGAAGTATTCACTCTTTTTCTTTCAATGGAGGGGGGGAGGTGGGCATTCAAAGAAGAGGGTGAAGGGGAAATAGGAATGAGAGAGAGAGAAGATACTACATCCTGTGTCTATCATTAAGAGCTTAGCCAGAACATTAGGTCCTCTCAGTAAGATCCTCATTTGATGAGCTTGTCCTCCTTTCTGATACTTCCTGTTACTGAATACTTGTGTGTGGGTGTGTGGTGTGTGTGTGTGTGTGTGAGAGAGAGAGAGAGATAGAATTTATGTGATATTGACATAAATATGATATTCTTTTGGGGGGGGGGGGTTGTGAATAGGGAGGACAGGGCGAGGCGCACTTTGAAAAGAGGATTCCTCACAGGAAGTCGACAGGAGAATGAAGTTATTCAGGTGGCCCGAACTAAAGTATGGAGAGCAGAAAAGAAAACGGGAGACGTGTGGAAACGCGGCCCAGAGAAGGTAGAAAGAGGAATGGCTTCCAGCGGTCCATCAGGGACGATCTTCTGGGAAAACCAACAACCACACTAACGCACTAACTCAAGAGTTCAGAATTCCAGTAACTCTGTTATTTGCTGACTGAAACACCCAGTAGACGGCATGTTAGGTCTGTTCCAAGGGTGTAAGGGCTCTTGAAATATTAGGCGGTCGTTTGTGTGTGTGTATGTGTGTGGGTGTGTTTGTGTACATGCCTGGGTGTGTTACAGACAGGCATGACACACACCCGCCCAGTGTTGCAGCCTCTTCTTCGTTGTGTATCATCCTCTTCCATCTTCGTCTTATCTTGTCTACACCACCCTTGTGTTTCGTACAGGCTAGCTGGATGGATGGCCTCTGATCCTGGTGGATAGGTGAAATATATGGAGATAATGGATAGAGAGAGAGCGAGGGAAGAAGGAATGCAGGGGAGAGAGAGACAGAGAGAGACAGAAAGAGAGAGAGAGAGAAGACAATTTAACTTTGCGAATCCAGTTGGACTTAACTGCTTCCCCTGTTGTGTTTTCAATTTGTCTTCAGCTGAATGGGGCTGCGCAGTGTCAGAGACAGCTCAGAGATGGGAGGCTGAGGAGAGGGAGGGAGAGAGAGTTAAAGACATCCACACACACGCCCATTACCTCACATGCACATGTTTAGGGATAGATTTGGGTGGGCTCACAAAAAAACATGAACCCAATCAGATGAATGCAGGCCATGTGCGCACACACACACACACACACCAATGCCTGCTTACCCTGACGCAACCATCCCCATAGAACTCTCCAGAAGAACCCAAACTCAGAGGTCAACAGCACAGATCTGTCTACTTCACCATCGGCAACATCAGGGCTGAAACAAACCGGTTCTCGACCTACTTTCCCTCCTTCCCCCTCCTCCCTCCTTCCCCCTCCCTCTTCCCCTGTCCGAGACCTTTTTCATATTGGACCCTGGCCAGGCAGGGCTCCCAGACGCCCCGCGGTGATGGGGATGAGGTGGAGATCCCATGTGGGGATATTAGATTGTGCAACAAGTCCTTCTGCATCCTCTCAGGAGGAACCGTACCATGACCTCACAGACCCTTACAGCAATCAGTCTGGTCTAGAAGCCCTCCTCTAGTACGTAGGCCGGGATCTAAAACAGTTCTTTCAGGGCTGGTTGCCTGTCAGGGTGATGATGTGTCTTCCAGACCTGAGAATTAGAACGCAGTCTGGCGGCGCTCAGTCCTGACGCCATGCCTATAGATTTATATTGGCTTGACATCATGGCGACACGCATCCACTTCCTGGTGGGAAAGGTGATCTCTGATTGGTCTGCCTGTGTAGGAGAGTGTGTGTATTTGGAATGACAAATTGAGACTTACAGTACTTGAGTCACACTCACCACAGTGATTTCAACAGGTCACAGTATAGTGACCCTGCAATAATAATTGTGTGTGTGTGAGAGAGAGGGAGAGAGCGAGAGAGGGAGAGAGCGAGAGAGAGAGAGAGAGAGAGGAAAGAGAGAGCAGGTATTTTCGGTGTTTAGTTTCCGTGCATTTCGGAGCGCTTACAACCGTAAAAGCATTTAATTGGAAGCTTGTGGGTCATCATACTGCATTACCTTGATGTGGAACCATCTGTACAGTGATTTGACCATATGGACACGGACACACACACACGCACACACACACACACATACACACACTGGAGAGACGTGTAGCAACACACACATTCTCTACTCACTCACTCACACACACATACACACACACACTGGCATCACCACCACAGGCCATCACCAGCCTGTCATTGTTCTTCTGTGATATGGAGGCAGCAGTTAGACCCCCCCTAGTGGCAGGACATGAACCGGAGAGGCTATCCCCCGCCTCCCCTTATTTCTAATCCTTAATCCATCTCAATCCAGACTGTCACATATGGGAGGCAGGCCCCCAGATTAGCACACAGACTGACTGATTGGCCTGCTACTAGATGTGGCCTTTGATCCCACAGCAGCCAACTAGCATGTGGGTTTGCTAAATATTCCTTTACTCATTGGATTTGGATTACAGTTGGTTGTTATCCGCGTTGTCTGTACAACACTGTACTTTGGATCACAGAAAGGGCAATAGTAGATGGTTTGTGGGTCAGTAGTATGGATAGGTGTTTCCACTGTTAGTAGTTTTAGTGAGCTGGTTAATTTAGCAACCTTGGAAGAAATGTGATTTCCTGCGTACTTGCATGAATCATTAATCAATAGAACTAGTCACTGGATACTAGTTGGTATGTGTCTAATGTAAGCTTGCTCTTAATAAGAAGTAGATTGTGATGTGTTGTGATGTGTTAGGGTTAATAAAGGTTTGGGGTCAGGAGAAAGAGAGCTCCAACTATGATCTCTAGTCTCCACACTAGTTTGTGTATGTGAGTAGGAGAGCCAGTAAAGGGATGAATCTGACATCTCTGTTGGAAAGTACCCACATTCATCTCTCCTGCAATAAAAAAGACAGAACCTCTGAAAGGTTGTCTTCTCTCCACACCTCTAACCTTCGCACCCCCTGGGACCAGACCTGGCAACCCCAGTTCAAGGCCATATGAGTTGAGTTTTCTGCCTGCCAGTAGCAAATCGATGGGGGTTGCCAGGTTCGGTGAGTGTGGTAGCCTTTGACCCGGGGAGCACAGTGGCCTGGGTTTGACTGGTTTCAGATGGGCCCCTTGTGTGTGACTGGATCCAGTGTAGGGAAGCAATCACTCTGTCACCTCTAACGCTCCTAAACGCTTCATTAGAACGATGTTTGTTTAAAGGCAGCCCTGCTCTAAAGAGCCCCTGACACACACACATACACACTCACATGCATGCTCCCTAGCACCCCTACATCCACAACTTCTCCCCTTACTTTTTGAGGCCCTCGATCCTTGTTATGGGCTGAGAGCAACAAGGTGTCTTTGAGAGAGGGAGAGAGAGAGAGGTGGGGAGGAGAGAGAGAAATAGCGGTGGGGAGGAGAGGGGGAGAAATAGATACACAGAGAGAGGCAGGCAGTGCTGTTGTGCCAGGCATGCCAAGAATACCATAGAATCAGTCTAACTGAGGTATTTATCTGTATTTGTAACTAAGGGTGAGTCAATATGGGCAGCCCGTCTCCACGTTCCGTAGACACACTCTCTCTCACACACACACACGCGGACACACACTCCTCCTCCTTAGCATATTTGTTCTGCAGACGTCTTCACTCTGCTGAATGGTCCTCCATTGACACAGCTGGGCCCGTAGACGGGAGCTGTCCCGACCTCAGAGGCCACGCTATCCCAGAGCACGCCGCTCGCCGCTCACCCTTCTGACCTCTCCAGCGCAGAAGAGAGTCTCCACCACCCCCACCCTCTCCCCAGCTCCTCTCCTCCCTCTCCCTTCCCCCTGAGGTGTCAGGCTAGTGAGGCAGGTTGATTGTGTGTCAGTGCTGGTGTGACCCCCCCCCCCCACCCCCCCCCCCCCCCCCCCCCCCCCCGACACGCCCTCTCCCCTGCTGTTTCTTGTTCAACACTAGCCCCAGTCTGGGGACACAAGGCTAGCGTTGTGCTAAACCCCAGATATGGGTTCTAATTGAATTAGGCTGTCCGAGGGAGGGAGAGAGGGAGAAGCGTCATTTGTGGCAGAGGTTCTTGGAAGTGTGTTTAGACGTATGGGAGATGATCCGATATGTTGTCCCCTCTCTCCAGGCACCCCCTTCTCTAAAAGCGAACAATCTTTTGTTAGATTAAGGTAGCCAAGTACATCCATTATTGGCATTACTTAGGGACCCAAAATAAGGATGCAGTGTGACGTTTCCTTGTCTCCAACACAGCACCAATGGAACGTATATCATGGGCATGTTTGAGAGCATCCAGGTTTGTAACGTAATGGGGAATATGTTTGGGTCGTAACAGAAGTTTGAAAGGTTCAGGGTGTCGTAACATAAGGACAGTTTCATGGCTGACAGGAGGTTTTGGGGTCCAGACCTCTAAATCTGTATCTCTGTTAGATTGCACTGCAGACTCGAGCCATGCAGTGATGTCAGTGTTGGAACTCACAATACATAACTCTGCCAAGAGACACTGATGCAATATATCTCCCCGGCAACACTCTTATGACACACACCCAGGGCCCACACACACACACACTGTGTGCTCACCCAACTCTTTACTCATAACAATCAAACAAAGGAAATCACACACTACTACGAGTTTATGTCAAATACACAAGCAGTCTATCACACAGACACACACACACACACACACATGCCTCCTGCCTTACAGGGCCACAGTCTCTAACACTCCAATCAGAGTAATCAGTGTGTTCTTTCATCCCATCTTTCATCTCTCCTCCTCCTCCTCCTCTTCCCCCAGGGTGTGTTTCATCTCTCTGATGACTGGTCTCCTAGCAGCGCTGTAAGGCTGTCCCTCCCTGTAGATCTCTCCCTCCCTGTAGATCTCAACACGGCACTTAACCCACTTTTCCCCTGCATCTGGACAGCATACCATCATGCAGAGTACCCATCATGTACCCAGGGCCATGAGGAATGCTGTACCCCTCTAGCTAAATACACCCCTCCCACTGCACCCTCCCCAGTCTCTGTGTGTTCCCCACTCTGGCCCGCTTGTTGCTAGGGAAAAACGCAAAGATTTGATTGAGATCCCAAAAAATGATGGCAGGCCAGTCCTGCGAGACGACTTTGCATCTCGTGTGTGTGTGTGTGTGTGTGTGTGTGGTCCGTTTCAAAAATCACTTCCCTCATTCTGGAGGGGATGTGTAAAGAGAAAGGTGAACCTGTTCTTGTAGAAAAAAATACACACCCACACACACACCCACCCACACACACACACACACACACACATCCTGAAAGTGTCGAGTTGAGAGTTGAGTTCCACCTAAACCTTAATGACCTGTGATTCTCTTTCACATGTGGACGTTTTCACTTGATAAACTATTTCCTCTGCAGCCCCAAAACCTCATGTGTTGGGGGCATCATGGAGACTGGGAGAGACGTGGCTGGTTCTTAATGATCTTCTATTACCATAAGCTGCCGATTCCCCCGTCCCGAGGGGCCTGCAAGCCCGAGTTCAATACCCCATCTGCCGCCTAGTAAAGGGGGGGGGGGGGGGCTGGACTCCCCCTGCTTCCCCCGTGTTCTCCTAAACTAAACGGCACGCTTCCAACCTGGAACCCGAGACCGAGGAGGGCGGAGATAAAGGAGGGGAGGCCCATGTCACCTTTCAGGCTCTCCACTTCTCCAAGTAAAGCCGGAGGAGAAAGCGAGAGATTCTCCATGTTCAACTCTCCCCCTGCATTGCAAAGCAGATCTAACCCCTAATGTAACTGGCCCAGTGTCAAACCCGAGACAGACTGCAGGAGAGAGAGAGAGAGATAGAGAGTGGGGAACGGAGGAGGAAGAGGACGAAAAGGGAAGAGGAGGAGGAAAGGGAACGGAGATTTTTTGAAAAAGGGGGACGGTCCGCCGGTTGTCCCGGCTGAAGCGAGCGATCGGAGCGGAGGGGGGAGACTTCTAGCTGGAGGATCGAGCGTTGGGTCGGTGGTCGCTGCCCCGGATAAGGAGGATCTGGTTTTTATTGATTATTCGGTGGCTGTTCAAGCAAAGCTGCTGCTGCTTTCCGTGATCTGTCGGGGGGGATTAGATGCGTTTGATTCCCACGATGAGGAGCGATCCCATTTTGTTCGCATCCAGGGGTGAGTGTCCAACATGTGCTTTAGTTACATCGCCTGCTTATAGTGCAGAGCTGAATGCTCTTATAGCTCTTCCCTTGGCACTTATTGGTGCTCATGATGTATGTTTCATAATCTATAAACCTACTATGTTTTAGGGTCTATCACGTTGTTGTGATCAGTGACCGATGCTCTTTTGTAAAGCTCTCTCTTGTAAATCGCTTTGGATAAAAGTCTGCTAAATGAATAAATGTAATTCTGAAAAAGAAAAAAAAGAAAGACAAGAAAGTGATTAGAAGTCGACGGGTCGTTCTTAACACAAAATAAACTCCGGGGCTTTTTTTTTTTTTTTTTTACTGTCTTTTCTTCTTTGCGAACAAGTTTCCTCAGTATATTGTGTGAGCCTATTTTTTCTGAAACGGCCAATGTAAACTTTCCTGCAAAGCGGGTCAGGTGTGAACTATGGAGGTCACTGTGCTCACACTGCCTGGGTCACACCTCAGCTAAATACTGCAGTGGAACACGGTTTAGACACGTTTTAGTACGATGTACCCCAGATTTATTTGTACTTATTCCCAATGCTGAGCACGGCAGTGGAAACTCACCGAATGAACACAGAGCTTCCAGTCAGGAAGAGTTTTCCTCTGTAACAGCCTCCACACATTGAGGCTCAGAGAAAGAGGGGGGGAGAGAGAGAGAGGGAGAGAGGGATGGAGACAGACAGAGGGCGGTGGGGGGGAGGTAGGCAGGCAGAACCTCTTGGCTCCAGTCTAGCGAGCTGGACTGGAAAGACTGCAGGCGACCGCTGGCTCCTGACGGTGTCATTAGGGTCGTGGTTTGTTGTCTGTGGAATTATGCGTCGGGAGTAGCTGGTTGCAACCTGAGAGCGCTCCCCCCTTCTCTTCCACCATTCCCGACCACGTTGATGAATGGCTGCCCTTATGGTGACCAGCAGCCCCGCATGAAAATAACGGATTGTGTCGCCTCGGCCGAGCGCAGATGGCCCCCGCTGGCTCTGGACCGAGCCGCTGTGTGACAGCCTCCGCAGGGAGGCGCATAAAATGAACTCGCATATCTTATGAGAGTTTTCTCTCGAAGTCAAACTTTAGCCTTAAAAAAAACATGCATGTCTAGTGAGGTGGTCATTTTGATTATGTGTGAATAAAGGCATGAGATTGTGGGACATGTTTCCTGTCAATCATATCACACTGTAAAGCGTTTTTATTATTATTTATTTTGTATTTTTTGCCATACTTCCAGTCAACCTGGAGGTAAGTCAAGGTTCCTTCTGCCTGAGGTTAATAACATAGTCCCGGTATGGCAACATGAGTGCTCCATATCTCTTGGTTCCTTCCAGCCTTAAAGTACAATAACAAACCCCTGGCCTGGACGCTGGGCTCCCCAGCTCGCCAGCAGCTGCGCAGTATCAGGTAGCTGTGCGACGTAGTGCTGCTCCACATTTGCTGTGGACCTGACAGACAACTATTGTGTAGAGTCATGTAATCTCACCCCAACTGCACATGGGAATGTGGAACCGTGTTTTGGCTGGAGGGGCCGTAAGCCAGCCTGTTGAGTTGTTGTTGTTGTTGTTGTTCCCTGGATGTTAACTGGACTCGCGTGGGGGGGGGGGGGGGGGGGGGCGCGCACTCTTCAGCATGAGCAGTTTTGTTGGCATCAAGCAGAGTTCCTTGTCAGCAAGTCCCTTTTAGAGCTGTTATGAGGTACCATTTAGGAGGGGTGGGGGTTGGGTGGGGTGGGGAGAAGCTCACGGTGTTAATGTGTTTATTGCTGTTTATTATCGTAGTTCTCCTCACGGAAACCTCAAGATGATGTGCCATTAATGGCTGAAGGGCTGGGCGTGCATGTGATGTGGGCATGGCAGACATTTGGTTCCGTTTTGGAGGGGTGGGGGTGGGGGGGCGGTGCGGGGGGAGAGGGTTGTCGGTTGTCAGAAGCGTGCGCTCCCCAACGGTGATTGATCCTTAAAGGCTTTCATGTGTCAGGATGGCGAAGGACCTCCTAACGGTGGCAGAGAAAGTCGGATCTGAGGAGAGCAGGAGAAGAGAGACGAAGATGAATGAGTGTTTGATCCCCACTCTCGCCACCAAACCCCTTTCTATTGGTTTCTTGGCACGCGGGCACAGAGCCTTCTCCCTCCCTCCAAACCTCTAATCATAACCCTTTAACCATCTCTGATGTCCGCACACATCTGCTAGAAACCCATGTGATGTGGAGCCCAATGCAAACATACTTTAACAGGCAACATCCACAGCGCTGTAAGGAGATTCAGCACGGATGTCCTATAGCAGCCTACGTTTTGACTGCAATAACATTTTATTTTCAATGGCTGGCCATTTAAATAAGCCCAGTCTCTAAGACGAGTCATTTCCTGCTCAGTGATTAATTGCTTATTATGTCCAAGTGTTGATTATTTCTGCAAGGGGATTTCTGATCTCTTCCAGTCTTCTTTAATAGGCTTATCATGCTTCCAGAGGATGAGCAGATTAGCTTGTTAGCCAGTCTGTCTAGTACAAAGAGGTTTAAGGAAATGAGGCTAACAAGACAGTGCTAAGGGCGGGCTTCTTTACAATGGGGGGGGCGGGGGGGAGGGGTGGGCAGGGATGGGGGGAGCTCTGTAGGATGGTGGGTTTAGGGTCGGCCAATAGACTGGCAAACCCTCAGGAGATTAACAATAACAACATCGAATACCAATAAAGATGTTTCTCATGCACATAGACGAGTGAGGGAGTGTACATGCATACGTCTAAGGGGGTGTTTTTTATTTTGTGACAGGGTTGCAGGAGTGGGTGTTTGTGAGTGGGTCTGGCAGTGAGAAATTGTGGATTGAAATCTGGTGTTCTGGAAATCTGGGGATGGGAGAGAGGGGTGGGGCTGGGGCTGTCTGGATCAAAGCCTGTCTGGTTTCTAGCTGTCTCTCCCCAGACTAGCGGTTGTCTTGGAGCTTCAGAGAGCAGCTCGTCTGGCCTGCTACCAAGCTAGCCTGCAGGGCTACAAGATGGTACTGTACCAGGCAGAGGCCTCCACTGCTACATGGAGCTATGCTATGTCCATCCCTTCATCCCCCTTGAAGGAGGACTCTTACAGCCAGGGCTAACCACAGTCCCCCTCCCCTCCTCTCATCCTCCTCCTCCCCTCTCCCCTTAGTGTGGTTTTAGGCTGAGTGCTCTGTTATTATCCCCTAACAGATACTGGAGAAGCATCACTCTCTCTGCCTGCTTCTGTCTCTCTCCTCTGTCTCTCTTTCTGTCTGTCTCTCTCCTCTGTCTCTCTTTTTCTCTGTCTTTCTCCACTGTCTCTCGTCTCTCTGTCTCCTCTCTCTGGGTTTGAGACATCATATCTCCTCCCCTCGTATTTCTTTCCTCCAGCCCATCTTTTTCCCTCCTCTACCCCCACACTCACCCCTCCCACCCTCTTTCCCACCCAGCCCCAGATGAAGGCATTTAACGTCAGACTGAGGATGTTTGAGGGCCGGAGGACATCTGCTCCTAGTCCACCACCTGGAGGATAAGAATCTGCTCTGCCTGTCCTGTGATGTACGCTGTTGGCGCTCCTCCAGTGGAACATGTAGATCCCCCCCCCCTCCTCCTCCGCTGTGATTACAGAGGACACTGCCGACACTTGTCTCTCATCGTCAACGACCACCGGCCCCCACTTCCTGATCGGACGTGTGCTGCTCTCTCTCTCTCTCTCTCTCTCTCTCTCTCTGAGAGACTTCAGCTTCATGGGCCCAGAAACACTTGTAGAGTTCCTGAAATGTTTACAAAACGTTTTCAAAAGGATATCTGGGTGTCTGGAGCTCTGCCCTTCGCTTCCAAAACTTGGCTTGCTTTTTCATGCCAAGACATGGAAATCAGATGTATAAAAAATATATATAAAAAACTAAAATTACACTTTCATACACATTCGCCAGTAGATTGATTTTACCTGGTATTTTGTTGATGACATTTTCCCATCTAGAAGGTTTACAGATAATACAATAAGAACATTCCCAACCCGTGGGCACACTGAGAGGAAGCCTGGAGGAAATGTGCTGACTCAGACTCCATGAGAAACTCAACTCACTCAGACTAGGAAGAGAGGGATGGATGGAGGAAGGGAGGGAAATATGTGGTGCCAAGCCAAACAGACTGTGGAAGGGAAGGAGCAAGGGGCCATAGAGGACAGAGCTGGATAAATAGGCTGGTGTGTTTATGCCCTTATGGTTTTTGAAATGAGTGGCTGCTGAACAGCCAATGTTAAGCGATGCCCTCTTGTGTGGCAGTTGGACAAAGGGGGGGGGGGGGGGGGGGGTTGGTAACCATGATGACGCCAGACCATAAACCACCCCAATTAACTTTAAACACCATATAACTACAACACCCACAACTCCCCTGACCCCCCTACCTGGTGTGAGAGCTGAGTGAATCGCAGCCTCTGATTGGTTGAGTGAGCAGCCCGGGTCTGGAAGGTCCTCCGTCCCATTGGCTCAGTCAACGCTGGCTAGCCCGTTGGCTGTCTGTCAACGCAGATCAGTGCTGAGCAGGAGACAAGCGGAACGGCAGACTGCCTCAGAAGCTCGGCTGGGGTTTCCCAGACGGAGGGGCGGGGGGGAGGGGGGGGGGGCAGACGCTGTGTGATCCTTCCTGATGCGAGGATTTTGATAACATGTTCCACACGTGGGTGTCGTGCAACGTGATTATGATCTGAGGACCCATTTGTAGGGACTGATAATGATGGTATCTCTAATTAGGGTGTTTTGTATCTCCGCCCTCACACACACACACACACACACACACGCATGTTTTTGTGCCTATGCACGGACAGTGTGGTTGAGCTTTGCACAGCTTGTTGACTGTAGCCTAAATATGAGTGGAGGGATTAATGAGATGTGTGGTGTAGTATTAAAAAGAGCTTGATGCATTTTCTCATGGGAATTAAGCAGCATTTGAGGTGGTGTGTGTGTGTTTGCGGGCATGTGTGTCTCATTAGAAAGGGCGTCTGAGGCACCTCTTATGTGTTTAGTCTGTAGGTTGGTGTTTCATGTCATAATCAGCCTTGCTAAAACACACACACACGCAAACCCAGACCCGCCCTGCCTAGGGGGCTTCAGACCATCACGTGGTGGTACTTTTTGTAAAGAGCCTGACAGACATCTAACACCCTGTGTACACACACACACAGCATATACTGGCAGCATGCCATCCGTCAGAACACCTGTATTCCAGGAAAGTCCTCATAACCCTTTAACCCTTTTGTGGTATTTTGTAGAACACAGACGCACGCACTGAAGGGGGGGGGGGGGGGGGGGGGGGGGGGGGGGGGGGGGGGGTCACATTATTCTTCAAGCCTACATACAACCCCACTCTCCAGACCCCCCCCCCCCCCCCCCCCCCCGGCCTAGGGATGGCCTAATACCAAACCTTAAAGAACCTTCCAGAAGGCGTGTCCGGTCTGAATCGTCTCTCTTGACCATGTGTGCACAGTGGGGTCGGAGCGTGCGCGAGCATTGGGAGGAAAGGGCTTGTTTTTCGCATTTTATTTCGATCTTTTGGAAACCTGTGGACACGGGAGGATGGGTTAGTCTGGAGGGGGGAGGGAGGACAAGAGAAGAGGGAACGAGAGGAGGTGGTGAAGGGGGAGGGGGGGGGTTGGGTTGTTTTCTCAGTTAAGAGTTTTTCTTTTGCTTCCCTGGGGGGGGGGGGGGTGGGGGGGGCTTAGTTTGAGGGTGGTCCTCCATGCTCCACGCCACCTAATTCTGCTGTCTCTACCGCACACGTACACATACACATCTACACACATAAACACACAAACACACATGCATGCATGCTCTCCAAAAGACATACACACATGGTTTTGACCACCCCGGTTGAAGGTAACTCATTTATTTTATTCATCCAGGGGATTGGGCTACACAAAGTGCTATTAAACGCTGAGTGAACCTCTGGTGGGCTTGGCCTGCAGTGGAGCCGGGTGGGCCTGGGGCCATGTGATGCTGTCATTATCTCCCCGCTGGGCTTTGGGAACCAGGTCCACTTGGACAATAGACCAAAATTAAGTTAAAAAGACCTCAGAGAATCCTTAGTGCTTCTGAGTCGTTTATGATCATTTGAATGCATTTTTCGTTCACCCTCCCTCCCCTCTTTCTCTCCCTCTTTTCTCTGTCTGTCTGTTTCTTTCCGGGTAGAACAATCGGTTTCTCTCTCTGTTTCACCTTCTTCGCTCTCCACCCCTCCCTACCTTTCTCCACTCTCCCTCCGTTCCTCTCTCTGCCCCCTCCCCCCCCCCTCTCTCCCCTTCCATCTCCCTCACTCCCTCTCTCTTCTGTCCTAGGATAATAAGATTATGACAGGAATGTGTGAGAGCTGCTGTTTGTGTAGCTGAGCAGGGGCCTATCTGGAAGAACCAGCCTGGTCCTTCACACAGTCAATCAGAAGGTTGGGTAGGAGTCCACAGCGGGGTTTCTTTTGGGGGGGGGAGAGCAGAGGAAGGCATTGTGTTCTGCCAGACGCACAAATCAAAATGTTTTCAGGCAAGCTTCCATAACGGCCCATCAGCTATCTGTTATTAACCTGTCACAGCATTCCACAAGCGTTTTTGGAAATAGCCTTGAATGTTAGCATCCCAGATGCTGGGAGACATACGCACATGTGCAGCGATCCTACCTGCTTGGGGAAGTTTCTTGTTTGGTTTGTTAATAATTGTTTTATTATTTTAATTGGGAGTTCTTTGACATGCTGCATTGCCTAATGGGGGTTTCACAACAGCTCAGTGAGTAACAGTCAGGTAATGGAATTATCCCAAAACTACAAATAACTCATCCAAGAACTACACATGTGGTGTTAGGTGGGATTGTCTCACCATGGGGTGGGGGTGGGTTCTTCATGAGTGTGTGTGGGTTGAGGAATAGGAGCACACGGTTCTTCACTGAGGGGAAAAAAAAATCCTGTGACCTCAAACGAGACCTTTTATTTTGTTAATTAGCTATCCAAAATCCAGATGGAATATTAAAAAGTCAATTAAAAAAACGCAAGCTCATTCTCATTCTTTGACGTTACCATCCCTCATAACATAATAGTCCCATCTCCTGTTTACGATAAGCTCGGCTAAGGCTGGAAGGAGAGAACCGTCATCCGTTTAAGGCTGTGCCCTTTATCTACAGGCCCTCTGTTGCTTTGTTGTGTGAGGGGGTCGCCCCTTCATATCAGCTCTGTAAACACAGCATGAAGTGTTCCACATCACCACCTGCTTCCCTCCCTCATATTCCTCCCACATCCACCAGATATGATCTCATGCTTCTGCTATTATTTTTTTCCGTGGGCCGCTCGCTATTATTTGGATGTGGGGGGGGGGGGGGGGGGGTCTGTTTCTGGTGTTGGCTCTCTGGGGAGGTGGGGATGGGGGTTGGGGTGGGGGGAGGTGGGGAAAGGGGGCAGATTCCTCAGGTGTTATGCCAGCGTCTGCGGGGCAACTGCCATCCCTGTCTGGTGTAAATCACCGCTGGAATTCAATCGTGGGAGATCTTCGCTCTGTCCATCGGTTCTGCCTTGTTTTTCTTCCACGTTATGTAAGGGGCTGGGGAGGTCTGATGTTTGGATGGAGGTCTTGCAACATCTCTCTGTGTTCGTGGCTTTGTGGTTCAGCTGGGGAGCGCCGGTGGGTCGTCTCGACGCAAACAGCTTTTCCACGGCTACAGCACTCTATCTCGCTTTGTGGTTCGGTATCTTATTGTAAGTCGCTTTGGATAAATGAAGCATCCGTTAAGTTGAAGTGAAGTCTGTCCGTTACGTTTTTAAAGGACTACGTATTCTAAATGACATTTTAGAAACGCTATGAACAGATTTGTCATTAGTGTTATGGGGGTACCTTGGTTCTGTAGCCTAGCTAATAATCATGAGCTGTTCCATGCTTGTGCCTCGGAAGCTGCCGTCCATCATTCTAAAATGTGTGTGTGTGTTTGTGTGTGTGTGTCCCAGCTATGGAGGAGCTGGTGTGTGAGTTGCGTCTGTTCCTGGAGCTTCTGGATCGGGAGTATCTGAGCGCCGGGGTCAAGGAGAAGAAACTTCACATCTCCAACATCCTCCACAGGGTCCTCTCTGCTAAAGGTCACCCCCTGCACCTGTACACAACCTGCATGCAACCTGTCAACCTTATCATCACACAACATTGTGACCCGGACTCGAAGTTAACGTCTTCCTTCTCTCATGTCTCACATGTTTCTGTGTGTCTGTCTATGTCTCTGTGTTTCTGTGTTTCTCTGTGTTTCTCTGTGTATCTGTGTCTCTGTGTTTCTCTGTGTATCTGTGTTTCTCTCTGTCTGTCTGTGTCTCTGTGTTTCTATCTGTGTTTTTGTGTTTCTCTCTGTGTATCTGTGTTTCTCTCTGTCTGTCTGTGTCTCTGTGTTTCTCTCTGTGTGTGTCCCTCTTTCAGAGCCATCATTCAAATCAGAGATCCACAGCAGCCTTCCGGCTCCCCCTCAGATGCCTCTCCCAGAGATCCCCCACCCCTGGCTGGTAAGACCGCCCCCACCCCACCCCACACCCCCACAGCCACGCACATCTTCAACCTGTAACATTCCCCTTTAACACCTCCAAGGTCGCCACTGATATCAGGGCAGTAACTCTCTGCCCACGATGACATGCAGGAACACAGTGTTGCATGATGGGAGCGCGTCTTTGGCAGCGCGCTGCCGCGTCACATGACTGTCAGTCCTCATCGTATTCTTGGATGTAATAACTATCTGGAAAAGGGTTCCAGGGTGTTTTTATAGTCCCCTATAAAGCAGCAGGAAAGTAGCTGGGGCTGAAACATGTGTCTCCAAGGCTGACAGTCATCAATAATGTGTGTGTGTGTGTGTGTCTGCGTGCATAAGCGTGTGTGAGTGTGTCTGATGGAAGCCAGGCGGTTGTAAAGATATCTCCTAAAGCAAGTTACCATGACAGCAAGCCACAACACCTTGTTCTACACCCTGCCGAGTGAAACACACACACACTCACTTGGACACACACTGAAGACAGATAGGGACACACACAGTCACACAGTGCAGTTTGTAATTAGAATCTGTCCTCCTCTCCTCTGACCCTGGTCTGTCTGGAAAGCAGTTGCAGAGTTTACGGAACTCAGGGAGAGCTCGCTCGCTCTCTGTTTCTCTCTCTCTCTCTCCGTCTCTCTCTGTCTCTCTCTATCTCTCTCTTTGTCTTTCTCTATCTCTCTCTGTCTCTATCTCTCTCTGTCTCTCTCTGTCTCTCTCTCTGTCTCTCTTTGTCTCTCTTTGTCTCTCTTTGTCTCTCTCTGTCTCTCTTTCTCGCTCACTCTCTTTCCCCTCATCTCACTTTATCTCTCACCTAACCTCTCTTTCTCATCTCTTTCTCTCTTATTTCCCTCTTTCTCTCAGCCTACCACATCTTCAGTTTTTTTTCCTCTCTTGTTTTTCTTTCGTTCTTGCCCTCCTCCTCCTCCCATCTGGAAGGAGCGTTCATCACATAACCAGGCTGACCTCTAGAATGCTGTCCAGGAGAGGAGAGTGAAAGATAGATCACCTTTTCTGGCTCCATCCCTCATTCCAGTCAAAGTTAAACCAAGGTCAGACAGGCTTAAGAGGATAAAGGCTAAGAAATACAAAAAAGGTGTTATGTTGAATCTTGGGCGTAGCCGTGGCTAGCTTGGTATTTAAGTGTGAAACTGGACCTGCGAAAGGCTTTCGGGGCAGAATCGTTGTCATTCTTGAATGTTATTATAGGATCCTCGAGGAATGTCATATGACATTGTGCTTTGTGGCGCTAACATGCTAACACAGAAGTGCTCTGTCAGCACGCAGGGCATGACTGTCACATGTACGATGTGGTTGGCCTAGCCGTGAGGCTGGTGATCAGGCTGGTCTGTCGTGTTGCTGGAATAACATGTACAAATAACGAAACAAATAAGAATAAGAATGTGTTGCCGCAGGACTGACTTATTGTTGACCCTGTCTCACGCACACACACAAACACACACCAACAAACAACCTAACATCATTAAGTATCACGCGACAACAGGATATCCGTTAATCAGATTGGAGAATTTTGGTCTTCCAGGCTTCTCCTACAAATAACTGTGTGTACGTGTGTGTGTGTGCGCGTGTGTGTGTGTGTGCGCGTGTGCGTGTGTATGTGTGCGTATTTGGTATAAAAAAAAGAGAGATATGGACTAAATATGAAGTGAGAGGAGAAAAGATGTAACTGTCACTCATCAAATGTAGTTTGTGCTTGAGCCCTTGAAGCTGCTCATCCTCATCGGAAGGGTCCTTGTGATCCAAGACAGTCACTCACACACACACACACTCTGGTGGAGCTTGTGAAAGTGATACCCCCACTCCTCTCACCTCATACATCTCAGTGAGTGTGTCAGTTAGCGAGGAAAAGAAGTGTTATCATTGTTGTACGCCCCCTCTTACACACACGAACACACACACGCACGCACACACACACAGCTGCCACCGATTAGACAATTGTAATGGCGAACAGGCCCAGTGACAGAGGCCAACTGAAGCCTCTTGGGTCAGATGAGTTCTCTCTCTCTCTCTCTCTCTCTCTCTCTCTGTCTCTCTCTCTTTCTCTCTCTCTCTCTCTCTCTCTCTGTCTGTCTGTCTCTCTCTGTCTCTCTCCCTAACTCTCTTTCTCTCTCTTTCATCACACACATACAGTCATATGAAAAAGTTTGGGAACCCCTCTGAATTTTTTTGATTTTTGTTCATAATTAACTGGGATTTCAAAGAAGCAAATTCCTTTTCATAAATGACAAACTTTAGGGAAACAGGAGTATTTCAGCAGTGTCGTTTTGTTTATTAGAATAACAGAAAATATGCAATAGGCATCATAACAACATTTGACGGTGCATAAATTTGGGCACCCCAACAAAAAAAATGACATCAGTACTTAGTTGAGCCTCCTTTTGCAAAAATAACAGCCTCTAAACGCTTCCTGTAGCCTGTGATGAGGGTCTGGATGGAGGTATTTTTACCATTCTTCGATACAAAAGCGCTCCAGTTCAGTTAAGTTTGATGGCCGTCGAGCATGGACAGCCCGCTTCAAATCATCCCATAGATTTTCGATGATGTTCAAGTCAGGGGACTGTGACGGCCATTTGAGAACATTGTACATTTCCCTCTGCATGAATGCTTTTGTAGAATTTGAACAGTGTTTAGGGTCATTGTCTTGTTGGAATATCCAACCCCTGCGTAACTTCAACTTTGTGACTGATGCTTGAACATTATCCTGAAGAATCTGTTGATACTGGGTTGAATTCATGCGACCTTCGACTTTAACAAGGGCCCCAGTTCCTGAAGTAGCCACACAGCCCCACAGCATGATGGAACCTCCCCCAAATTTGACAGTAGGTAGCAGGTGTTTTTCTTGGAATGCAGTGTTCTTCTTTCGCCATGCAAAGCGCTTTTTGTTATGACCAAACAACTCAATTTTTGTCTCATCAGTCCAAAGCACTTTCTTCCAATATGAATCTGGCTTGTCTAAATGAGCTTTAGCATACTCCATGCGACTGTACCTGTGGCGTGGGCGCAGAAAGGGCTTCCTTCTCATCACCCGGCCATACAGATGTGCTTTGTGCAAATTGCGCTGAATTGTTGAACGATGTACAGATACACCATCTGCAGCCAGATGTTGTTGCAGGTCTTTGGAGGTGATCTGTGGGTTGTCTGCAACCATTCTCACAATCCGCCGCATATGCCGCTCCTGTACTTTTCTTGGTCTTCCAGACCTGGGTTTAACTGCAACTGTGCCTGTGTCCTTCCATTTCCTGACAACATTTCTTACAGTCGAAATTGACAGTTGAAACCTTTTGGAAAGCTTCTTGTAGCCTTCCCCTAAACCATGAAAACGAACAATCTTTGTTTTCAGATCTGTGGAGAGCTGTTTTGATGATCCCATTCTGTCTCACTTCAGCAGAGAGTCAAAGAGAAGTGCAACTTGTATTTGGGCACCTTAAATACCTTTTCCCATGATTGAACACACCTTTCTATGAGGTTCAAGGCTTAACGAGATAATCCAACCAATTAGATTTTTCAAGTCATCAGTTTTACATGCTGTTACATGCATTCAAATCAGCAAAATCATAAGGGTACCCATATTTTTGCACAGCCAGTTTTTCACAATTTATTTAATTTCATACAACTAAAAACTGCTTCGCTAAAAATCTTTGTTTGGAAAACACCCCAGTACTTAGATCTTCCTGGTTAATGAAAGACATACCACTTTTATCTTTTTTTGCGTGAAAGCAGAGTCATTATTATGCCGGCTGAGAGGGGTTCCCAAACCTTTTCATATGACTGTATGTTGCATCAAATGTTTGGCTAATAATCTGTGTGTACAGGGAAAGCAGACCCTCCCTTTCTACAACCCTCTCACTTTTGATGTTCTGTGGTGAGACAGACCCAACCTTAGCTGTGTGCAGTTGCATGGTACAGAGTGGGTATGTGAGCGACTGGGACTCCATTCCGGCTCTGTAGGAGAGAATGAAGGCAGACCGGCTGCTGCTGAGACACAAATGATTTCCATCTGTGTTGACGTTGGCTAGAGAGACCCAACCTCCCCCATCGACCTCCACCCCCGCACAAACACCCCTCCTACCCCACCCCTCCTAACCCGAATCCGCCTAGCACCCCGACACACACACACACACCCACGAGCAAACAGACCCTCAGATCTACTGTACTGGACTTGAATGCTGTGCACAGATGCACTGACTTGGGTCTGACTGATTTAATCTCTTTCTTTGTCTCGCTTTTTTAATTTCTCTCTCTCACATACATTTTACATTTACATTTATTCATTTAGCAGACGCTTTTATCCAAAGCGACTTACAAGAGAGAGCTTTTACAAAGAGCATCAGTCATTGAGCAAAGCAACGTGATAGACCCCGAACACAGTCGGATTTTTAGATCGTGAATCATACATCATGAGAACCAATAAGTGCCAAAGGAAGAACTATAAATGCATAACACAGCGATTATGAATATAGAGCAAGAGATACAACACATAATACATTAGATCAGGTGAAATGACATGCTATTGTTAAGTGCCATACACACACACTGTAATGGACAAACTAAGGCATGGAGATGATACACACACATTGTTTTCATAAAACTACACAAAGGCAAAGGCGAACAAGCCCCATTTGTGTTTAATTTCCCTTCTTTCTCTGTCTCTTGCTAATGTTCTCTGTCTTTATACATGTCTCGAATATGAGTGGTACCTGGCCTTTCTGTCTCTCTCTCTGTCTCTCTCTCTGTCTCTCTCTCTGTCTCTCTCTCTGTCTCTCTCTCTGTCTCTCTCTCTGTCTCTCTCTCTGTCTCTCTCTTTCTCTCTGTCTCTCTGTCTCTCTCTCTCTCTCTCTGTCTCTCTCTGTCTGTCTTTCTCTGTCCTTCCCCTTCACTCCCTCTCTCTTTTCCCAGCCCTGTCTGTCTGAGCCCCCTCCTCCCTCACAGCACTCTCTAAGATAAATATACACGTCTGGGCTCTGGCCTTTGTGTCTGAGGGGCAGCCAGACATGTACACAGTAATGCAGGCGCGCACACACACACACACGCATGAGCAGATACGCATAAGTCATGTACGGAAGAACATGCGTGATATACGTGTACGTGTTGCATGTGTGCGTCTGCCGACGTCAGTGCATTTCAACATATTGTGCGTCTGTGTGTAGGTCTGTGACCAGCAAACGCCTAGCCACTCCAACCTAAAACAATATCCATAGTTCCTATTGTACTTGTAGACTCCAGACCTCTACTGTGTATGGCCAAGGCAAATGTTTGCTAGCTCCAAGAGGAAACACATTCTCACACCCATCCAGCATGTGAACATTCTCCTTCCAGAGACCCTGTCCAGGGGCCCGGCCCTCCAGACATTCTCCTCCCAGAGACCCTGTCCAGGGGCCCGGCCCTCCAGACATTCTCCTCCCAGAGACCCTGCCCAGGGGCCAAGCCCTCCAGACATTCTCCTCCCAGAGACCCTGCCCAGGGGCCCGGCCCTCCAGACATTCTCCTCCCAGAGACCCTGTCCAGGGGCCCGGCCCTCCAGACATTCTCCTCCCAGAGACCCTGCCCAGGGGCCCGGCCCTCCAGACATTCTCCTCCCAGAGACCCTGTCCAGGGGCCCGGTCCTCCAGACATTCTCCTCACAGAGACCCTGTCCAGGGGCCTGGTCCTCCAGACATTCTCCTCACAGAGACCCTGTCCAGGGGCCCGGCCCTCCGGAGGCTGCTTCAGTCCCTGTCAAGTCATCCAGCTACTTGACGACTTTGATGACGAGTCACTGGTTTGTGTGGAGTTCACTTCGTTGTGGTTTTAAAGACACATTTGGCTGCGTGTCACTTGTTGAGGCGTCGTTTTATTGGTCGGATTTCCCCTTCTCTCCGGTTGGTCCAACCACAGGGAGGTGGTGACCTCATCCCTATTGTGTCATCGAGGGAAGCGGATTCATTATGATGGACGGATCACAACTATTATTGCAGGAGACAAACACAAAAGTGTTGAATCCTTAATATGTAAAAAAATAATATATATATATAGTCTTAGGAAATCTTGTGAGAAAGTGACACTTTTAAATGATCATGTGACCATGGCATCGTTAGTCCCAAGACTGGAGTTGCGTGTGTTTGTGTGCATATGCTTGTGTTTGTGTGCATATGCGCTCGTGTGTGTGCGTGCATGTGCATGTGTGTGTGCTTGCGTGCCTGCTTGGATGGAAAAAGTCCCCTAAAAAACGAGAGCACGAATGGAAAACCTATTTCCCTCCTTTTTTCCCCCCAAAGTGCTTTTGAAGACATTTTACAATGCCAGCTCTTTCCCTATGCTCACTCGTGATGTCATGGTCTAACGTGCTAAATAAAGAAACCAGCGACACGACCAAGACCAGCGCGGAAGATGACTTGTCAAGTTATTTAGCATGTATTTAGTATGTGAGAGTGTTAAGTCACGAGAGCGAACAGTGTGGTATACTCCCTGTACTACTCCCTGTACTGTAGGCTGAGTCTAGTCAGTATCTCAGCAGTTGGAATAATTGAGTGTGTGTGTGTGTGTGTGGGGGGGAGGGGGGGGGGGGGGAGGGGGGGTTTGGCAGACCTGCTTTCCTGTGTGAGGAAGTGTGTGAGAAGTGTCCATGTTCACTCGTTGTTTGTGCTTGTGTGACTGGAATTGCCCTCATTCCTGTGTGTGTGGGTTTGTGTGTGCGTAGGTGTGTGTTCCCGATGCCAGCTTTCTCCCAGTACAATAGCTTCGTTCCAGACGTGGGTGCTTGCCCAAGCGGACACACTTTCATGAGGCGGGGTCCAACAAGAGCAGAAATTGGCACGGGGGGGCATAGGTGGGGTGGGGTGGAGGGGTTCCATACCTTGACCCAAACCGCCCTCCTCTGACCTCGGTGTGCACCTCCTTGTAAGGGGGGAAGAGGGGGGAGGTAGGTGAGCGTTATCAGCATCTCTCCCCAGCTCTCCCTCTCTCCGTCTCGCTCTCTTCGTACCTGTTCCCCCTCTCTGCGCTCAGCCATATCCGTGCACAGGGCTTTCCTGTGCACCTGTCTAAACACACACACACACAGAAGCACACACACACCTTTTCGTCCAGCTCTGGGTGTGAAGCATGAAATGGGGATGAGGAGGATTGAAAGTAGAGAGTGGATGGTAGATAAGAACCAGTGTTCAGTCCCAGGTTCAGGTTCTGGTTGTGTTTGAACTGAGCGGAGCAGTAATGTCTTATCAGGGGAGCTGGCTACGGGTTCTGCTTGTTCTCAAAGCAGAGAGAGGGGAGAGGGTTCTGCCCAGACTGGGAGTGTAGCAGAGCAGGGCTTTGAAAGTAGCAGGGCTTTGTGTGGGTGGGTGTGTGGGTGCGTGTGTGTGGGTGGGTGCGTGTGGGTGCGTGTGTGTGTGGGTGGGTGCGTGTGTGTGTGTGTGGGTGGGTGCGTGTGTGAGTGTGGGCGTGTGTGTGGGTGCATGTGTGTGTGTGTGTATGGGTGTGTGTGTGTATGGGTGTGAGTGTGTGTGTGTGGGTGTGTCTTTGAGTCTGGTGAGTTTGAGAAGCCTCTCCTGTTAGGTCAGTTGAAGTCTTGGTTAAAGCTCAACAGTCCCATTCAGCAGCTTTGAGCTTCTAGCAGGCCTTTTCTTAAACTAACAACTGTCCAAAGGGTGCTTGTGTTCTCACACCATCCCCACTGATAACCTGCAGTCCAGGCAGAAAGTGTGCAGTTCTAACGGAACAGAACAGATGAGATGGAAAAGCCAGAGCACATAGTCTGTCAGTG
>CM059341.1:4225129-4288578 GCA_030340685.1 Protosalanx chinensis | reverse complement strand
CATTGTTTTAGGCAATGAGTCATTCCAAAGCAGGTGTTTACATCGGTAACCCTGACGACAGGCGAGGCAGATACATGGCGTTCGGAGACGGTCTTTTAACGCTGCAAGTAGCTCTGAAAGCTAACGCCTCTCCTGGGCTGAGAGACAGGACAACAGAGGCTCCCACTTGTCACTCTGATGAATAAATCAAGAACCTCCCAGTCCCAAGCTCATCCATATTCATTCACGGAAAAAGTGACACACAACCCCCCGTCCCTCACCCCCCCCCCCCCCCCCCCCCCCCCCTCCCCTATGAAACACTACCACAGCTCCAGAAGACTGACAAGGAGGACGAAGACCCTGTCATCTTCTGTGTTTGCACCATGACTTCATACCAGTGACCTCGAGGCGGGAAATATTCTGAGGCAAATGAGGTTGGAACATTCCGGGATTGGGGGGGGGGGTTACCGTAGACGCGGACGGTCTTGGTGTCCTGGACCATGGAGCGTCCGCTGGAGACCTGACGCTGACCGCCACCTCGCCCGTCTCAGGGAAGCGGGTCAGGAGGCTGTTCTCCAGAGACAGCTTGGGCTTCACGTTAGGAGGGCGGCAAGGAGAACGTCAGGGAGAACGACAAGGAGAACATCAAGGAGAACATCAAGGAGAACGTCGGGAAATGTATCCAACCAACGTGAAAAAGACTTTGAAACAACACTGTTGGCTAAACTAAGATAAGGTATAAGGTCTTATGAGCCTTTATAAAGCAACATAGTATCACTTGCTGGAGTTAGCTAAAGGGGGGTTCCATGTCATCGTCCTAGACAGGTGAAGTAGGAGAACCTTACCTGCAGACTGTCTCCTATCCACCAATAGAACACCGTCATGTTCGCCTCTCTGGGCAAGACCACAGCGGTCAGGTTTACTTCCTGGTTCTGTCCGGCTATGGGAACCACTTCCAGGTGCACTTCCTGTAGCGGGGCTGAGGGACAAGGGTGGGGGTCAATATCCCATAGTTCCTTGTGATATCGGTTGATTTGTGTTTCAACAAGTTTGTGTTCAACATGAGTTCAAATTCAAGTTTCTTGTCCTAACAACATTGCTGAACGTTATTATTTCAATTAAATAAATAAATTGAATTAATCCAATTTGGGCCAGACTTTAATGTATCAACAATTATTTCTCAAAACAAACAAAGCATGATTGAACTCAGATGGTAGTTCCAGTATTTGGCTCCAGAGAGGCGTGGCTGACCTGTGACCTGGATGAATATGGTGTCCTGGTCGTGTCCAGCCATGTTCTCTGCCTTGACCGTGACCCTGTAGACCCCCAGCTTGTCATAGCGGTGCTGGATGGGCTCGTCTGTGACGGTCAGGTTCTGGTAGATGGCCCGGACCCCGTCCCCCAGGTCCACCTGGTACTTGGTACTGCCCGTATCACCCTGGGAAATCCATAAGCACCTCAATGAGGCTTTTCCCATATTTGGGGAGCCATGTTTTTAACAGACCCTCTATTCCCCCTCCTCATCTCTTTCTGACGCACCTCTTCCTGGTGGATGATGAAGGTGATGTCATCCCCTGGTGCCACGGCCAGCATCTGACCCTTGACCCCCAGCTGCAGCCCGCTGGGCGGGAGAAGGGGGCACGAGTGCTGCTTGGAGCTCTGCTGCTTGTTCACCCCCCCCCTCGCACACGTTGGACACCACCTTCCTGTACCTGTCACACAGCACACGGGACGTACCAAGGTCAGAAAAGAGGGGGTGACGAAAATGACGACGAATATATGTGTGTTCTATGAAATGAAGGTGTGCAGGCATCGGCATTGTGTGTGTCTGTGTGTGTGTGAGTGTGTGTGTGTGTGTGTCTTACCAGTGCTGGACTCGTAGCTGTGTCCCAAGTGACAGTCCTCAGGAGGGGCGTCAGGGTCGTGCCAGAAGTCTGCAAAGCAGCGTTCACCCTCCGTCTTCAGCGCCTGGGCACGCTCAAAGCCATAGTCGCTACACACACACACACACCATCTTGTTCTAAGCTGTCCTGCATGGCCAGACAAGAATTCGGTGAGCGCGGGCAGTGTTGGCCTGTAGTGACTCACCAGTTGAAGTCCTTCTCGGTACAGAGGCAGGGTTTAGAGGTGAGGGCAGAGGTGTAGCTCTGGCCCTTGATACAGAACGCTGTCTCCTTCCTCCGACGGAAGCTTCTCTCCTGGCCCATGATGCACTTCTCTCCCTGAGAGTCGAGGGGAGGGAGGGTAAAGGTTATTTGTGTAAGAATGTGTATACCTGTCAAAGTGTGTGTGAGGGTGTGTGTGTGTGTTACCTGCAGGTCGGTGAGTTTCCAGGACTCGTAGTCGGCCTCTGTACACTGTCGAGGAAAGACTGTCTGAAGTCGACCTTCACCAGCTCCCAGTCAGACCTGTAGCTGATGTGCCCGAACACCCTGGACACACACACACACACGTCAGAGACATCTATATCTTTGACCTCCTCTACATGCATTCATCCATCCACATAAAGAGCTAACTATTCCATTGCGAGAAGTGGCTACTCAACCGTTTCCTGGCCCCCGCTGTCATGTGACTATCCCTGCCCAATCAGGGCCCCCGAGGGCAAAGTGACACCGTGACGACCCCCGCGATCGTATTGTGAACTTGTCCAAGCAGGCGGGTCCCCCCCCCCCAGCGCTCCTATACATCACATCCCTAATGGGCTGCACTCTGCTGGTCACAGACGCATACGTGACCCTTCCATGGTCGTTCTCAACGTCGAGAAAATCGCTTCAGAGTGATTGCATCACTTAGGGCCGTCTAATTCGGTGGATCAGGATTCATGGCAGCGCTGGGGAAATGCGTTGCAGTTCTCGCATGCTGCCAGTAGATGGAGATGTGCTCCTGGATTAAATGAGGGGAAAGAACCAGGGATCTCTTGCTTGTAGGAACGTCAGGACTGTCTGGGACCATCTGTGGAAGGCTGTTTCAGCAGCAGATTGGCGTGTTAACGCGTCGACAGACTCTGACATGTGCTGTTTTGCTTGTCGAGGTGTTGTTCAAATCCTAATAGGGGGGAATGTGTGTTATGTGTGATAGCACATATTGACTGATGCTACTGAATAGACTAATTGGAGCCACGGTGAGGAAACACTGCATGTTCAGTGTACCATCTCCTAAGGGCTCGGTTCAAGTTAAGGGCTTGTTTAAAAAGACAAAATACCTCCCCCCCCTCACCCCTCCCACTCCCACTCCGTCTCCCTCTTCGGTATTAAAGCCATGGTAGAAAGACCCATTATGTCGGGTTACATTTATTCATTCAGCAGATGCTTTTATCCAAAAGCTCGTTACACAAATGACGATATCCCATAATTCCCAGTATGAGCAGGGGTAACCTCCATCTCCCTGCCCGTCCTTGGTGCTAAGTGACTGGGTTAACTCATCATGGAGCGCCTGTCCAGCTCGCCCCAACAGCCCACCTCTGGAGCTGCTACAGAAACCTGCTCCACCCCAGACCTGCCGGGTCTCAGGGGGAACATGATGGCTTATGTGTCCAGGGTGTGTGTTTGTGTGTGTAAGCGTGTGTGTGGAGGGCGCAGCCTAGAAAAACGAAGGCGTGAAGATTTGTTGAGCTGCAGGCTCTGCCTCTGATTCGGTTAAATCCTCATTTTGGCCCATCCTCAGGTGTCGGGAGGGAGATGCAGTTCTTATCTACGGTCGGACACAGAGAGGCAGAGAGAGGGGAGGACACGGGCGGATCCTATTGATGGAAAGATTTGGAAAGGGACAGAGAGTGAAAGAGAGGAAGAGAGCTAGAGGGATTAAGAGACAACGCCCGGGGGAAGGAAGGGGAGGGGAGGGAGAGAATCGAGAGAAATGGAGAGTGAGAAAGTGAGAGACGGATTCCTCATTATTCGCTGATTCCCCCCTCAGCGTGGGGGCCAATCAACCCCTCCGGATGGAGCAAGGTGGTGGAAAACGCCGGCGAAAAATGAGAAGCACCGTTAAATTGGCCGTCCCCTGCCTCTGCTGCGGCTGGAGGGGGTTCACGAGAGGAGCGGACCCTGAAGAGAACGTCTGGGCTGGTGGCTAAGCTCCTTACGAAAGAAAACACTAGTCCAAGACCAGCAGGCTTGATGTGAGGTGTCCCTCCCCCTCCCCTGTGTGATTACAAAGGCCCTGGCATGAACCAATCACCAAGTGATGTGATATTGACAGAGCTGGCAAACCAATCTGCTGTTGCTGTTAGCTTGTCAGGGTTGGTGGACGTCAAAGTCACAGCAGTGGGGTTTCCGGAGTTTGAAGTTTGAAGAGGGAGTCTATGAACATGGAAAGCAGGCCTTCATCCTAACTAGACCCTGCTAAAAGTGACAGAAGCTAAACATGGGAGAGACGCAGAGCGATCGGGACATCCTACTCACGTCATGACCAGCGTCTCGTCTCCTGGCTCGCTCAGCAGGCCGTCCACAAACACAGAGGTGCTCGTGAAGTTATGATGCTCCAGGTCTGCCCCTCATCGATACTGAACCTGGAGACAAGAACAGACACACACAGGTTTGATCTTTGTGAGAGAGATATTGGCGGCCATTTTGGTTTTTCATGAATCATCTTTACTTCCCTTCTTTACTTCCCATTTTGGCAAAGTGGCTTTTATCCAGAGCGACTTACAGCAAGTACAGGGACATTCCCCCCGGAGGCAAGTAGGGTGAAGTGCCTTGCCCAAGGACACAACATCATATAGCCACAGCCTGCAATCGAACTCACAACCTTCCAGTCATGAGCCCAACGCCTTAACCTGACTCCCTAAAAAGCGAGTCCTAAACTCCCTTATAAAGCAACCATTGGACAGTTTAGCCCTTAAACCAGACTTCCAACTTCCTCAAAGAGTCAGGAAGAACAGGAGACTAACTGCTTGATATGTACAAAGCCAGTCTGTGTTTCTCCTGCAGCCGTCACCAGTTGCTAGCCTAGCTTTGCGGAAACAGTGTTGTACCGTGGAAAGCGATCAATATTGAATTGAGCGACATTGTTCAAGACTGCCAGCTCTCTGACTGATGTCTTAATGAGACTGAACCCCATGCGGACTGGATAATCACTGGAGAGACATGAAGGGCAGCTGACACACTGGAGATACCCCACCACTAGCGCTAGTCTCTCCTAGAGGCTAAGAGAGAATTAGCTATAGAGGATGCCCGTCGATACAGCCGCTCTAGGTTTCTGTGTCCGTAGTTAATACGATTTCCTCGTTTCCACGTGTGCGCACACAGACACTGTACACACACACAATGTACACACACATGCAGACACGATGTACACACACACAGACACTATGTACACACACACACACACACACAGACAGACACTATGTATACACACACATGCGGACACTATGTACACACACACAGACACACACAGACACTATGTACACACACACTTCCTCTGGTTCTCCCACGGCCCCCGTACTTTATCTGAGAAAAGGTATGTACGCTGCTCGGCTCTGCTCTGTCCGAGGCAGGCAGGGGAGTGGATTGGCTTTGATCAGAGCGTGTAAGAGCCCTTGTGATGCTCGGTCGGGTGGGTAAAGGGAAGGGAGGGGAGGGGGGAACCAATGTCTCGCTGGCGGGAGGGAGTGGGCAGGCGGGCGGGGTGGATGGGTTTGGGGATGTGTGTCGGCCCAGCAGAGCTGCAGCTGATCCCTCCTGGTGAAGAAGAGCACTTCACACAGTGTCTCTCCACGCTCAGCCCCCAAGAGGCTGTTCAGTCCCATTCCCTCTAACACACATACACACACTCACAGACACAGACAGACACAGACAGACACTCTCTGTGTCACTCTCTGTGTCTCTCTCTGTGTCTCTCTCTGTGTCTCTCTGGGGAGGGAGCTAATTCTAACACCCAGTATGCGGGGAGTGTAAACACAGCTTCCTGTGTCCTCCCCCCTCCCCCCCCCCTAGTCAGACAGTCCTTCATTAGGAAGAGGCACAATGAACGACAAGACATTCACCTGTGTGTGGCGTCATGCAATGAGAAAAAGGGGGGGGGGGGTGACATCAGCAGATTAAAGAGTGCTGATGAGAGTACCCTTGAGTGCTCTTTTTTCATCTTTTTATTCCCCATTCAACCTATATCTGCCAAGGTCGTTGTCGATAAGATCCCATCTCTTTCACCCCCCCCACCCCCCGAAACCTCCCAGTGTAAGAGCCCAGAGTGGAGTGGGATGATGATGGGCTTGTGTGTTAATGAAACATTGCCACTATCTCACTACCCTTCGCCTCAGATTAAAAGATCCCGGAGGCAGGTTGTTATCGCGATTCCATCACCACAGGTCGGGCTTGACGACAGGGTAACCCCTGAGCTCTTCCGGTAGTTACGGAGCGGCTTCAGGACTTACTTGAGGATCTTGAGGGGGATGGAGGTGTCCTTGATGGCCACGATGACCCCGCCATGGTCCAGATACAGAATGTGGTGCTCCTCCTCAAACACCTGCACACAGGAAGGAGGGGAGACGCACACAGGAAATGAGGTACGGCGAGGAGCGCTGAACCATGAAAGCCTGCGGGTGGGAACAAAACGAGAGGGGTCTAGACGGAGGGGTGGGGGGGTATCGGTCATGTCACCTGTCTCCAGGTCTTGCCACAGTCCGACGTGATGTACATCTCCTCCTTGTATTCCACCAGCTGAGAGCCCAGGTTACCTGAGGGAGGGATGGGAGGGAGGAGAGGTGGGAGGGGGAGAGATAGAGGGGTAGAGGGAAAGCGAGGAGGGAGAGAGGGATGAAGCAACACACAGAATAAGCAAGAGGATAAGAAAAGCACAGATAAATCAGACAGAAAAGAAAACAGAGCGATCATGGAGAATTATAAAAAGAGAGCAGAGAGCTCCAGTCCTGTAGCAGGCTGCAGTTAGGACTCTACAGGGGTCTCCCCCCTCACCCAGGTTGTCAGGTTGTTGTGCCAGGATGTCCACCAGAACACCCTCATCTGACTGAGCCCCCCCACCCCCCACCCAAAAAATAGAGATAATGTAAGAGAGGAAGACTGGATCAAAGCCTCCTGCTGGGGGGGGAAATCTTTGGAGATGAAGGGAGGGTAATTTTCCTCTCCGTTTTGGAACAGCTGTATGGAGGGGAAGATAGGAGGGCCGTGGGTAGGCACATGCACCTGTGTGCTTGGTTCAGGACCTTTATTATAGTTGTCCTCCGAGGGTGCCCACCCCAAAAAAGGCCCCGGGTATGGCATTAATAAAAGAGCTGTTGAGTGAGTTCAGCGTGCAGAACCTCTTGCTCAACCTTCCCACACAGTAAACTCAAAGACATGAACAGAGGCCAGCCATTATACTGCCTTCCATGTGAGACAACAGGGCACTGAACTATCAATAACACAGAGATAGATATCTCCAGTCAACACAACACACCAAGTTCAGGCAAACACAGGAGAACATACTGCTTACTCATTGACAATATTGAGGTTAATCAAAGCATGTAAAGGTACGTTGCACTTTATCACTAATATGATCGTGCTGGTTAACTAACATCATAAAACTTGACATTTCAACGGAATATTTTCCAGTTCGACCAAAGCAATGCGATAAACCCTTTAACATGATCTCATCATGTTGCATGCATGCAACTGTACTGAGATCAGGTAACATAATATGACATTAGGTAACATAATATGAGATCAGGTAACATAGTAACACATCACATCAGTGTATTGTAACAGTATTATGCTGGGAAACTACGTTAGCCCGGAATTATCATATTTTAATCTTATCAAGATATACACTTATCAAATCAGTAGCAAAAACTATGTGACTGTGGCTTCAAACTGTACTGATACTTATTTACTAATATTATGACTAGGGAGGACAAACATGCTGCTCTCAATGTTATCAAACGGAGAATCCAAGCGTCAAACAAATGCAAAACCGGACTTTTTGCTCATTTTAAACTGTGATTGAAACCACAGTTGTGAGATTTAAGGTACAATATGATGCACGATATTATTAGTACATGAACTTTTGTTAAGTTTAATGAATTAAGTCGTTAACGTAAGTAGCCTCTGTTTGACGACATATAAGACGAAGGTCTGTGATACATCCGTTAACAATCGTTAAAATGATAAAATTGCATCACATTAACTGAACATTTTATGATTTATGGTGACATGATATTACTAATAAACGATTCGTGGGTAAAAGTGTCCTTATATACCTGTAACTTTAATAATAGTGGCCGATGTGTTTCAATATTATTGGTCTGATTTGACAAACTGGTGTTTGACACGTGTTTAACCGTGAGTTACCATCGTTACTTTAACCAGGAAAGTTTGGCACAATAAAATGACACCGTGCAGGATCTTTTATAAAGGTTGAATATTTCCACACACCTGATTGTCTGTGTGATTTTCACACTATAAGGTTTATAACATCAGGTAGTGTGGAGCCTGACTCCATCAGGTCCAAGTTCATGATCCTTCTACTGCAAACAGGTTAGGTCCTGAGTCACGTGACTAAATCAACTTGGAGCTGTTACACATCTCGTTTGGTCACATCGCGATGTTATCGCACATGCAAAGCGATTCATCGTTGTACTTTTACATTGAAATGGTTAATTCTAATGAATGGTCATTATGAGGCTTCCCCGGAGCTTGATAACATTTACACTACATGTATTCATTTAGCAGATGCTTTTATCCAAAGCGACTTAGAAGAGAAAGCTTTACAAAAGAGCATGGTCACTGAGCATAGACCCCAAACATAGGGTTTATAGATTATGAAACATACATCATGAGAACCAATAAGTGCCAAGGGAAGAGCCATAAGAGCATTACAGCTCTATAATAATGACCCATTCATTAGAATCAGGTGTGCTGGAGCAGGGAAAACATCTAAAACTGTCAGGACAGAGGCCCTTGAGGACCAGGGTTGGAAACCCCTGGTGTCGGGTTTGGATCAGGGTGATAACCACGGTGACGATGTTTCATGTGTTTCTGTAACTCACCTGCGCCCATGATGAGTCCGGGGGCCGAGTCTTTGGTGTGGACCGTCCCGGACACGTAAGGGTTGTCCGCCCAGCGCAAGTGGAGGTGCAGGTGACAGTCGGGCTGAGGGGGAGTGGGGGTAAGTCACCTTGTGTTAGGGCTCATAAAAGGGATAGTTCACCCAGTTCCCAATCATGATCTTGCATTAAAGGGATAGTTCACTCAGTTCTCATTAATTATCTAACATTAAAGAGAGGTCACCAAGTTTACGTTTATTATCTGGCATTAACAAGCACAGTTCACTCAAATCACATTTAATATCTGGCATAAAAGGATGAGCCAGTTCAACCCAAAGCACGTTTCATTCTGCCATTAAATTAATGTTTCACCCGAAACCCCTCGTAACAGAGATTCATATTTGAGTGTCAACAGTGCAGCCAATGTTGACGCGGTTCATCACTTTCAATTTGGCGGTCAACCTCCAGTTTTAAACTACCATGGTGAAATGACCGTCCATCCATCCATGGTGGAGCTTGTGTTTGTTCTCATAGAGATGCTATCACACCACCACCACCTGCATCCCATCAAACAGCCCTCGTCCGCTGCTAGACAATAAACAGTAAATCAGGCACGACAGGGAAATTGCCCACTTCAAAGGCTTTGTGACGCCATTAGGCTGCAGATTAAAGGCGGATTACGCTCGTTCATCTGAGACACATGGCTTCGTTTAGACGTGGTTACATAGTGGACGTTAGCTTGGTCGTTACTCTCCTCGTGCGTTTTTGTTTGTCTGACAGGAAGACAGGTAGCGTCTGGGATTTGGAGCCAACGGTTTGTATGCGCTGGCATCGCTAGACGTAAAGCTGTCTTCTCTGACCCCCCCCCCCCCCACCCCCCGAAGACGTGAAGAGCAGAGGTGAGACGAACGAGGAAGCATGTTGTCATGGAGGCTGAAGTGACAGGTGGCGGAAATAAGGGGGAATCAAAGTGGGCTGATTTGTGGAACCAGGGACGGCCATTTTGAAGATATATGTGCCTCTATAACTTTAGAATCAGTGTGCGCGCGTCTTTCTTATTCTGTGGGCTGAAGCATGGTGGGTCCTCGGTGAGAATCCTCTGGAATGAGGGATGGCTACGATAACAGTGGAGAATTGATTTAGGTCTGTGAAATCCTCCGGCCTGTCTCTCATAGTGGCCAAGCTGAGGAGACAAAATGATCTCCCAATAGTTCAGAAACCATCTGTTTTTTGAGCATGTGTGTGTGGGGGCGGGCGCACGGGGGGGGGGGGGGGGGGGGGGGGGGTGTCACTCACCAGCTTGCAGCTGACTGGTTTGCCATTCATGTCGGTGGTGGGCGGGGCCAGAGGCTCCCAGTCACGGCCTTTGTTATAGGTGATGAGGGTTGTCACCTTGCCCTCCACTTTCTGATTGGCTAGGAAAACCCCTCTGATCCCTCGTACCTTGAAATCAAATCGGAGAAAATGGAAGTAAAAAAAAGTTAAGTCAAGTTAAAAAGAGGGAAAGTTTGAAAGGATTTTGGGGCATGAAATAAGTTGGTCCAGTTCCTTGTTGCAAAAGAGGAGCCTCTCCCTCCATCTCTCCCTCTTTCACTCTCTCCATCAGTCTCTATGATGGGAGTACCTCCTGGAGCGAGGGAGAGGGGGAGAAGGAAATGAGTTCTACAGTGATGGCCCCCAGCTGCATGGACCACTACCTCTCTCCCTAACAACTCTTTTTACGCTTCTCTTTCTTCCCTCCTCTTTTCTTTCTGGTTCCCCCCCCCCCCCCCCCCCCCCCCCTCAAAACACGGCAGTGTCGCAGGGATGATGGATGTCCCTCCAGAGGAGAGACGCCCAAAGCCAAAGCCGTAACGCCACCCGCCTGTTTTTCCTCATCAGGGGGTTAGCACCGTACCAACATTTGGACACATCGTTTCACATCGTCTTTCGCTGTTCCGCACGTCCCATGAAGTACTTCAACATCTTGCTTTGTAGGTAAAACAGGAAAAAAGTACCTTAAGACGTCTCCTCCCTAACCCTTCTGCCTGGTGTTACCTGACCGATAGGGCGTTCGTTTTTTTATTAATGTGCCTTCACACATGAAGGGTTAAGACATTAGTTGACCCCAGCCCACCCACACACCCCTCCCACACACGGACTCACCTCCAGGATGTCGATGAGAGTGTTCTCCTCAGGCTGCTGAGCGCTGCGGACGTTCTCCAGGACGATGGAGTAGTAGACCCCCTGGGGGTCCGACAGGTACAGGTTGTAGGTGTCTGTCTGGTACCACTCCTGCAACGCCAGGAACACCTGGTTCTCGTCTGTGCTGACGATCTGGACGTCCTGGTGGGGGGGGGGGGGGGGGGGGGGGGGGTGGAGAGATGGTGAAGGTGAGGAGAGAGGCGATAAGGAGAGAGGCGACGACTCAGAGAATAGTCATTTTCCTTTTCCAATTGACATCAAAAGTTGGAGAAAAGAGAGAGCGGTACGGACGGAAGAGAGAGAGAGAGAGAGAGAGAGAGAGAGAGAGAGAGACTGAGAGAGGGAGAGAGACAGAGGGTAGAAGAGAAAGAGATAATTACGATGACAGAGAGAAAGGATGGAGCCAATCAACTGCTGTGACAGACCCTGTAAATCAGGGCTCCGAATATAAACAGCAGGCAAAGATAATGATTCCAGCTCTTCCCTTTAAGAAAAAAGATTCTGGTCAACACTGTTGTCACTCTGCTCCAGCTTGGAGCTGGAGTTTGTCTTGACATTTCTATACAATTGAATTAATCAATCTGTGTGTGAGTGTGTGTGTACCTGTGTGAGTATGTGTGTACCTGTGTGAGTATGTGTGTACCTGTGTGAGTATGTGTGTACCTGTTTGGGTAAGTCTCTGTCTGTGAGGGCGTGTGTATTCTTGTCTGTGTGTCTCTCAGTTTGAGTGTATCTGCACGTGTCTACGTGTGTATATCTGCGCCACTTTGAGTGTGCGCCTGTGTGTATGTGTGTGTGTGCCTTTTTGTGTATGTGAGTGTGCCTGTGTGTGTGTGTACTGTGACCGAGCTACATCACAAGTCAGCGGTGTGTTTAAAAGCCTCCCTGATTACATGAACATGGAGGGCTTCTGAAATGAGGACGTCAAGCTGAGTCGAGCGCAGCCCTGAACCACATCCCAGCACCTTGACGTCCCCTCCCCTCCTCTCCCCTCCCCTCCTCTCCCCTTCCCTCCCTGTGAACTCCATACGTCTCCATTACCCTGGGATTCATGGGCAGACACTGGGAGCTCAGGAGAGTGACAGGCTCAGCCCTTCTTCCTGAAAGTCACCTGCCGTGCGTTACAGCATCAAGTACACAACTGGTAAATAAATAATAATACATTTGACTTGCAATGCGCTTTTTCCATAACCCAAAGCACTACTCCTTAGATACCGATGAGGCTTTGGAAGGAAAATCCCTCAGTGAGGACCTCGCCCCAGCACAGCTTAGCGCACAGCTCACACACGGCGTCAGCAAACTGCATTGGGTTCCAATGCAGCACCGTTTCAACTCGAACTTGAATGGATTACAAAGTGAGACAGCTTGCATACGCAATCTTTTCTTAGGTAAACAAGCTGTACGATAAACTGGGGGGGGGGATTCAATAATGGAGGGGGGGGGGTGGGGGAGAGAGAGGCGGTGATGTCATGCTGTCTACTGTGTACAGCCCTTCTGCTGTTTCATCTCCCCACAAAAGGCTGTCAAGTAAGGACAGCTTGGAACGTAAAATAGAGCGTCATGATCGGCAGTCAAAACAGGAGGAAGCGTGCTCTGACTGGATGTGGGCTGGGTTAACCGCACAAAGTTGATCGAGAGTTTAGTCATGCGCTAGATTGAAAGGACACGCGTAAACATCACTTTGGGAAAATCTCGCTGAAGTGTTTTTCAAGTGTGATCAAGCGTTTCAAGTGTTTTTTCCTTCCTTTATTACCTCCGTTCCTTGTGCATTGCAAATGCAGTTCCCCCCCCCCCAAAGTGATGTTTATTTATTTGAATATCTGTTTATTTGTTCATCCTGAGAGGTCCCTTTCACAGAAAGAACAAAAATAATGATAATGATGTGGGGTTTTTTCTATTGTATTTGATCGAGGAAATTATTTCCCAGTATGGAAAAGGTTTGACAATTTCCCCAGCGAAGCACGTGGTCGTCTGGAGGACAATAAAGGCTATCAAAGCTGAATGAGAAAGGCTGCTGCAATTCTAGTTTAGGTAAGAGAAAAGCGAGACAGGGAGAGAGACCTACAGAGAAACAGGCAAGATGCAGACAGAAAACAATGGTGAGCATGAGAGGCAGAGAGAGATACACAGAGAGGGACACACAGAGAGAGAGAGAGACACAGACAGAGAGACAGAGAGACAGAGAGACACAGAGACACAGAGAGAGACACAAAGAGACAGAGACACAGAGACACAGAGAGACAGAGAGAGAGAGAAAGAGAGAGACAGAGAGACAGAGACACAGAGAGACAGAGAGAGAGACAGAGAGGTGTGAGGCTGTGACAGCCAAAGAGTGGAAACAGAGAGATGTTGAAGGCCAACAGAAGAGAGGGAGAAACTTAGAAAAACCCACAGCAGCCCCCCCTGACCCTGGTGAAGATGAGACAGTTCATGCCAAACTTTGACGCGTTCCTCTGAGAAGAAGCTGCTCTCCTGTGGCCTCTGCATTTTTCATCTCACTCCTCAATTATTCACAGTGGAAAACAGGAGAAGGGAAACACACACACACACCCACACACACAAACACACACACACACACAAACGATTTCTTTTCTTTCTTGTCACTTCATGACATGAGCCTGTGTCTCTCTCTTTGTTTCCCTCCATTTCTCCCCTGCTTCCCCAGCCCTTCTCTCCTCAGTTCTGACTTAAAAGCTCCATATTTGAACGTGTGACCTATCTGCTCATCCAACTGCCAAAAGGACATGTGTGGGGAGGCAGAAAACGGCAGTCTTCTCTCCGAACGAAACACACACACACACACACATTTTCCACTACCTCAAACACACTTTCAGACTAATTCTCATCTTCCTCGCTCTCTTCTCTTAGGGTGTCAGCCCCTGCCGTATTGACCTGTGAAACCCTGTAGTAGTAGTGGTGCAGGAAAGGGGGAGAGGGGACTAAACCGTGTAACTCCATCCCTTTCACCTTCTCTAAAGAGTGCTGAGGGGCTAGAAGTCATGAATGGAAGCCCCTCTCAAAGTGGCTGAGCGATAAAATGTCAGTCATTCTACACCCCCTCTCGCCGGTGTGTGTGTGTGTATGTGTGTGTGTGCAGTGTGATGCCTGGTGTCAGATATGTGGTTTGGGGGTTTTCTCTCAAGTCTGATTGCCAAACAGACAAGGCTGTGAACGGCCCCCTCTCTCCACCCTGATCGATCCTGTCCAGTAACACTGCTGGTGTCGTGTTCAAAGTGTCCCCGGAGTCAAGGCTGCTGACAGCTAAGGTTCCTACTCGAGTTTTCACCCCCTTCAATTATTATTCAAATACTGTTCCTGTCTGCTAAGTCGTTTTTGAATGGGACTCCACACCAAACTGCTCTGGGATGAACAAAGAGAGGTTCAGTCGGTCCTTCTATGTTCCGGAGAGAGGAAGTTCGGTTCTCTACCTTGGGCAGGGCGTACTTGGGGAACCTCATCTGGACGAACTCGTTCCTCTGGTATGAAACGTAGTGCTTGGTGCGGTTCCCCGTGGTTACCTGGGAGACGGAGAGAGCAGAGATTACACGGTGCATACGATGACATTCTGGGGTATCATATTTGGGGAGGTTTGAAGACGAGCTCTATTTTTCCACTTTCCTCTCTTCGGATGGAGAGATGTAGAGAAAAAGAGCGAGAATCCGAAGGTGTAGAGGTGTGGGAAAAGAAAGCGAGAGAGACAAAAAGAGAGAGAGTCAGCATACTCTGACAACCTGACCCACTACAGTTGAAGTCTCAGAGTGCAATACACCATCTGTTATCTTTCGAGTTACAGACTCATTATCAGGAGAAAGAGACAGAGAGGGAGACAGGGAGAAAGAGAGAGAGAGAGAGAGAAAGAGAGAGAAAGAGAGAGAGAGAGCGAGGGAGGGGGTGAAAGCTGTGGTACTCAGCATAATCTCCAGTTCTGCTCACTCAGAGCGTTGGCGTGCGGGTAACAGCAGGGGGTTTCTGGGTAAACACTGAATCACACCTCGCTTTGCACCGCCAGCGGCTGACACAATCAGAACAGCAGGCGCAGGCAGGACGGAACACACCTACGACAACCTGAGAGTTAGCAGGCTGTGTGGTCATGCCTCTGTTCGCCCCTCCCTTTCAGTCCCTCCATCTTGCCCTCTCTACCAGCTCCTCTATCCGCTTCCTTATGCTTTTCTCACACCCCTCGCATCCACCATGCCCTCTGCAGTGCATCATGGGAATCCTGCCAAGATGACACTAAGTATATATGGCGCCCTTTCAGCTCAGTGCACGACTTCGAAATAAACCAGAGCCATCAGCAGAGCTCCTTCGCAAAATGCCCTTCTCTTATCAAGCGGCGGGGGTGATGTACGCGGGACTTGAACCGGGGTGGCAGCCTGGCGAGGCTTTACCTTGACGAAGATGTAGTCGTCCTGGACGGAGAGCGAGCCCTGGTCGATCTTCCCCAGGAACTGAGCCGTCACCAGCTTGTCGGAGCAGTTCTGGATCAGACAGGTCACATACAGGTAGCCTGTGTGAGGGGAGGAGGGGAGGGGAGGAGGGAGGGAGGGAGGGAGGGGGGAGGAGAACCTGTTATTTTCACTAGATGAATGGTGCTGATAACACAGTGTCAAGGACAAAACCAGAGAGGGAGAGGGAGGGAGGCATGGAGAAAACGTGTGGCGTGTGTGTGCGCGCGCTGAATAAACACGGAGGAAAAGAGAAAGAGAGATACAGAGAGAGAGGGAGAGGAAGACGGAGAGAAAAAGGTGTCAGGCAGACTGGGGGACATATCTTGGTTATTTCATTCTGTATCCATCCCAGCCTTCTCCTCAGACGGGTAAGGAAACTAACACATTTCACCCAACTGCTGACTCAGCCAATCACATGCTCCTAAACTCAACTTCTCCAACGACATCCGGTCGAGGTAGCAAAGAACTACCAGGTGAACGTTCTGAGAGTCCCCAGGTCACAGACAGCTCCTCTGAGGAGAGCATCTTCCTGTTTACAGCAGCTTCCTGTTTACAGCAGCATCCTGTTCACAGCAGCTTCCTGTTTACAGCAGCTTCCTGTTCACAGCAGCTTCCTGTTTACAGCAGCTTCCTGTTTACAGCAGCTTCCTGTTTACAGCAGCTTCCTGTTTACAGCAGCTTCCTGTTCACAGCAGCTTCCTGTTCACAGCAGCTTCCTGTTTACAGCAGCTTCCTGTTTACAGCAGCTCCCCGCTCCCCGGCGCACACGCGCTTCTCATCTCGCGCCGTCGACAAATGGCCCGCTTAATTTATTGAAATGCCCAGACGTTTAATCAAAACAGCATACGGCTGCGAGACTCATTAAAAAGCTATTAGATTGGATAAGCGTTCAATTCCAGCTTGTGACATGAACGTTTTCTCACACGGCTCGTTCGCACGCTCGTACGGTACCCCCCCCCCCCACCCCCTCTCCACCTGACCACCCGACAGCAAGGTGCTAAATCACCAGCGGGGACTTCCTGGGGGAGTGAGGAAGTGAAAAAGAAACTCCACCAAGGAGAACTTTGGAGAGTAACACTCGTTTAGACTTCAAATCAAGGTAATGCTGCAGATGTCTGCAAGAAGAGCCAGAGAAGTGTGTGTGTCTCTGTGTGTGTGTGTGTGTGTGCATCTATTGGACGTGTGCGATCCACCCCCAAGGGTGCCCACATCTATCCCCCTACTGGCACACACAAACCAAAACCAGCGCCATGTTACACCTCGATCATCAATCAAATCTACCAGCTACCCCCCCACAGACCCTTGACACCTGCCTTAGTCACCACCCACCAATCCTGGGCACAGACCCCAGGCGAGTCCCAGGCTTTCACAGGCCCAGACACACTGTTTCTTCAGAGCTCGACCATGACGCCCAGACTGCCCTCCATGCACTGCCACGCCCGCCACTGCTTAACCTTGACAGGGGTGCGTGTGACAGGGGTGGAACAGCTTGGGCTGGCATGCCTGGTCGCCTTGGACCCCCTCACCCATCTGTCTGGGCGCGCATGCCGCCACGCAATCAAGAGAGGGAGAGCGGAGGGAGGGTGAGGAAACTGTGGGTGGTGAAGGGGAAGGGAACCATGTGGTCCTGCCTAGCCCAGAGAACAGCGCTCGTGTCTGGGCATCTGGCCCGGACAGACAGTCTCTCTGGTTCTCTGTGATCAACACAGCCAGGCTTGTTCTGGATGACAGGTTTCAGACGGCGGACCGCGTGTTGGGCCGCGGACGCTCCCATGGGGATCGTTCCTCTACTCTGGTATGGGAGGCGGGCTCCGGAACATTCTCCACAGGAAACGTTGGCAGCTTCATTTCCATATGCGGAGGTGTGCTGAAGAAAAGCCCAGCAGTGAGCTTGTCTCCCTGCTTGCCCGGGAGAGGGGAGACTGAGAGAGGGGGGGCTAGGAGAGGGGAGACTAGGAGAGGGGAGACTGGGAGAGGGGAGACTGGGAGAGGGGGAGACTAGGAGAGGGGGATACTAGGAGAGGGGGGACTGAGAGAGGGGGAGACTGGGAGAGGGGAGACTGGGAGAGGGGGATAGTAGGAGAGGGGGGACTGGGAGAGGGGGAGACTGGGAGAGGGGGATACTAGGAGAGGGGGGGACTGAGAGAGGGGGACACTGGGAGAGGAGGATACTGGGAGAGGGGGATACTAGGTGAAGGGGGACTGGGAGAGGGGGAGACTGGGAGAGGGGGATACTAGGAGAGGGGAGACTGGGAGAGGGGGAGACTGGGAGAGGGGGATACTAGGAGAAGGGTGACTGGGAGAGGGGGAGACTGGGAGAGGGGGAGACTGGGAGAGGAGACACTGGAGGTGGGGGGACTGGGAGAGGAGAGGCTGGGAGAGGAGAGACTGAGGGGGGGGGGACTAGGAGAGGGGGAGACTGGGAGAGGACACACACACAAACACACACTCCGTACCTCCACTTGTGTCTTGCATCTCCATGTGGACCAGGTCAGGATCGACGTCCACCGAAGAGACAGACCTAAAACACACACACACACATCAGACCGCTGTATCAGTCAGGCACTTGAAACACAGCTCAGAACAGCCTTCACAGACAGCCCCCCCCGCCCCCTCCTCCCCATGTTGCCCTCGTTCTTTATCTCCACCGCTCAGGCCATAGCCTGCAGTATTCACAGGAAAATGAGCCTGACACTCTCTTCAACCCTCACCAGTCATCTCCCCCCCCCCCCCTCCCCACACACACATCCATCAGAACCCCAACCCTCCTTCTCTTTAACCAATCCCCCCATCCTAACCCTCTTTATCTCCCTCTTTCTCTCTACACCCCCCCCCGTCTAACCCTCTTTCTCCTCTTCTACCCCCCCCCACCCCCCTCTTACCACTGTACCCCAGAGACTATCTGATTAGCAGTCGGTTTGGTGAAGTCTGTGAAACGTCCTCAGCTTCATGAAGACAGAGGCCACATATAAAACCTCCATTACTTTGCCAGTAAAGAGCCTTTACGAGCAATTAGCAAGCCGTAGAATGGAGACAGGGGAAAGGAAGGGAAGGGGTGGCTGAAGGAAAGGGATTGAGGAGAGACAGAGGGAGAGGGAGAGAGAGAGAGAGAGAGATAGAATGAGAGAGAGCGAGAGAGATGGAAAGAGAGAGAGAAAAGGAGAGACGGAGAGAGTTTTTGGGAGCCTGGACTGTCATTGAAGGGGGACCCAGGAAACAGGATCACTCCCCCCAAAAAACTACAACTCCACATGGCTGCCATGAATCAAGTTGATTATTTTACTACCCAAAACAACATCTACTAAAGCACCTCAGGTCTGGAAGCCATTTTAGATGGACCACCAGCCATCGGTTCTTCTCATTGGCTCTTAAAGGGGAATCTGATTCATGGTGATTGGCTCCTTGACCTCTATGTGGTTATTTATTAGGAGATGAGGCTCCTAGGTTTGGATAAGGTCAAATACAGTCTGCCTTTCCCGACCACACTGAGACTTCCAGAACTTATCTTTAGAGGGGATCACCTTTTGTTAGATAGTCCCATTTCATACCGGAGATGAGATACTGCAGTCCAAGGTCATAAACAAACTGTCCTTATCTTTTCAGATCCTTCCACAGCATTGCTACATCTGTGCTGTTCCATCACGGACACACACACACACACACACACTAGGAACCCGCACACACCGCAATCTGCATTCTGCTAAGCCATGTCTGCGCATTTATGTCTGCCTCGTTTTATGCAGTGATTGAGTTTCACAACTGTCTGGATGGTGAAGGTCTGGATAAGATAATCAGTCAGATCAGATGTTAAGCAGGCTGTAAAGGCCCCCAGGCTCTCTGTTTGACTTCAGCTCTGGGGCTGCTCTAACACTGTGTGCACTTCAGCTCAACCTGATAGATGATGCGTGTGCAGGACATGCACGGATAAATCAAATCGGGCCATAGACCAGCACCTTCTTCTTAGAAGGAGGGGATTTAATACTGGTTAGAGGGGGGGGAGGAGAGGAGAGAAGATGAGATGGAGAAGGAGGGGGGGGAGAGGAGAGAAGGAGGGGAGGAGATGAGAGAAGGAGGGGAGGAGAGAAGGAGAGGAGGAGAGGAGAGGAAAGGAGGAGAGGAGAGGAGAGAAGAAGGGGAGGAGAGAAGGAGGGGAGGAGATGAGAGAAGGAGGGGAGGGGAGGAGATGAGAGAAGGAGGGGAGGAGATGAGAGAAGGAAGGGAGGGGAGGAGAGGAGAGAAGGAGGGGAGGAGAGGAGAGAAGGAGATGAGAGGAGAGAAGGAGGAGAGGAGATGAGTAGTGGATCAAAGAAGATTGTGTGCTCGTCCGAAAAAGGCAAAACCAAGTAGGATCACTGACCAGAACACTCTGTCCTTGGTGACGCGCTCCTGTAGTAACGTCCACTTGCGGCCCAAGTCTGTGGAGACGTAGAGCTGGAGGAACCACAGACAGAACGATTAGAAAACCTCTTCAGAAAGAAACGTGACACAACCTATGAAGAGAAAATATGCTCAACGCTTTCCTCAGCATCTAGGCAGAAAGCTGTACCACAACCTGAGGGCTTCAAATGATGTTTGAACCGATTGAATACTGTATTCTGGCCCTGCTTGTGCTGTATGGAGTTTAGGACCAGTACGTCAGTGTAGGGTGAAGTACTGGTTTATAAAGTCGTGTCAGACTTGCAGGTTAGTGGTGGTTTCATTAAACGTTAGCACACCTCAACATTGTAGTGAACTGGGAATCCATGTTGGAATATTATCGGCCCTGCCAGAACAAGCTAGTGAATTTCTCGGTTCGCCAGGCTCAAACTGACCTCGATTCCTCTTGGTAACACAGGGTCTGCGCGTGTGAGAATGTGTACATGCTTATTCGCGTGTGTGTGAGTGTGTGGGTGTGTGTGTGAAAGAGAGAAAAACATTGCATTGATCGCAGCCGTAATGAAAATCTATTGATCTTCACGTGAGCTGCCACGGACACACGTTCCAGAAAGCAACTAAGAAATAAGAGGATGTTTGCACTGTGGAGCCTGCAGCGTTCTCCTGGCCACCACACACACACACACACACATTCTGAGACACAAACAACAACAAAGCCAGAACTCTTTGCCAGCGTCCTTCTGTATCAAGGACGGTGATGTTACTGGATTCCTCACACCCATGTCCAGAACACACACACGTGACAGAACACACACACGTGACAGGAACACGCTCAGGCACATGCTCACGAGCACATTCTCACGAGCACATGACCGTAACATAATAAGCTGTTAGATGCATGAATACAGTGTATTCTTTACTGTATCTTGTAATCAAACACACACACACCCATCCAGATGAGTGTAACTCTAGCAATACCCACCCAAAAATATCCTTCTTCTTTTGAGACAAATCTAAATATTAGAAATTCCCACAGAGAGAAGGTCTCCTGTCTCTTTTTTGCTAAATAGTTTTTTTTTGTCCTGTTAAATGACTTTCTAGAACACTCTCTGTCCCACCGCCTGGAACAAATTAAAACCTAATTGAATTTCTTGTTTAATTAATGATAAATTATTAACGCAGAAGAATTTCCAATATGCTGGTACAGTCAGTCTACTTCCCAATAGCCTCTTCCATCTGGACAATTCGTCACAGAAAATAGATTCTACATTTGCTGGTCACAGTTGCTAGTATTTTATGGTCGTGAAGACCAACAGAGTGAATCCAAAATGAATTTTCAGTAAGTGGACAGGTCAAGCTTGAACCTAACTCCTTTCATGTGACACATCTCATCCTACATATGTTCTTGAAGTCAACTTCAAACAAATTCTCTTTATTAGAACTGTGCATTTCTAACATGTTTACAACAGCTTCTAAAGGCAGTGCTTTCACACCCACACATACTAGCCAGCATTGCTAAGGGCTCTGTGTTGCATCAGCAAGCAGCTGATTCATTCCTGTGGCTCATGTGCTGGAGGGGAAAGGATAGCAGAGACATAACAGAGAGGGACGACCTGGACTTGATGGGGCCGAGTCTAATGCTGGCTTTGAACAGACCACCCCCCCCCCCCCGAACAATTCTTTCAATCACCGGCCTTAGAACAACAGAACGAACGGCACAGAGAACATGACTGTGACCTCGGTTTGGATCCCAGCCGGACCCCTGTCCTCCAGACCCTGCCCTCTACCCACCGAGCCATCCTTGCAGTAGGCCAGGACCTTGTCCTCCTCCTTGGGGTGGAAGAGAAGCGTGTCGGGGGTGAAGTTCAGAGTCTGCCGCTGGAAAGATGAGCCCTCGTCCGTACTCACGAAGAGCATCTGGTCCCTCTCGTTAATGGAGTTGCTGACCAGGATCACCTGAGGAACGGACATAGGGAGAGAGAGGGAGAGAGAGAGGAAGATAGAGGGAGAGAGGGAGAGAGAGGGAGAAAGGGAGGAAGATAGAGGGAGAGAGAGAGAGAGGGAGAGAGAGGGAGAAAGGGAGAGAGAGAGGAAGATAGAGGGAGAGAGAGAGAGGGAGAGAGGGAGAGAGAGGGAGAAAGGGAGAGAGAGAGGAAGATAGAGGGAGAGAGAGAGGGAGAGAGGAAGATAGAGGGATAGAGGGAGAGAGGGAGAGAGGAGAGGGAGAGAGGAAGATAGAGGGAAAGAGGAGAGGGAGAGAGGAAGATAGAGGGATAGAGGGAGAGAGGGAGAGAGGAAGATAGAGGGAGAGAGGAGAGGGAGAGGGGAAGATAGAGGGAGAGATGAGAGAGGGAGAGAAAGGGAGAGAGGTAAATAAAGGGAGCGAGGGAGAGAAAGGGAGAGAAAGGGAGAGAAAGGGAGAGAAAGGGAGAGAGAGGGACAGTGGGAGGGGGAGAGATAGGGAAAGAGAGGTTAACAATGCCCAGGTCATTCAGGGGTGTCCGACTGCATGACGTATGTTGTTAAGAGGACATCACCTTTGCGCACACACACACAAAAACACATTCTGGGCTATATTTGGAGCCACCAGACATTTCATCAGCCAAATGCAGCACTTATTCTGAGGTGACACATTATTGATTAGCTATTTTGAGTTTTATAGCTCATAAAGTGAGCACATTAAGCTAGCGGGTAGTGACCTTACAAGCTCACCAATCACACTTATGTCTCAAACAGACGGAGGCAAGATCCACCAATAGAATTGAGCCGTGGTCACAATCCACTTACAACATTGGCCAATCAGTTCTGTCCTTAGGATGGGAAACAGTGACCAGTCGAGGGTGAGAGTGAGCATATTCCAAATGTCCTAAAATGGTTTTAAACACATATAAACGTTCCCATGTCACAGAGAACGTCACAGAGCACGTATCAAGCCACGATTAGCATTCATGCTATTTCTCTGACCCATAATTGCAGGCTTTATCACACATGCGCCCCCTTCCGCTATTGCTATGCTGCTCACAGGCCCAATTACAAAGTGCTTAAGCGCTCCACACGGGGCTGAGACCTGATGTGTTTTAGTAACATTGCTGTGCTTGTGACAGACTCACTGAGCCTTGTTCAAACGCCACCGGCAGGCGCTTAATCAAACCCAGGAAAAAGGTGTGAGCGAGAGACAGAGAGTCAGAAGGAGAGGGACAGAGAGAGAGAGAGAGAGAGTGAGAAGGAGAGGGACATAGAGAGAGAGTGAGAAGGAGAGGGACAGAGAGAGAGTCAGAAGGAGAGGGACAGAGAGATAGAGAGTGATAAGGAAAGGGACAGAGAGAGAGTGAGAAGGAAAGGGACAGATAGAGAGTGAGAAAGAGAGAAGGAGAGGGACATAGAGAGAGAGTGAGAAGGAGAGGGACAGAGAGAGTCAGAAGGAGAGGGACAGAGAGAGAGAGAGATAGAGAAGGAGAGGGACATAGATAGAGAAGGAGAGGGAAAGGGAGTCAGAAGGAGAGGGACAGAGAGAGAGAGAGAGAGAAGGAAAGGGACAGATAGAGAGTGAGAGAGAGAGAGAGAGTGAGAAGAAGAGGGACAGAGAGAGTGAAAAGAAGAGGGAAAGAGAGAAAGAACGAGAGAACGAATAAGGCATTTTCACAATGCTTGTTTGGAACAAAGGATGTTCCCTCATTCTATCGAACCCTGAGAAGAGAAGAGGAGAGAAAAGGAGAAGGCAGAGAGCTGGGGCTGGGTGGAGGACATGCTGTAATGAGCTGGGGCTGGGTGGAGGACATGCTGTAATGAGCTGGTGCTGGGTGGAGGACATGCTGTAATGAGCTGGGGCTGGGTGGAGGACATGCTGTAATGAGCTGGGGCTGGGTGGAGGACATGCTGTAATGAGCTGGGGCTGGGTGGAGGACATGCTGTAATGAGCTGGGGCTGGGTGGAGGACATGCTGTAATGAGCTGGGGCTGGGTGGAGGACATGCTGTAATGAGCTGCTCCTAGCTGTTGGACTGTGGAAAGAATGAGAGAAAAGAAGGGAGAGATGGAAGGAGGGAGGGAGCAGAGAGAGGGCTAGGAGAGAAAGAAAATGTACGTGTGATGATTTTTAGAGTGCGCATAACAGGGAGCGGTGTTGTGTGTGTGTATTATTTCTGTGTGTGTGTTTGTGGTTCTCCCTCCTGTGTGGCCTCATCTATCATACTAACCCAGCCACGCTCATTTATCTTATTTAAACCTCCCCTTTAACTCAACTCGCTAAACCTTTGGCTGTTGACCTCAAACACACACACACGCACGCACGCACACACACACGCACACACGCACACACGCACGCAGGCACGCACCTCCAGTTTCACAACTCAAGTGTTCCAAATCGACCCAGAGTCGAAGGAAACAACTAAGAAAGACGTCTAACTCTGTTAGCGTAATGAGATCCACCCTCCTCAAACGTAACAACTCGATTAGCTTAATGGCTTAGCATTGAGGAAAAAAACAACATGTGATGTAACACAATTTACCTGGAAACCATTGTATCTTCCAAAAATAGATTTATCAAGCCACACGCATCTTATTGGATTAGGAAGAGCCAACAGCATTAGCAATCTCCTATTCTACTTCCTACAGATCCCCTGGTGCCCATCTTGTGCTTCTTTTCTGCCCTAGTGAATGTTTTGAGGTCACCACTGCTGGGAGGAAGAGTCCAAGTCCCTTCATAATTTAGATGTCACCCTCTCTCAGGACTTCCCAGGCGGGATGCAGTACCCTTGACGGTCTAGGGGTGGTGCTGTTGTGTAAGTGACAGAGCAGCCACCCTCGCTGGGCAGCCGCATCCACTACCACAGAGGAAGTCTCAAACTTTCAGGCGGTCCGTCTCAGCGACGGAATCGTGGATCCGAAGCCTTCCGCTCTGAAAACCCGAGCACAGGATACGTCACATGTTGGGAGAAAAAAAATGGGCAACAATTCTCATTTCCAGGAATCCAAGCCTTCCCTCGATACGTTTTCATCTTTCACAAGTGATTCCTCTGATGAACGACCCCAGCCTCGGTCAGGCACAGAGGGCCCATTGTGTGGGACGGAGATACAAGCAGTCTCCAAACATCCTGCCTCTAAAGTCTGCACTTGAGACTGGCGTCGGTGGGGGAGGGAGGGGGAAGGAGAGTGTAGGGGAGGGGGGGAAACCAGGGAGAAGGGCGGGTGGGGGGGAGAGGGAAAGGGGCTTATTCTTAGGCTCATTCTCCCACGCTCGTTCTTTCCACGGGGGGGGGGAGGGGTGCCAAGACTCCGAACCGTTCTCGACGGGCAGTCGATGCGTCTCCTGACAACCGCTCGGCTGCGAGTCGTCGGCCGAACCTCACCTGGGGAGAAAACCCCCCCCCGGCGGTGGACCTGCCCGGCGGCGATCAGGGGGGACTATATTCTCCAGCGCCTGCTGGAAAACGCAGCGACGAGGCTGAGGCCAGCTACACGCTTCCTGCTGTGGCGGCATGCGGAGGAGACGCGCGGTATGACGTTCTGGGAACGCAGACTAGCTGAAGATAGGGGAGAGGACCTGAGGCCCCCCCATCTATGTACTGGGCCCTCGTCAGGGAATCCATTAAAGCATGATTGGATTCGGTTGTTGTGGTTACGCCGCGTGATGTCACTGACTAGATGCGATCGTTCTGGGACAAGACTGTTGTGTGTGAAGGTCTAAGTGTATGAAACGCTTCCAAGCACACGCAGGCAAGCAGCCAGTCGCCCACACACGCTGGCACACGCTGCCACACACATGTAAGAACTGTGTTACCCGTCGAGGGATCAGGACTACGTGATAAACGGGATAGATTAGAGCCAGGTAAGGAGTCAAAGCTAAAGGGCTGGCTGGCGTCTCCCACCTGTCATAGTCCCAGGGAGAGAGAGAGAGAGAGAGTGCTGCTTTCCCCCTGGGCTACATCTCTAACACATTAACCATGGAGCCTCCTGGAGCCATAATGGAGATTAGTTTCCATGTGGGCAGGTGCATTTGTACAACACCGGTGGCAACTGACAGCCTGTGGCCGGGCTCCACGGCCCTCCATCTTGGCTTCGATCCACGTCCCTCATCTCCCTCCTCACTGCGCTCCATACGATAGCAAAAGAGAAAGCAGGAGAGACACACAGAGAGAGAGAGAGGGAGAGAGAGACGAAGAGAAAGAGAGAAAAATGAGAGAAAAACAAAAACCAAAGAGAGAGTGGTTTGCCTGAGAGGGAATGTGTGGAGATGGGTAGATGTGCGCTGCCAAGGGTGAGGAGGTGTGCCCGCCGTGCCCACTCAGTGTTAAGCGCTCGCGGCCCAGATACAGTCTCTGCTACCCCCCTGAGCTGCCCGCCCTCTCCCAGATACACACTTATCCTGGCATTGGACTGACAAGTGAGGGATTTTACTCTCTCGCTCTTGCCCGCCCTCTCTCCCTCCCTTTATCTCCCTCTGTCCCTCCATCCCTCTCAGGGCCCTATCCTCCCTCTCTCTCTCTCTCTCTCTCTCTCTCTCTATCTATCTATCTATCTATCTCTCTCTCTGACAAGTCTCCTTATCGTCCTCTTCTATCTGTGTCTAGTTGAGGTTTGGTCTGTCTGGCATACTAACAAACCGCTATTTCTCTCGCTCTCTCTCTCTCTCCCTCAGAGATCTCTCCATCTCTGTCAGATAGGGTTTTCTCGATGTTCTCATTACTTTCTTGACTTAAGTGAATAGCCAAGAAAGACAGAGAGAGACGGAGAGTGAAAGAGAGCTGGAGAGAGAAAGAGAGAGAGAGAGAGATAGAAAAAAAGCTATTGCCTATGCAGCAGAGTGCAGGGACTCTGAGGGGAGATTTCAGACTTAATTACAGTGAGTTAAGAGAATGTTCTTCCTTCCCTGCCTCAAGCCCTGGTACATGTGTGTGTGCGCATGTGTGTGTGTGTGAGAGAGTGGGGTACGGGTATATGCGTCAAGCAGGCTCACTGTGTATCTGTTCAGTCTGCCGGCTTGATTTCCTTGAAGAACAGGAAGTTATCGACAGCTGCCAATCAACACAGTCGACGGCCCTCAGTAGCAGACGCTCTAGCCCTGGGGGGTGGGGGGGGGGGCTTTAGCTGGCTCAAATAGCCCACTAATCACCTGCTTTGAACATTTTAATAGGCACCGTGTTAGTCCGGTCCCTAAAGCTATTACAATTCAATGAGAATGAAAATGAGGCCATTATGGCGAAGACACAAGTGAGATCTCTGACCAAATTGCAGCCTGAAGAAAGTTTTAAAAAGAAAAGAAATAAAAAAAAGTGTTTTTATTTAGCTATAGATGATTCCATAACTGCCTGTCCAGCAATACTGTGCGTGGGATGTAGAGGGAGAAGGAGGAGAGCTGGAAGGGAGAACGCGCACACACACAGAAACGAACACCCACGAGTGGCAATTTGTCAGGGTCAGGCAGGCAGCAGTCAGTCCCAGCGTCCCCTAACCACAGTCACGCTGCAGTGACCTGTGCTAGCACAGCCATCAGCAGGGCAGGGCAGAGGAAGAGGGAAGGAGAGTGAGGGAAAGCCAGAGAAACACACAAACAAAAATACAGTCTGAGAGAGGGGGAGAGAGAGAGAGAGAGAGAGGGAGGGAGGGAGGGAGGGAGGGGAGGGGAGGGAGAGAGGGAGAGACAGAGAGAGAGAGAGAGAGAGGGGGGGAGGGAGAGAGAGGGAGAGGGGGATATAGAGAGAGAGAGGGAGAGAGAGAGAGGGAGAGAGAGAGAGGGAGGGAGGGAGGGAGGGTAAGAGAGAGAGAGAAGGAGATCCCATACCATGAGCACAACCTGACCTTGCAGCCAGGGGAAATTAAATACCTTAAAAAGAAGGGGGGGTGGGGGGGGAGGGGAAGGAGACAAGGTAAGCCCAACTCTTGACCTTGGGAGAGGAACATTTCAGAAAAAAGCACAACAATGGCTCCCAAAAATGAGATGCTGAAAGAAAGAGGCAGACAGAATCTCAAAGGGCATGAGTAAAGGGCAATCATTCAGAGGCTAAGACTGACTGACATGAAGAAGGACAGACAGACGGACTGACTGACATGAAGAGAGACAGGTTGAGAGATGGATAGAGAAAGATATAGAGAGAGACATGTAGACAGAGACAGGTAGAGAGAGCCAGGTAGAGATGGAGAGATGGGTAGAGAAATATATACAGTATATATTGAGAGATGGGTAGAGACAGAGAGATGGGTAGAGACAGAGAGATGGGTAGAGACAGAGAGATGGGTAGAGTGAGACAGAGCAAGAGGATGGGATAAAAAGAAGGCAGGTGAGAAAGAGCTGGGTAGAGAGAGAGAGAGAAAGAGGAGAGAGAGAGAGAGAGAGAGAGAGAGAGAGAGAGAGAGAGAGGGAGAGAGAGGGAGAGAGAGAAAGAGAGAGAGAGAGAGAGAGAGGGGAGATAGCTGCATCTGTCCACCACAATTAAAAAAAGTATCTGGCTGACAAGACCCCCACTGAGCCCCTCCCCCTCTTCCAGCCCCCCCGACACCCACCCCAGCCTGCTTCCTCCCGGACACAGCCCGACCCGCACCGCACAATTCAATTACCACTTATCAACACTGACAGGGAGGAACACTGTGACTGGCATACTTATCCCAACCCCCACCACAACAGCCACCCACCAGATCATCCAGCCACACTCAGCCAGCACAAGAGGAAAGACAGGCAGGGCTGCGATGGACTAAACCAGTCTGATCTGGACTGTGGCCCTACGTTATCCTGTGTCTGGAGCAGGAGATACCCTGCCCGTTAAGGCCACGCCCCTCTAGAAGTCAGGTCACACCCCTCTAGGAGTTAGGCCACACCCCTCTAGGATACAGGCTGCACCCCTCTAATGGTCAGGCCACACCCCTGTAGGATCCAGGCCTCACCCCTTTAGGAGTCAGGCCACACCCCTCAAAAAATCGTGCCCTCTGCTTGCTCTTCAACATTTCCATTTATCAGACGCTTTTATCCAAAGCGACTTACAGTAAGTACAGGGACATTCTCCCTGAGGCAAATAGGGTGAAGTACCTTGCCCAAGGACACAATGTAATATAGCCACAGCGGGGGCTCGATCTTACAACCTTCCGATCATGAGGCCAACGCCTTGACCCGTTGAGCCATCTGAACCCAACAGCCTGTCGGATCAGCTCTTCCCAAAGGTAGAGGAAGAGCATGAGACAGAGAGACACACAGAAACAGTGTCTGTGCCTCCACAGAAAATAGCTCTGAATGGAGCGCAGCATGCAGATAGTCCTTATGGGAGTTAATGAGGGATCTGGGAGAGACAGTGAATCGCATTTTCAATATTTACATTGTATTAGTGTCGTCATTAATCCTAATACGAATTAGCGGCGGGGGAGGGGATGGTTGTGTGTGTGCGTGTGTTTGTTTGTGTGTGCAGGAGGGTTTGTTCCAGAATTCATATGTTTGTTTTATAGAATCCAGTAAAAGAAACACAGTTAATGAGGTGTTTTAACGAGTAAACGATCTTCCCCGATTTCACACACTCTTCAAGCGGGAGTGTGCGATAAAACAAAACAGGTGCATTTTAACGGGGATTGGATCTCATAGAGCCAACGCAGTGAGTTTAACGTTTTCAGGTTTTTGTTTGTTTTTTTACCCATGAAAGCGATCAGATTTGTACCTCACAGGTGCGTTCACAGATTTTCGAAATTCCTCTTCCAACGGCTTTTTGTCACGTAAAATGCTGTGTCGTGGAAAGTTGATCACATGAACGCATTGCTGAGTAATAAAGTTGGCCAGCACCACTTCGACATCACTGTTTCTCTTCTAGGAGGAATAAAAAGTCAATTTGTATCTATTTTTAAGTAGAATCCATTGCCGTTGATGCAAGGCATCAAAATCCATCGCAATGAGATGAGAAACTGTGGAAACACAACCATGAATGTGCTTACACACATGAGTACCCATCATACCGATAAAGATCTTAATTACAGATAAGAGGCTCAACATTTTCGGGGAACGTTGCAGCCATTACCTAGACCCTTTCACAGCTATGTTTTGGGAGCTCTTGCGTAGAGAAAATTGATTTGACCTTTAAAACAAAGGTGTTTTACCGATGGCTTGTATTGCCATTATTACAGTATTAACAAATCAAGGGAATTGAGAGATAATATGACAGTATGAAAGTAAAGTTCACCAAACAACAGGTTATTTTAGTTCTCCCAACCAGTTTACTTCCCACTCTATATGAAAATCGTTTATCAGTGAAACGGCTATGGGATTGGATTTCCTTTGTCAGCGGCGTGATGTCTGGGGGGGCAGATTAACCCTGGAGGGGGGGGGGGGGGGGGGACGGACGACCGAGGACGGAATCGAGAGTGATGCGGGCGTTCTGCCAAGGTGCGATTTGCAGGGGGGTCGCGGGGGTGACTCAGAGTGCCAGCCTGGCCGCTGGACGACCCCCCTTGGGGGGGGGGAGGGGGGGATGGGGGGGACGACCTCTCTGTGTCGTCTGTCCTCACCTGCTCTGTCTGCCACAGTCCAGCCAACGCTACTCTCTCTTCTCTCCCTGGTCTCTTTCACAATCTCCCTTTCAGTCTCTCTCTGACTCATCTTCGACGAAACAAGTGACACGAGAGAACGAGACGGCGGTAAAAAATAATAGGATGTAAAAGAGAGAGATGGAGCTTGGCTATCCGTGATGGACAGAGTTAATGGACAGTGGGAGGCAGGAGAGGAAATGAGAGCGTTTAAGTGGAAGAAAGGACACTCCAACAGTCAGCCACGGGATCTTTTTTTCACCTCCGGCTCGACAAATGAGAGATGAGAAACGTTTTCATCAGGCTCTGGGAGCGGCGCTGTATTGAAATCCCATCAGAGCGATGGTTTAGCCCAGCTTTGGGCTTTGATGGAAACGTTTTCAATTAGGCGACTCTATAAGACTGCGGTGGAAATTATTGTTCAAAAAGCCTGTGTTCAAAGGTGTAACTTTTAGAGCCTGTGTTAAAAGGTATAACTTTTACCTCAGATAACTCAGATTTGTCTAACTTTACAGCAGTTGAATCAACTTCATATAAAAGGAGGACAGGGACTAGTCACACTTCGTTGAATCCAATCCACACTTGTGTAGCCTTCACAGCAGGTGGGGCCTGGTCTCTGATTGATGAAAGTGACTGGAGCGGGAGGGTTTAAATTAATGTTATGGATTTGTTACATGGAGATACAAAGTAATGGCAGCAAGATGGGGGTGGGTAATGAGTCTAAATACAACTGCCAGACGAAAGACAATTATTGAATCCCCTATACCCAGTCTGCCTATCTGTGTGTCTGTGTGTCTGGCCCTGTAATGAACAGCACAGGGGCTCCCCAAGAGAGGGTACGGTTCAGGTGCACAGGAAAATGGGGGGGGGGGGGGGGATTCTTTTTTACAGAATCGTTCTCGTAGGGCAGGCGGGAGACGGAGGGGGGGAGAGAGGGAACGAGAGGGAACGAGAGACATAATGTAAAATGTAAACCAAAAAAAAAGGTTTGTTGTTCGCAGGATTAGTGTTTGGGGGTAGGAGCTCAGCCAGTCAGGGGTGCTGGGGAGCAGAGGAACACCGTGGCCTGCTGGGAGATAAAGATCCCAATTATCCTCCTCATCTGACATCTTCAACTACTAAGAGCTCCAGAGCACTGACGAAACCAACAGTCCCAATCAATACTGCCACCCCGTCTGTGTCTGTGTACCATTAATCTAACTGTGTACTGGGAGACGAATCCTCTATGGCGAGATTATCACATGACCTATTTCGTCCCAGCAGGGGACAAATAAACTCCACTATGGGGGTCAGGTGAGGACATGTACACACAGCCCCAAAGTTTCCTCACATCTGTTCAGCGGAACACGCTCACACACACACAAACACACACACACATGGAGCAGTCAGCATGCATGCATCTTTGTTATCCCTCCCTACATATGTTCTACTCCGTCCTCCGGTGAAGGTACAGGCTGTCCTGAGAGGTCCTGCCGTGTGGTTCCTCCAAGTAACCAGAAGCCTCTCTGCCAGCAATCACACACACGCACACATGCACACACATACAGACATCCACACACGCACACACATACAGACACACAGACACACGCACACATACACGCACACACACACACATACATACAGACACACACACACATGCACGCACACGCACACATACACGCATGCACATACACACACATGCACACCTAAGCACATACATGCACACGGACACACACACGCACGCACGCACACACACACTGCTGCTGCTTTCCTGACAGTGGGAGACAGGGGAACAAAGAGGAAAAAGAAGGACAGAGAATCAATGAGGTGGCATTGAAGGAGGCTGTTTGTCTTGGGCAGGCTCAGGCCGATCTGGGCCATATTACAGCAGCCTTCCAGGGAGGCCAGCTTATTAGGAACACGGAGGGAGGGAGACAAGGAAAATACGGCAAGAAAATCCTTCAGAGATTTGAGAGAGTGAGTGCGGGGTGCGCGTGTGTGTGTGTGTGTGTGTTGTGCGCGCAAATATTTATCGAAGTATGAAGCAGTCCCTTGTGTCTCCTTGACGACAACGGCAGCAGACAGCGCTTTAAGAAAACCAACTCGACAGGGAGGCGGTTTTTTAAGTTGCCGTAATTTCCGACTTCAGCTTTGCTCGTCTTTTCTTGTCTCGCGCTGTTGTCCCAAGCTACAGCGGTGAAGAACAGAAGAAGCTTGCCCCCGGACTGAGAAACGAATCAAGAGTATTGGCATGCAGCCACACACTCACTAATTATTTATCTAATCTATTCCAACAACAATTGATAATTGATGAATGAGGTGAGTCGATAATACCCAGATCGGTCAGGAACACAAGCACAACTATAAGGCTCGAAACCTGAACCATGCATTCAGTTGGGCGGGTTTTTCCTGCTACAAAGTGCTACAAAGTACAAAGTTGTTGTTGGCAAGGCGTCCGTTTTAATATTCATCCCCCCTTTTTTGGAACATTTTGTACGTTTGCAGACGTTTTTGTATGCTGAATTGATTAGCTTTGAAGTGCCGCCGAGGATTTAGGCTTAAGTAAACACACCCTAATCCTGGATGTTCTACAGATCCGTCTGAAATGGAACCACACACGCGCGCGCACAGACTGAGAGAGCCATACATGAACTTTACCCTACACATACAGCCAAACACACACACACGGCACGCTGACTTTAACAAGCAAATGTGCTTGTACTGTCATCATCTTTCGCCGACAGCGAATTATTAATTGTTAGGTAGCCGTGTGGGTACCATGGAGCGAGACCTTGGTCCAGGAATGGGGGGGGGGGGAAGCTTGGCTTGCTAAAGTGTCATGCCTGACTAAACAAACATGTATTAAAACAAAGGGGTGGGGGGTTCTGCAGTACAATCACTTCATCGTTTGACCCTAAATATTTGCAGGAAAACGTAATTGGCTTGGTTAAATCTCACAACTATTTCCTTGGTTAGTTTGATTCTGAGGGTCACAGACTCGTCTAGGTGAGACTGAATTCGGAATGGAGGGATGAGATGGAGGAAAGGAACAGGGAAAGGAAGGGAGGAGAACCTTCTAGAATTACAATTTTCCTCACTGAGAGGAAAGAGGTTGTTGTTTGACTCCTCTGCTAAACTACGTTCAGAAAAAATGCTTCAACCAACCAAACATTGATTCTGTTGACATCTCCAAACTCATATAAAAGACCCACATTCTCCCCACGTCTCTCTCTCTCTCTCTCTGCTATCTTCCTTTTACAGAAACCAAATAATGAGGTGAAAGGGAACTGGAAGAACAAAGGTTCATGTGGTAGGGGGACAGATTACTAGGGACGGACAAGCCCCTGCTGTGATTAAAGTGGGAATTCTCTGTGAGATGCTAATTCTCCCCAAGGAACGTTATTCACCAAAATGACTTCCTGCTTCCCAGCCTGTAATCGTCTATATTTCCCTCCCAGTTCCAATGGTGACATCAAACGATTCGTTCTGCAAGTAACTGTTCAGAGACCTTGAGTTATACCTTCACACGGAAAAGAACATTACCCTCATCTAATGTGTTCTAGTTCCATACGCTTGACAAGACTGCGAACATATTTCACAAATCGCAATGGAGAAAAGTTGGCTTTTGCTTCCTTTTTATAGTAATCTAGTTAACATTTACATTTGTTCATTTAGCAGACGCTTTCATCCAAAGCAATTTACAGCAAGTACATGAGGGAAATTCCCCAATGAGGCAAGTAGGGTGAAGTGTACACAAGGTCAAGTAGCCACAGCCGGGAATCGAACTCACAACCTTCGGATCATGAGCCCAACGACTTAACTGCTGAGCCATCTGACTCTTAGTTGACCTCATGAGGAAGATGAGAGCCATACTACCCCTCGACATGGTCCCAGAAAGACGTTCCCAACAGGAAGTCCATCTCCAGGTTTTCAGTTGAATTGTTTGAGTGTGCTGGACTGGTGTGTGTGGATAAGGTTCAGATCCAGTCCATGGCCGCAGGACTGAAAGATAGTTTGAGGTTCCCTTCATGTTCTCCTCTGGTCAGATGTGTTTTGGTGGATAATATAACCAGAGCCAGCACCTGGATCTGGACCTAAACCTTGAACCGTATCCGGGGGAGGGGGAACCTGAAACCATGGCGCCCATGCCTGAACTCTGTAACGTGGACCATCCACATCCTAATGGACTGGAACCCAAACACAGGGGAGTCAGGTGGCTGAGCGGTTAGGGGCGTTAGTGATCAAAAGGTTGTCAGTTCGATTCCCGGCTATGCCAACCTGACGTTGGGTCTTTGGGCAAGGCACTTCACCCTATTTGCCTCAGGGGGGAATGTCCCTGTACTTGCTGTAAGTCGCTCTGGATAAGAGCGTCTGATAAATGACTACATGTGAATGTAAACACACAATGCCAAACTGTACCCAAACACCTCCTCTCTGCCTCTGTCTTCTCCAAGCGCTGGAACGCTGGAACACACAGTGTGACTAAACACCTTCACACTTTAAAAGTATGTTTCCTTCACTTCCTCATGTCACCAAACACTCTTTCTATTCAGTCACATCATGTTCGAGTGATACTCAAGCCTTATTTGGGTCAGGTTGTCATGGTTATGGGACTGTTTCCGTGGGGATGCCTTTGCTCCGATGAGCTGGATCTCCAGTGAAATAGGAACACACTCATACATATATGCACACACCCTAACTCAAGTAGCATCGGCTGCACAGCACAGGTTTGGCTGAAATAGAACACGTCTTGCCTCGTTTACTGGACATATCCAATCAGAATACTCCAAAAAGTCTGGCCTTGCTGTTAACTATCACAAATAGTTAACTCTCTCCCACTTATGTGCAATATTCATCCTAGATCTATACCTTCTTTGTATTTTGTATTCTATTGTATCTTCTTTATTTTATATGTTAACCTGTCATTTTGAGTGCTGTACTGTACCCTGCTGCTGCTGTAGACTGCTATTTCCCCTTTGGGGACATACAGGATTTTCTTATCTGATCTTCTTACATAAAACTGTAGCATCGCTATAGTAAAAGTCTTCAAAACTGCTCACCTAGAGGAAACAGAGTTCTGTGTGTTTCTGGGTATGCTGTCAGGGCCAGCCACTGAGAGGCAGGCCTTACGCACGTGTCTCGTCTACGACAGGCAGGGAACATGAGTATGTGTGGCATCTTGACGTGACGGTAATTGAAAATGGCTAAAGCAGCTCGTCTCAGGAAACGGCTGCTATTTCAGGCATTGTATCGTTTTGGTGTTATATCTCAGGAGGGTTTCAGAGGAGTCCCCCCCCCCCCCCCCGCCCCTCTCCCCCGAAGGAATATTATTCTATTCAGGATTTCTGTAAGCTTTACACACTTATTTATTTGATTTTAACGTTAAAGTTGTTTTCAAACTTGGCCGGGATTGCTCTGGCAATGCTCTCTGTCAAAGTCGGACTTAACTCTATGATTGAAAAACACTTTCTTGACTTTAAATGACTTTAACAATTGGGTAGATGTCTCAAAGGTAGTGGGGGAGGATTACTCAAGTTTATGCGCTGTGTGTGTGTGTGTTTGTACAGTACATCTATATGAGCTTAGTGTGTGTGTGTGTGTGATAATGAATGCAAATACACCGTATTACAATGGAAGCCTGGGGTGAGGTACGATGCTGGGTTGAAGTCTCAGCATCCTCAGGTCGTCCTTGGGTGAGGGAACGAGAACTCTGCCCCCCCTCTGCCCCCCCTCTGCCCCCCCTCTGCCCCCCCTCTGCCCCCCCTCTGCCCCCCCTCTGCCCCCCCTCTGCCCCCCTCCCCCTCCTCTCATCCACCCTGCCTTTCCTCCTCTCTGTGGTGGAGGCTGAAACATCATTAAAACTCACTGGCTCCGGGCCATTGGGTTACACAGATGACTTAAAGGTTAAGTGGTTATTTTTTAACATTTTAATATAAGTTGTTTTTATGCACGCTTGTGTGTGTGTGTGTGTGAGTGGCTCACAATGCGTGTGTATGCATAATCCTACATTTGTGAGTTAACCCTTTATAGAATGTGTGTGTGTATGTGTGAGAGTGTATTGTGCTTGTGCTTTATGTGTCAGTGGGTGTGCCTTTACCCTTCAGGTAAATCAGAATCATGTTAGAAGGCACAAACAATTAAGTTAAGGATGATGCTCTTGCGGTTCAAATGCCCCTGTTTGATTCTGCGTAATGGTTGTATCAGTTCTTCCACCTACTCCTCTCTTATCTTCTTCTTCTCCTCTGTGGCGCCTCGGCCCTGCCCCTGCTCTGGCCGGGTCCTCCCAGGGAGACCCTGTGTCACCTCGCTGGAGTTTCTTAAAGGGCGTGTGACTGGCAGCATGATAATCTTAATTAATCTATGTTCAGGGAGGAGGGTCTATCTACCCTGGGTCACATGACTCCAGAGGGTGGGGCTTGGAGAACATGCTTGGCTCACGATCTAGACCTTCTCACTCTCTCTTTTACTGTAGGTATATCTACTCTCTCTCTTTATTCACAGACCCTCTTTTCCCTCTTCTCTGTGTGTGTGTGTGTGTGTGTCAGGGGCTGGCGGATTAATAGGCCCCTATGTTTTAATAAAGTCGGCAGCGCCCTCCATGACCCCTCTTCTTATTGAAGGAGCGGCGGAGGTGAGGGGAGAGCCGTCGCCACGGAGACGCGCTGCCACCGTGGTCGGCAGCTGCATAATCTCCGTCGCCTTGAGAGACGAAGAGGGGGAGGGAGAGGAGGAGGGTGTCTGAGATTCAAGGTTCTGTGTAAGGGTCAAAACTCATTACTGAACCGGAGTCTGGGACTACAATAGACAGGAGTGCGCGTGTCAAAATGTGTGCGTGGGTACGAGAATGTGCACGCACGTGCGTCAGCCTGTGTGTGTGTGTGTGTGTGTGTGGCAGGGAACAGGTATTGATAGGTGTTCATACCCACACACGGAAAACCACACGGAAAAACAGTGTTTTCTTGATCCCTAAACCCCATTCCTTCTCTCTGTCTGTCATCAGAAGGGTAACGCCATCCCCGCTCCTCCACATCGCCCTCCTCCTGCTCTCCCACAGTTCCCTGCTGTTGTATAAATAGCCTCTTCCGATAGGCTACGCTGAGCGGCTCATGAGCCTCTCACGGTGATAATGACTCCTGATAGGCCAGCCCCCTGTTCCTCTGATGGTTAAACCCCTCAATGCCCATACAAGGACAAACAATAACCCCCAAACTAACACTATGTTCCAGAATGACTACCTGGAGTCAATACAGGGGTGCCACGCTGGGTTCAAAGGAATACGCAGTTGGTGCTCACAAGCACGTACCTCCACACGCACACACACATCGAGAAAAACATTCGTCCACAAGGTCTCTGTAGTGGTGAGCTTTGAAGACATCCAACTCACACACACACACACACACATACAGACACACACACAAACACGCACTTCCAGGAAATAACAGTGATCAGTGGTGGCGTCCCGGGGGGTTGCGCGCTAACGGACGTGAAATATGGCGTCGTGCCAGCCTCGGAATCTCTCCTCGACTCACTGACTCCTCCCCCCTCACCCCCTACCGATCAGCGTCCCCATTTCGGAAAGCTCTCCTTCCCCTGCTGGTGGGGGGGAGGTCTGGTTTGGCAGATGAGATGGGGGAGGGGGGGGGGGAGGGGGGAGGATGATAGAGGCTCCATTAATGATTTAAGGATGAGTGCGGCCTGAAATAGCCCAGGCCTTAGCACCCCTTCGGGATATGGGGGGAGGGGGGAGCAGGGGGGGGCCTGGGTGCATGTGCGATGGAGGACCCAGGCCGAACGCCCAGCCGGCCCCCTCAGACTCCCTCAGCCTATTTTTGGGTGACGCTGCTTTCTGAATAATGGAGGGGACTTTGTGAGCTGACGGAAAGAGGAGGATGATGGGAAAACTGTATAGGATGAGGGGGGAGGGAGGGTAAACGAGTGTGGGCGAGTGAGGGAGAAAATAGGAGAGAGAGAAGGCAATAGGGAGGGTCGGAGAGGAAGTCTGGGGGAGGGTGGGAGTCGGAATGGAAAGACTGGGGACGAAGAGAAAGAAAGAGAAAGAGAGAGAGACATTTAAACAGGTGTGTGTACAATAGTGAGACGAATGGATGGGGAGAGTTTGCGAGACTTTGTTTATCCATTCGAGGAGCAATTCATCAATCATTCATTGTCCTCTTCGGGCTACTAAGCTAACAAGTACATGCTTAGGTCAGGTCCATAAATACGGAAACACCTCACTGAGTGTGTGTGAGCGAGCGAGCGAGAGAGAGAGAGAGAGAGAGAGAGAGAGAGAGAGAGAGAGAGAGAGAGAGAGAGAGAGAGAGAAAGAGAAAGAAAGACATAAGAGAGTGTGAGAGATTGGAGGGTGATTTTAAGGTGGCTTTCCATGCCACTGGCTGAGCGATCTACTTCAGCAAATTAAAATGTATAAGAAAACACCTGAAATATTGAGTCTGTCATTCTGCTCCATAAAACCTTTGGAACAATTATAACATTTATTCATTTAGCAGACGCTTTTATCCAAGGCGAATTACTAGAGAGCTGCAAAAGAGCATGGGTCCCTGAGCATAGCAACGTGATAGACCCCAAACATAGCGGGCATCTAGATTATGAAACGTACATCGTGAGAACCAGTAAGTGCCAAGGGAAGAGCTATAAGAACATACAGCCGAATAGTTTACAAACTTAAGGTGAGTCTCTGATGGACAGTAGTCTACCTGTAGGACGCGAACAATAAAGCAACAACACTAGCGAGTTCCTACTCTGCGATTTAACAAAGTAATTCTTATTCTGAACAACAAAAATGTATATTTGCCATAAAGTTCTCGGAATAAGTGAGTCTTGAGCCTGTTCTTGGAGGTGAAGAGACAGTCTGTGTTTCTGATGGAAATTGGGGAGCTAGACAGGGGAAGAGCTTGTGTTGGGCTCTGGCGCTCTTGAGGGGGGGGGGGGACCACTAGACGGTTGTCCAAGGAGGACCGTAGGTGGCGGGCAGGGGTGTAAGGCCGGAGAAAAGTTTGTTCAAGGTAAAACCTGAGTGAGAAATAGGAATTTGCTAAGTATGAAAGCCTTGTTTAAAGACACGCTCAAGTTCTCTGAAAGTGGAAGTTACCTCCAGTCACCCGCAGTGTCTTTCAATATCACCGACCCTGGAATAGACGACCATGACTCAGAGCCCACAGAGCTGAGCAGCCTGGTCAAGGAACATGCACACGTTCTGTTCCATCCTCATTCTTATGTCTCCATCCGCTCTCCTCCTCCTCCACCATAATTGCCTTCATTCATCTGTTGGCCCAAATCCTGTCAAGCTGGCCTCCTTCGTCTTATATTGATTAATAAAGAAAACTGACAATGACGCAGGGTTGGCTGGATGGCAATTGATAGTGGAAATCGCATACGGGTTCCATTTACATTTATTCATTTAGCAGACGTTTCTATCCAAAGAGACTTACAGTAAGTACAGGGATATTCTCCCTGAGGCAAGTAGGGTGAAGTGCCTTGCCCAAGGACACAACGTCATGTAGCCACAGCCGAGAATCTAAGGGATCGAGGGACATCAACAGGTAAAAAGTTAAGAAGAGAACATCTCCTTTCATCTTAAAAGTATAAATAAATGATATTCTCTCTCCTGAACCGCTCTGCTATCTACCCCCTGTGAGGTGCCAAGCCAAGCCAGCCTAGCGTCCTCAGGACATGCCAACGCACCTGACTAGCCACCGTCTCAAAGGGAGAGAGCCATGCAGAGAGAGAGAGACACACAGATAGAGACTCAAAAAGAGAGAGACACAAAAGAGGATCAGATAGAGCGAGCTCAGTCAGACAACTTCTGAGAATTCGGAAAGGTTTCATTGCAACAACCGTCAAGACAAAGAGACCCACGCCCTTGAAAAGTGGCTCGTGGAATTTAATTTTTTACAGACTGATCGACACACTTGAAGTCAGGCTATGTCATTGAAGTGCCAACCCACTCAATAAAAACAGTGTACAAAGAGTGTTGAGAGCACCGATTCACTCTTGGAATTGACAACAAGTGCTGGAGTGACAATGCATGTGAGTGTCTACATGCAGGTAGGCCCATGTGATTGGAGCGAGACAGAGACAGAGAGACAGAGAGAGAGAGAGAGAGAGAGAGACAGACAGACAGACAGACAGACAGAGACAGACAGAGACAGATACAGGGAGAGACGGGGAGAGAGAGAGAGAGAGAAAGCGAGAGAGAGAGAGAGAGAGAGAGAGAGAGAGAGAGAGAGAGAGAGACAGGGAGAGAGGTCAGGGAGTGCCACTCCCTGAGCTTCTTTTATTGTAGCAACCGGATCTTTCCCACTCTCTCACCTTGTCATGGTATTCTCAGAGGGAATGTTTCCCCCGGCAACAACACCAACTGACAACACCTTCACAGACACGGCCCAAGACATCTGCCTGGATGCAAGGCACTCTGGGAAGAGCCGCTCCGTTTAAGCTCCAGCGTACGACACACGTTTATTTGACGTCTCCCCTGGCATTGCTGATGATAGCGAACGGAGGAGGAAAACTCATGATTTATGAGCCTCGGTATGACGTGGTATGATGAGAACGCGTATACAGCCCACTCCATAACGTGGGTCCGTATTAAAGTACAGGTGTTGCTTGCTGACTAGCGGGAAGCAGAGTTAACGATGGAGTGAGATTAAACTGAGAGGAGGGAGGATGGATGGAGGAAAGGAGGAGGGGATTACTGGGCTGCTTACAGGCCTCGGGTTTGTAACAAGCGGAGTTCCATTCGAACCCCTGCTCACTCCTCCGCTGGAACTTCTCCCTTCCTCCCTCTATCTCTGGTTAGCCACCCATCTGGCCTGCTGGTGAAACGACCTGTAAATCCTAACAGCCAGCATCAATCAGAACCCTGCAATCTACTGTAGTAACACACACACACACAAACACAAACACACACACACGCACACACGCACACACGCACACACACGCACACTGGTGCGAAGCGGTTGTCATGACAGCACCGCCAAACCTCGGCTAGCTCAGAGTTAATTTTGGCGAAGCGTTTTGATTGCACGTCCCCTCGTTCCGGAGAACTTCCTTGAGCCGCTCGTTCAATCAGACCTGGGTCAATGATAGACATCAGCACTTGATTTACATTCCAGCACAGCTCTGATTCACCGGTGGTGGTGGTGACAAATCAAGCGCACCGGGGGAACTATGGAGTAGTAACTGACTCTGGTCTCTCAGGTCTGGTATCAATACAAAAAGAAAAGAAAGAACTTTGAGATCGTAGCTTAGCACATAGACAGAGCCAAGACTATGAATCCAACTGACATAAGTATAGCTGTGCAAGCATGGTAGTTCATCATGAGGGTTATTTGTACCCAGTGTAGCCCTGCTGGGTCAGTGTCATTAGAGCTACTTCTGTCGCTGGGAGAAGCAATGGAGACAATTAGCATTGTGCTTGTTTGGAACGCTCATCGCCATAGAAACTCCCGCCATTAGCTGCCATGGTGGTGGTGGGGGGGCTTTGCAGGTGCTGCCGCTGAGCTATTTTTCGCCCGTGTTTCAGAAGCGTAATTGTGGCGTGTCAAGCCGAGATGTGAACAGATGTGTGACAAGAGACTGTGCAGGAAGTAAGGGAGGGAGGGAGGGAAAGAGGGAAGAATAGAGGAAGAGAAAGGGAGGGAGAAGAGAGAGACTTGAGGGATTAAGAATAACGGAACTACAATCAGACAGAGGGACGCAAGAAGGCGGAGAGGAAACAGGCGACACTGAGTTAGAAGGGACAGTAGGAACTCTCTTCCACGCAGAAACTGGTAAACAAGGACAGGGTTTAAGAGCGACTCAAAGTGTGTTTCAGAGGATACTTAACCCTGGGTATCCATCGACCACAGTCATGGGACCACTGTGTTAAAGAGCTACCAGCCCTAATGAAGCTAATAAAGTCATGGACGTAGGCAAGGAGGAAGAAGAGGGCTGGAGAAGAAGGCTGGAGCCAGGGGTGAGTCATCTGGTATCAACCCTGGGAGAGTCCTGGGTGCCTGTGGCCTGCTGGGAGACATATTCTCCAACACATTCACACACACACACGCGCGCACATACAGCCTCTCTCAGGCGCACATACATACTGTAGCCACACACTCTTACAGACACGCATGCAATGCAAACACACACACACTTTTCCGACACACACCCTGCAGAACGCCACGTCAATTACAGTATGCCACCTTTCTCTCTGCTGTTTGGGGGATCAACGAAACATAACACCTAATCCCAGAGTACTAGCAAGCGGATGTCGCACCGCCAAACTGCTGCATTAATCATCCCCCTAAACGAATCAAGTGTCGGTTTATCTTCAAATCTCATAATCCTTCCAGCTCGAAAAACACCCCCCCACCACCCCCCCCACCACCCCACCACCACCATAAAACTAACAAACAAGAAAAGCCACCAAAAATAGAAGATGAAACCGTGCAACTTCCTGTCTGCGGACTCCGAAGAGCTTCCTCGGGCTCCCTCCCCCCCCGCTCCCCCCCCCGCTCCCCCCCCCGCTCCCCCCCCGCTCCCCCCCCGCTCCCAGCCTCCTAAGCTGTTTGGTTAAACAAAGCGTATTCGATCAGGTTTGTGCGTTTGCCGCTGTTCATTTGCAGGGGTAATTTATTAGCTAATTAGCGGCGCTGAAGAGCACATGCCAATGCTGCCGCGTGTGACTAACGCCTTTGCGTGCCCGTGTGAAACCCTCTGTTCTCTCAAGGTCTGTGTGTGTGTGTGTGTGTGTGTGGGGGGGGGGGGGGGGGGGTCCTCATAAACAGCAGAGAACTACACACATCAAAACCTGAGGTGTGAAACAGCATATGTACAGTCTATAGCCTGGGGCCCATTCTGCTGTTGATCAACTGACAACCTGGTAGTCGAAACACGTTCATCTTACCTGATGTGTTGCAGGTGGATGAGGGACCAAGGCCAGACATGGAAAAGAGAGGGAGGGAGAGAGAGAGTGTAGGAGGGAGAGAAAGAGAAGGACGGAGAGAGAGAGAGTGTAGGAGGGAGAGAGGCGAGAGTAGAAGGGTGAGAGAGTAGGGGGAAGAGAGGGAGGGAGAGAGAGAGAGAGAGAGAGGACAATTAGTTGATTATTCAGTCACTGGTGAACATTGTAGCAGGTTCAGTGAATGCAGACACTGAATTGATGTAAAAACTTTTCAAACGATTGGCTGGACAGTGAACCTTACTCAATGCGGCATGCAAACATCTCATCACAACAAGATATAAACCGGCGGTAACGACGCCTTCGTCAAGCGTAATGAGCCTTGAATTTTAAGCAGGCATTAGGACCATTTCTGAAAGGTCAATGTAGCGACACTTCGTCATAACAGCCCATTATGTAGGGACTACATTACCCAGTGTCTTTCACAGGCGTCATTAGACACCTAATGCCCTCAGTTGTCCTACCTGTGAGCATATTGTCTAATTTTCTTAATTGAGGTCGGTGTGAAGCTTGTGACAAGCATCACCTCAATCGACAAAACAAACAAAACAAGCCTTTTGTATATTGACATGACCTCAACAGATTTCCTATTTGAGAGAGGCTGGTTGGTAGCCTGGTCACACAGAGCTGTGTGCTGTGTGGAAAGAGAGAGTCGTAATTCACCAGATAGGTATTTATCACTGTAAGTGTCCCCGCACAGGTAGGAAGTATGGGCCAGGAAACATACAGTCAATGAATCACTGACAGAGGGATGCTCGATGAATCTCTCCCTCTCGCTCTCCCTCTCGCTCCCGCTCTCTCCTTCTCGCTCTCTTTCTTGGTCTCCCTTGCTTTTTCACTCTCCCTTTTCCCTCTTTCTCCATCTCCTCACATCCCTTTTTCTATATTCCAGTGGAACTATAGAAAACCGATCTCTCTAAATCGAACCCTTCTGTTTGATCCTCACTAAAAGTTTTTCAGTGTTTTTGGAAAGAAAAAAAAAAGGTGCATTGGTCTTTTTCTCCAGAGCTTTAGATCAGCCATTCGTTTCATCTTATATCTGGATAAAATGTCATCTGGAAACAAGCTTTCTTTTGATATCTGGAAAAGATTCAGAAAACACAGCTCCTTTTTCCTTTCCAAAAACATTGAGAAGGATCTTTGGTTTTCATCGAGGAACTGAAGGGATATATCAGAATAAAAATCGGTATCAGAATTCGTTTTTATTCATAAGTTACACAAAGTTACACAAATAACAAACCTACTGTGGCAGGATGGAGCAAACATGGAATTTATATGGAATTTAAATAAGATAAAAAGATCAAATGAAACACAAGCGATAGCTGTAATATTTAAGAGGCCACAGCACGTTGAAACGCTCTGTTCCTCAGATATTTTGCCAAAGTTGCTCGCAGCTTTATTCTGGGGACTTTATAGGTAAAGGTCATTCAAAGCGTAACTAAAGATGGATTCGTCCGCCTTCCTGCATTTCCAAGGTTAATCTGGAACATGGACGCAGGACTTCCATCGTGAATATCTGAGTGGTAAAAGAGGATTTGCGTCCAGGCTGAATCAAAGAGATCAACTTGTTGTTGTTGTTGTGTGTGATCATTCCCCCAGGGCCTGGTTAATTCAGGGTTCAGCGCCTGTCCCTTCCCTCGTCCTCCACAGCCACTTCCTCCAGTCCCTCGCTACCCCCCCCCCCCCCCACCCCCCAATCGCAAAGAAGCCTAGGTCCTGAAATATTCAACGAAACACGCCAACTCACTTGGCCCCCCAAACCATTCTTCATAACAAGCTCCTCTCCTCTCCCTCTCATGGTTGGTTCACCATGAAGGGGTCTCCGGAGCTGTGCGCGGAGGATATATTTATAAGGATATATATTTTTTTCCATCTTTGTTGTTATCTGTCGACTGTTGGCCTTTGTCTACAAACTCTGAATATGTAAACACGACAGATTCGGCTCTGCTTGACAACACGGAAGAGATGAAGCGGTCATTCAGCAAGATGGGGTCAGCTCAAACAAGGGTTTAAACTGAGCTACCTGCCACCTGGTGGAACAATCACTCTCAGATAATCCCTAACCTCTCCCCCCCACCACCCCCGACACAGCAGGGGCCGTGACCTCACAGATGGAACAGGGAGCACCTGGGAGCATTACATTAAAAAAGAGAATCTCAGACACGTAAACAAGCCTTCATGTTTTGTGTTTTGAGAGACAACAGAACGAAATAAAATCCCTTTTGGGCCGCCGGAAAGTCTTTATTTAAATATTTTATACCTGTTTCAGAAGAAACTGCATTACTGCCTAAATGTGTAATGTGTACAAGATCATTCATCTTTGTCCAACCAAATGCCGGCTAGGAAACAATTTCTCTTGTTTGAAATGACTTTTAAAGCTGTCAGAAGGTAAACAGTCTTTGCGTGAAAGAGAACGATTGCATTTAAGTATGCTGTGACATTATATGTGAATCAGAATCAGAATGGGTTTTTATTCGCCATGAAAGTTTGCATAGACAAGGAATTTACTTTGGCAGGAGCATACCGAGCCAGCCGTTTAAAGCGCTGTGTGTCTATACGTGTGTGTGTGTGTGTGCAAGCCTGTGTGTATGTCAATGTGTGTGCGTGCCAGTCACCAGTTTGATGCCCAGCGAGAACTAACATAAGCAAGACAGGCTTCCTGTGGCTTCTAATGGAGAACAGACTGACCTAGCCAGAGCCACAAAGATCATTTCTCTATCTCCAGTTGTGTAAGTGTGTGGGCGTTAATGTTAGTCCATGAGGTTGGGTTTGAATAAATACAATATGGCCGCCCAGCAGCGCAGTGATCGGCGCCCCACAAGACGACAGACGGTGCAGAGAGATAACGACCTGCGAAGGAGGAAGCTTCTAGAAATACAGCTCAAAGGAAGAGGACGAAAGGTGAACCATCTTGATGGAGCGATACGAAGGAAGATGATCGTCATCTCTTTCAAGTGTTTCAAAATGATTCGTGTCTTTCATTTCACCATTGTGGACTTCAAACTGTCATTTCAGTTCAATTGATCTTGAGCCTCACAGTAAAAAATATATAAAAATGATTCTGACTTGGGTGAGTCCAAACAGCTCTGAATAAACCTTGTCAGAACTAACATGATCATACGGTGACACATCTCTTTTTCTGGATGGGGAAAACAGATTATGGATTTAATTTTTTTATCCCTGAAATTAATCTTTTAATGCGATATGTGTCTGCCTGCCGAGGAGCTCTAACACAGGGAGCTCTGTGATGAGGTGAGTCAGCGAAATTATCCCAGCAGCCAGCACCTCTCTGTATGCAACATCATCCCCAGCCCTGGGAGCACAGAAACCAGCATCATGGTGGAGATGGTTCCCTCTGTCTCTCTCTCTCTCTCTCTCTCTGTACGTCTTTCTCTTTCTGTCTCTCTCTCTCTCTCTCTCTCTCTCTCTCTGTACGTCTGTCTCTTTCTGTCTCTCTCTCTCTCTGTATGTCTGACTCTTTCTGTCTCTCTCTCTCTCTGTATGTCTGTCTCTTTCTGTCTCTCTCTCTCTCTCTCTCTCTCTCTGTATGTCTGTCTCTTTCTGTCTCTCTCTCTCTCTCTCTCTGTATGTCTGTCTCTTTCTGTCTCTCTCTCTGTCTGTCTTTCTCGCTCTCTTTCTTGCTTGATCAAATTCCCAAACTTCTATGAAGTAATCGTGTCTTCTCCCCTGATGCCCCAAGGATGAGGCCACAAAGACAAGGCCACAACCTTCCTGTCCGCCGACTTCTGATGACATCATACGAGGACACGGTGGATTTACCAGGGAGGGTTCAAGTACTGAAGCTGGATGCTGAGCTCCTTTAAAGAAGGAAGGGTAGTTTGTGTGTGTGTGTGTGTGTGGCGGGGAGGGAGAGGAGGGGGAGGGGGGGGACCCGACATTATGTATTTTGTCCTCGACGCAAAAAATGAAACAATGCCGACCACTTGAATTAATCACGTTGCTAAAGCCTTCCCTGAACACTCCCGAGCCCGAGCTAATGAAGAAAACGCAAAGCTAACGAGCCGCCTCTGCCAGCCTGCCAGACCAGCAGCCTGATGGATGAGTCTGTGCTCTGGCTTAAGCACTAACGATTCAGCACAAACTGCTTTTTGTTATTGTCATCCTTTCCTCCTCGTTCAATGTGTTCATCATCCTTTTTCCATTCGCCGTACTACATGTACTCTTCTTTCTGGTTGAACGACCGACTACACTCATCAAAGGGATCGCGCTGTCCACAAGGATGGGAATATGTTTTGAATGTAAGTATGGTATAGCTGGTGTTATATTGTTATCATGTTCACCAACCCTCTCTGGAGGAGGGGATCCCTCACTGCATTGCTCCTTCCAAGGTTTCTTCCATGTTTTCTCCCTAGTGAGTTTTTCTGGGAGTTTTTCCTTGTCTTCCTTGAGGGTTTAGGTTGGTTGAGGGGCAGTTCTGTGGGCATATGTGAAGCCCTTTGTGACATTGCTTGCTTTTATTTCCAAGGTCAAGACAGTGTTTATCTGTGCTTCTATGCATGATTATTTACATCTGGTGCATCTATGCATGATTATTTACATCTGGTGTTAAACTATGCGAGTGTGTGTTTTAGCTCTAAGATGTACTGCAGTACCGAATATCAGCATCCCTGTAAACGATGGCTATTGTTTTGTCAATAAAGAGAGGGAAAGTATTGCAGGGAAACAAAGGACACATTAAAGGTGGCGGTCAGTGAGGAGGGATGAGAAGGGACGACGACTCGCTGCATGGGGATGAGGCCGACTGGACCGGGATACGAGCGGAAACTACAGAGAGGAGTTTGAGGACATCTTGAATCCAGACTCTCTCACACACACGCACACACGCGTACCCACAAACACCCACAAACTCTCTCCCACCCACACACTCTCTCCCACCCACACACACCCACGCTGAGATAACAGGGTGGTGAGAGCTGTAGAAATAATGGCAGGGCGCTCATCCAGACCAGTGGTGAACAAAACAAGGCTGGTTCACTGCAAGCTGACATCTCCCCCTAGCCTACACATCCAAGAAACTCTGGTTTGGCACAACAGCAACAGGAGAGATAGAGAGGGAGGGAGAGAGGGTGAGGAGAGAGAGAGAGAGAGAGAGAGGGAGGGAGAGGGAGAGAGGGGGGGAGAAAGGGGGTAAGATAGAGAGAGATCTCTTCTTTATGAGGTCTCCAGCAGTGCTTTTTAACTTGGCCTGTTCTATCCTGCTCCATGTGCAACTCGCATTTAGCCAGTGTCAGCTTCTTCTTCTTCTCTTTGTCACGAGACGTCAAAAATGCAGCTTCTGTGCTGCCCTGCCTCTCAAACTGAGCCTTCTCATTTTCCCGCCTCTGAGGCTGGGTTGGAGAACGCGCGCTGAATAAACAGCCTGTTCGTTGCCGCTCTGATTTTAAGGGAGAAGGAGAGCGTGTAGCGTGCGTCCTCCACAGACACAGAAACCAGCTTGGGACGAGCCCCGCGGGCCTCGTGAAGCCATGTTGACTCATTCTCCACCCTGTAAAATGACAGCGTTTAAAAGCAGCCAAACTTTAATTCCTCTTGTAATTTGTCTTTCACTGGAGAGCATAGAGAGGGATTATAGGGAGAGTTCGGAGGCCTATAAAGAAGCTTGTGCGCGTCTGTCTATGATGTCATGTGTTTTCTGAGGGCTAATAAAACACCTTTGTGTGAGTACATGTGTTAAGGATTGTTGTGTGCAGGCACGGGTGTGTGTTATATTCCGCGTATGTGTATAGGTTGAGAACAGGATTTGGAAAATAGTTCTAATGGTGGTAATCATCATCGTTAGGCTGTGGGAAAATACCTCTAACTCTTTCTTTCATGTTCTCTTGGTTTTCCTGGGATATTTATGGTTTTTTAATTCATATCCGCAGGTGACACCGTTTTTCCGTTGGTGATTAACCAGGTGAGCCCAGCTTGATGACATTGGTGTCTGCCTTCAATGCCTGCCGATGAAGCGGTTTGCAATGGTGCGAGAGAGGGAGAGAAAGAGAGGGACAGAGAGTAAGTGAAGGAGAAAAGAGAAAGAGTAGAGAGTGAAAAGTGTGGTAGAAAAGAGAGAGGTAGAAACAGGAAGAGCGGGAGAGATAGAGAGTGATGGCCCCACTTCCTGATAATCATTTACTTCGTCCAGAGCTCATTGGGGGAACACTACAACCAAATGATGACGGGCCAATGAGTGACCCGTGTGTCTGTTCGATGTGAGATGCCGTCTGACTTAAAGAGTTCTGTCGGAGTCTGAGAGGTCAAGGAGAAAATAATGATACTGAATGGTAGTCAGATGTCCCATATAAATACTGTGTGTCGTTTACAAGGTTGTACACAACGTTTATGAAACCCTTGTCATTGCTCACAGTGTAATGCAGGACAATTCCTGAACACACACACACAAACTAAAGGAACTTTCTGGAAGAAACATCCAGTCAGCACTGGTGGGAAGCTGTATTCTCCACCCTCCCTCCCTCCCCTATCCCTCCCTTCATACCCTAGCTGTCCATTCCTCCATCCATCCCTCTGATCTCAACCTCTCCCTCCCCTATCACTCCTGCCCTCCATTCTTTGCTCTGAGGAATACAGTCTTTGTCTGTGTGATGGCATTCTCACTGATCCAAACACACACACACGCAGAAACAGAGACACACACACACACACACACACACACAGAGAAAGACACACAGACACACAAATCAACGTAAATATTTATACAGGCGCCGTTCCCATGTGTGTGGGTGAGAGAACGCTACAAGAGACAGAAAGCGAGAAAGAGAGAGAGGAATTCACACTCACAATTAACTGGAGAGCAGCAAAATCCTCACACACACACACACACACACACACCCATCTGATTTACATCTGCTCGGGAAGGGCTGCGTGTGGCATACTGATAGAGACACACACACACGCACACACAAACAGGAAGTGAGTATGCATTAAATAGACTGTGTGCTGTGCTCAAGAGCTTCACCCTGGTTTGAAAGTCATTTTTGGGGGTGGGAAGGCGGGGGGGGGGGGGGGGGGGGGGGGGGGGGGGGTGATGAACTTAAGCCCTGACAGAGCTTCTGTTAGAGAGACAGCGCCTCGCGGTACAACTTTTTTCATCAGCGCTCGGGAGGGAGCGTAAAGGGAATCAGACCCCGATTCATCCTGTCTCAAACAGGCGTTTGTTGAAACAAGCAGCTGTCTGGGAAGAAACCTCTCGAATGTGTGTGTGTGTGTGTGTGTACCAGGCTTCCTTTGTGTGTGTGTGTGTACCAGGCTTCCTTTTTATGTGTGTGTACCAGGCTTCCTTTGTGTGTGTGTGTGTGTGTCTGTGTGTCTGTGTGTGCCAGGCTTCCTTTGTGTGTGTGTGCGTGTACCAGGCTTCCTGTGTGTGTGTGTGTGTGTGTGTATGTGTGTGTACCAGCTTCCTTTGTCAGCAGCCCCTTCTGATGTAGCGTAAATTCATCCGTGGGAAGTCTGTATACGTATTCTGTATACAGACTATTGTCATTGCAGGTCTGTGTGTGTGTGTCTGTGTGTGTTGTGAAGGGAGCTTTGGGGGGGGTCAGGGGAAGTTTTGGGGGGACAGGGCTGGGAGTGCCTGCCTCACCCTCAGGTATCCTGTCAGATCCTGCTTGGTGTGTCTGTCTGAAGGATCGGATGAATATTCAATGTTGGCTGCACGACAGGTCGTGTCCCACTGTGTTCGGAGTGTGCGTGAGAGAGAGCGGCCCTGTGTGTGTGTGTGGGTGTCACGACGAGGTAGCGACTCGTGTGTCTCTGTGTGTGTTGAAACCCTCGCTCGCTCCCTGTTTGGGGGAGGGGGGGGGTTAGGTTACGTCCCTCTGGGTCACCGGGTTGTGTTTCTGCTGGCGTGTTCTGGAGTTGTGGGGAGAGGGACCCCCTTCCTTGCCCTCACAGGCGGGGCTGGAACCGAGGCGGGGGTGGGAGTGGGGGGTGGGGTGGGGGTCAGGTCCGGGAGGGGGGGTCCGTTGTGATAGACTGGCGTGTGTGGGGGGGCACAGGGGGTAATTGGGAACTGATGACCTTTTCACACAGAGAGAGCAAGAGCATGTTTCTGTCTATTCCTTCTCTCTCTCACTCTCCATGTCACACTATCGGTACACAGAGCTTCATAAGCTCTGTAGTCGAGCCCAGTTGACCATGAGCACACGGCCAATCTCAAATCTATACTGTATCTGGGCTGTAAACTCTGCCTAAACGCAATTGCCATATTTAGAAGCTGTTGCATCTATAAAACGGGAGCCTGAATCAATAACCAAACACTGCGTTGCTTCCACCCTCTATTACTGCCGAGTCATTACACTCACTGAGCCGAGTCACTGAGAAAGTTTACAACAACGTTGGTCAAGTGCTCTGCACAACAACAAACACTTTTCTGTGAAGATACTTTCTGAACTTTGCCTGAAGATATAGCTTCCTACGCTTTTGAACGGTAAAAGCCAACCGTTTATGACTCACAGTGAATTATATTTAATGCGGTCTTAACATTATGCAAAAAGGTAAGGGGGGGGGGGGGGGTGAAGAGTGTGGGGTGGGGTGGGGGTGGGGGGGGATTACAATTCCATTACACCGAACGTTAACAAGTTTGCCTGAAAGCAAAGCACTCTTCTACACCAGTTTAACTTTGATGAGTTATTTCCTTCTGGAATGAGGAGGAATACTTTCTGAGAAGTGGAGGATAAAAAGTGGAGGATGAGGAGGAGGAGGGAGGAGAGACCCTGAGAGAAACCCTGGGAGAAACGAGCTGCATATTCTTGATGTTGTCATCTCCAGCCATCGTCCCCGAGCACAGGGACCTTGGTGCACACGTTCATTGGTTTCTGCAGTCCATTCATCAAACCATTCAGCTGTGCTGATTGGAGGACCGACGCTCTAAAGAGACCGAAAATCAATTTGGAGCCGGGATCTCAATCGCGTTTGATTAAGTGTTTGGTTAGCGCTCGGGAAAGAGGCTGTGGTGTACACAATATCACAACTCTCTCCCCTTCTCCTCCCCTCCATCCACCCCGTCATTCTCTCTCGCTCTCATTATCCCCCTCTCACTCCCCTCTTCCTCTCCGTCTGTCCTCTCTCCTGCCATCACTCTCTTTCCCCCTTTCATTTCCCTGCATCTCTTCCTATCGCCCCTCTTTCTCTCCCTTCATGGCACACGTCTTTTATTTAATTTCTCTCCCCCCCTCCCCCCCACCCTTTCCATCCTGCTTTCATACTTCATCTTTCCGTCAACCTCTCCTACTCCCTCCCTCTACCCTTCACCTCCATCTCGTCAAGAGAGCGTTTGACGGACGCCCCGTCGGCAATCCAGGGCTGAAAGTATACGTCGTCAAGGAACTTGGAAAAAGGCGAGTGAGTGAAGAAAAAAACTTCCAGGGGTGTTTGAGAAGGCGGGAGTTTTCTCCTTAGCTTGGAGAGGTAACCTGACAACCAGAGCCCGAGGTTAAACACCAATTAGCGGTAGTTAATGATACCTCATTATTCGACTCTTTCTCTCTCTCTCTCTCTCTCTCTCTCTCTCTCTCTCTCTCGATCCGTCATTCCTCTGTCCCGCTCCCTTGCCGTCTCGCTCGCTCTGTGCCTACCATGCTGCTTCCTCTCCGTATCCCTTTCTCAGAGCCCTGCCTTTGTTTACCTATCTGTGCTGCCTCCTCCTCCCTCCCTCTCCCTCCCTCCCTCTCCCTCCCTCCCTCTCCCTCCCTCCCTCCCTCCCTCCCTCCCTCCCTCCCTCATCTGCACTGTGTTCCTGACTCCGACAGCAGCGATGGATGGTTTCTCTGAGAAAGACTCGAGGCAGGCCTGAGTCTAAGGATGTGGAAAGAGAGAAAAGCCAAGAAGAGAATTCTATTGGCCACCAAGACTGTTCGGAGGACCGTTCTGATTTGACAGAACAAGGAAGTGGGGGACAAAGATGACAGGAAAGGGCGGAGCCAAACATCAGGTCACGCCGGGTGTTCGTGCTGAACATGAAAAGCCAGCGGAAATCAACTGAACGAGCCGGAGTGAAACTCTCTAACGTCAGCGCTAACATGGCGGCCAACCTGGGAAACAAATACACATACACACACACACACGGTTGCTTGAATCCTCTGGTGTGAGAGAGATGAGAGATCCCCGCTTCAAAACATTACAGCGGGGGCTTGACCTTCTGTCCGTGCACAGCCTGGCTCGTACGCAGAGCCCGGTCATTAACAGACCCCCTGCAGGCAAGACCCTGAGCAGCTTGTATTAAAACCCTGCGCTCTCCCATTAAGACACAGGCCTGAAGTGGAGGATGAGGCAAGACACCGTGCGTTCCCCAGTGAAAGGCAGTGCGCGTTTTTTTGCGATGTTTAGCACGGATGCTATACCTAGCACGGATGCTATACCTAGCACGGTGTTGCTCAGGAGGGGGCCGATGAAAATAGAACATGGTTGACGTATGGGTTAGGTTTTCACAAGGAGGATTTCCGGCGAGTTCTCTGCGAAAGCAGAGGGGGCGATCGCACAACACGGCGAGGCTGAGGACGTTTGTGGAGACGTGGATGCGAGGTCTGTCTCCATCTTGTTTGCTCTTGTTCTTAGAGAGATAAAGGTAGCCTGACAAGACAGAACATTCTGGAACATTGTTCTGGTTTGAGGTTAAGAGAACATGAGGTGCGGTCTGGCTGCTCGCTTGGATGGGAAAACCCTTCCCAGCAGTTGAAGCATGTAGAAGTCATGTGGCTCAGCGGTTAGTGAAAGGAAGGTTGCGAGTTCGATTCTCGGCTGTGGCTATGTGACGTTGTGTCCTTGGGCAAGGCACTTCACCCTACTTGCCTCAGGAGGGGAATGTCCCTGTACTCACTGTAAGTCTCTCTGGATAAGTAAAGCTGCAGGCTTATATCAGCATCAAACAGGCATTCGCTCACCTCTCTAATTACCACAGAGGTTGAGGAGACCATTGGAAAAGAATGGAGGCTTGTTCCACTTAGTATATAAAAGAAAATGTGGAAACTCTTGTTGTTGTTTAGGTTTTTTTCCAAGCCATTAAACTTAGATTACAGGGTCCTGTCTCCTTGTTGTTCCACTTTAGGACCCTGACTGATCAGGACTATAAAACCCGGTCATTAGGAACCTCCAGCATGTCTGGGGTCTCTCAGACTACTAGACCATGAAGCAGTAGTTTTTTTGTTTTAAATTCTTTTAGTTGTTTTTTATTTTATTTTTTTACGAGGGAAGATAAATTCAATGGCATTTCAATGATATGTTGATGGCGATGAATGCCTTGGTTCGACTGGAGAGACAGGGTTAGTGGCATTTTGACAATATTATGATGCAAAATCTGAATTCTGTTCAAACTCAAAATGAAGACTTATTGGTTTCTGTCAGAAAAGAAAACTGCCCCCTCCCCTCGAAAAAGCCCAGTGCAGCCTACACAATAGCGGTACTCCACTTCACAACACTGTTTTAATTCGTCCCAGAGAGGACTTTCAGCCAAGATAAACAAATTCTTGGAAAGATTTCAAAGAGGAACGTTCGTGCCGAAACATTGTGTGCTGGGGGGGGAATTATCTCAGTGGAGGGACAGAAATGCTGTGGGGGACCGAATTCTAGAAGGGACCAGCTCATTTATTATGCAGCGTCTTCAGGCGATGAAGTCCTTTAACCTTCCACGAGCTCAACACTATCTGCTGTTACCCAAAGTGACCCTGACAACCCCACTCACTCAGCCACGGATAGCGTTCGCTATCGGAACTCTAAGATGGTTGCTTAACTCCTAACAAAAGCAAAAAGCATCTCGTACATCAATTCAAATTAAGACTCATTCGGCTGCATTCAAGAGCGCAGCTTGAAAGGCTTCTGAAAGGAAGCGTTCCCAGCAATCAGCTGCATTATTGATTGCGAGGTGCACGTTGAAAGCGCTGCTTGGCGTTAGTGTTTCCAGATAGGATTGGCCTCGCTACCTTTTGTTGAGACTTCGTCGTCACAACAGCCAGCGTTCATTTCCTTCCAGCATCACTGTCAGTGGACCTACCCTCGTTCCAACGGCAGATTCCCCGAGCTCATTATCCTGTGTACACACACGCGTGTGTGTGTCTGCGTGCGCACGCACAACCCACTCAGAATGAGGCGGCACGTTGAAAAACTTTTTTTTTGTTGCATTATTAATATGTTTATTCATTCATCCCATCAATAAAACATCGGGGGGGGGGGGGGGGGGGGGGGGGGGTTGGAATGGCAAAGCGATGTAGTGAACCAGAATGACTGGATCCTGGTGGATGAGGTGTGGGGGGGGGGCAGCCCATCAAAATAAGACCTACATACAGAACTGTGAGGGCAGAACTCAGCGCTCTTGGGGTTGAGCAAACGAGGTGAACTTTGACTCTTTCTCTGCGTGAGCGCTGAGTATGTGTGTGTGTGCGTGACCTCTGTAGAATGCCTGCACCCATCGGGCGCATCCGTAGCTGTAGGGATTGAGACCTTGAATGTTTTCTGTTCAAGTTGAACTACAAACAAGCACACACACACACACACTGTTTATCACGCTCTTCAATTACGGCCGTCCGTGGTGCAGCGATCAGAGCTGGAGGACGGCATTTAGACAGCCCCAAAACAAACGAGCTGAAGTTCAGCCATTGACATTTAAACTGAGAGTAATGAGGCTGCTTGTCATCACTCCTCCGCTGCCAAAACCTTGGCCTCATCCCTTCTTCTTTTCCATTCCCCTCTTCATCTGCCTCTCCACATCTGCCTCTGCGTGTCTCTGTTAGGAAGACGCACGCACAAACACTCACACGGGCGCTGTTTAACTCGAGGGCCGAATTTGGTCGAATAGTCCCTTCCGCCTCCTCCCCTTCTCTTCTGTTTCAATCGTTCGGTTTGTTTTCCTTCATTTTCGCTCGGAGGTCATCCATCACCTGTCGTGCCACGGGCCCCGCTTCTGGGGGCTCGGCGCTGCTGCCCCCCCCCCCCCTTCCCCCCCCCCGGAGCACAGCTTTCAGGTTGACGCACGACTCAACTCCCCACAGCCCTCCTCGACCTCATGAATCACTCACATTCTCGTGTTTGAGGACGCCCAATTGCGTAGCAAAGTAGGAGAGGTTAGGGGGTTCTGGGATAAATCGCTCTTCTAAAATCAGACTTTCAAGCTCAGCTTTGCTAGGAAAACTGGCTGCTAGGTCTGTGACGTCAAGCTGAGGCAAACCGTGCTAAAGATTCATGCTTGGAGAGCTTTGGAACATTCTAGAAGCGACATTCCGTGTCGTCAATGACAACCACCTGACTCGTGTTATCCAGGAGATAACCTTTCTCTAACTGAATTAGGATAGCCAAAGCACCGCACAGAGTTTTGTTTATTGTTGCGATGGCCAGCTGTGGGGGGGGAGGGTGGCTTTCAGCACCAGAAACTGATACTGCTCTTAGGTCAGTTTTGCAGACAACATAGAAGGTCTACTGCATGGAAGTAAGCACTGTAAAATAAGTTATGGGGGACCTGGGGGTGGGGGAAAAGGGGGGTGGCGCAGCTGGCATCACTGGACTGCTGAGCGGAGGTGAAAAGGTCACAGGCATGTTTCCTCGGCAGCCACTACTGTCCTGCGTGCCCATTAGCGTGACGACTAACGAACGGCGACTGGTGCATCATGGGGCCTCATTAGCGGAGAGCGAGCGTTGTCTCGCCGGTATACGTACAGACACTGGCTATGCATACATGCATGCGGGGGCGGCCCGCAGGCACGCACGTACAAACACGAGCACGCGTGTGAACAGGCAGGCGTGCGGCGTCGAGCACACACACACGCACACACACACACAGTCAGTGCGGACGCTCCCTGTCGCAGTCAGAATGGGCCACCAGCCAGCGTCACTCCAGTGGTTCCTGGGTAATTGGAACTTCCTGGTCGAGGACCAATGACCAGCTTCCTTAGCTATTCAAGCATCTCCGAACCCCCTCCCCCTCCTTCCCCTGATGGCTGCGCCCCCTCCCACCCCCCCACCCCGCCCCCCCACCCCCCTCCTCCCCCCCGCTGGTGCTGCGGATCTGTGTGAAGCCATGCTCCAATCCCTCCTCCGGCTATCAGGTATGGATGTGTCTGTCCCAAGGGGAAACAATAGAAGCATTTGAACCTTTCTTTTGGGTTATGAATAAGGATGTGGAGGGGGATTGGGAGAGTGTGGGGCGGGGGGGGGGAGAAAGGAAGAAAGAGAGACAGAGAAGAAAGAGAGCACAGAATGAGGGACAGCTCACCTCATCCCATGCTGTGCCATCCTACACTGGCACGTATTTTGTGTTCTGCCTGGGATTATGGAGAGAGGGTAGAGAGAGGGGTTGGAGAGGGATAGACAGAGGAGGAGAGGATAGAGAGAGAGAGAGAGAGAGAGAGAGAGAGAGACAGACCGACAGAGGGAGAGAGAGATAGACACACAGAATGAGAGCGAGACAGACAGACAGACCGACAGAGGGAGAGAGACATAGACAAACAGAGAGAGAGGGAGAGAGAGCTAGTCAGACAGAGGGTGAGAGAGGTAGAGTCAGACAGAGGGAGAGAGAGAGAGACAGACAGAGGGAGAGAGAGCCAGAGACAGACAGAGGGAGAGAGAGCTAGAGTCAGACAGAGGGAGAGAGAGCTAGAGACAGACAGAGGGAGAGAGCTAGAGACAGACAGAGGGAAAGAGAGCTAGAGAGACAGAGGGAGAGAGAGAGTCAGACAGGGGGAGAGAGAGCTAGAGACAGACAGAATGAGAGAGAGATAGACAGACAGACAGACCGACAGAGGGAGAGAGACATAGACAAACAGAGAGAGAGAGGGAGAGAGCTAGTCAGACAGAGGGAGAGAGAGCTCGAGTCAGACAGAGGGAGAGAGAGCTAGAGACAGACAGCGGGAGAGAGAGCCAGAGACAGACAGAGGGAGAGAGAGCTAGAGTCAGACAGAGGGAGAGAGAGCTAGAGTCAGACAGAGGGAGAGATAGCTAGAGACAGACAGAGGGAGAGAGAGCTAGAGACAGACAGAGGGGAGAGAGAGCTAGAGTCAGACAGAGGGAGAGAGAGCTAGAGACAGACAGAGGGAGAGAGAGCTAGAGACAGACAGAGGGAGAGAGAGCTAGAGACAGACAGAGGGAGAGAGAGCTAGAGACAGACAGAGGGAGAGAGAGAGTCAGACAGGGGGGAGAGAGAGCTAGAAACAGACAGGGGGAGAGAGGCCATCCTAGTGTGCAGTGTGCTGGAGCAGTGCTCCTCTATGAGCCAGCAGACCACAGCACTCTGCTTCCTCCATTGATTTCTGCTCAACAGCAAATTGGACCATTTTTCACCGTGGGCCCACGGTGGCCTCGCTTGTCTTGTAGTTATCCCCTCGTCCACTAGGCGGGTGGGGGGGTAGGGTTGGGGGGGGTCCGGTCTGGGAAACAATAACCGAGACAAGAAGAGGGAGGACACTTATACTCACAAGGTGTAGAGAGAGAGGGATACGGTGTGTTTGTGTGTGTATCCGTGTGTGCGTGTGTCTGTCAGTGTGTGTGTCTGTGTTTCAGGACAATGTCTACTGTTCCAGCCCACCCATACTTAGCAACAGTTAAAGAAGGCTCCAAGATTACGGACCACACCTGTAAATAACTCTCCATCTCTTTCTCTCTTCCTCCTGCCTTCTCTCTTTGTCTCATTTTCTCTCTCACCGTTTCCCACTCTCTCTACTTTCCTCTCTGTCTCTCGCTCCCTCCCTCTCTCTCTACCTTCCTCTCTGTCTCTCGCTCCCTCCCTCTCTCTCTACCTTCCTCTCTGTCTCTCGCTCCCTCCCTCTCTCTCCTTCTTTCTTACTCTCTCACCCTGTATCTTCCTTCGCTCTACCTTCCTCTCTCTCCTATCTATTTCTCTCCCTTGTCCATCGAAGGTTAAGAAGCCCAGCCACCATTCTCATTGCCATGGTGACTAGCTTATACCATTCCCTCAGGTATAAATATATTTGTGTGTGTGCCATGTGATTGTGTGCGTGTAGGTGTGATTGTGTGTATGTGTGCGTGTGTGCCGGTACGGTTGACTAACCACCAAGATGCAATCAGTGTGCTTCTATTTACTGTTAGCTGTAGCAGGACCAAGCATCGTACGATAAAGTCAAGAGCAACACACACACACACACACAAAAACACATACATACACAAACACACTTGCCCTGACACACACATTTACACACGATACGCTCACACGCAAACAGAGGCGCATGAACAAGCAAAAACACACACATGCTAACATACGTGAGCCTTCTCAGAGCTCACATCCAGAGTGTCAGGTGAGAGGGGGAGGCAGGAGAGAGGGGGAGGCAGGTGAGAGGGGGAGGCAGGTGAGAGGGGAGGAGGCAGAGAGAGGGGGAGGCAGGTGAGAGGGGGAGGCAGGTGAGAGGGGGAGGCAGGTGAGAGGGGGAGGCAGGTGAGAGGGGGAGGCAGGAGAGAGGGGGGAGGCAGGTGAGAGGGGGAGGGCAGGTGAGAGGGGAGAGGCAGGAGAGAGGGGGAGGCAAGGTGAGAGGGGGAGGCAGGTGAGAGGGGGAGGCAGGTGAGAGGGGGAGGCAGGTGAGAGGGGGAGGCAGGAGAGAGGGGGAGGCAGGTGAGAGGGGGAGGCAGGTGAGAGGGAGAGGCAGGAGAGAGGGGGAGGCAGGTGAGAGGGGGAGGCAGGTGAGAGGGGGAGGCAGGTGAGAGGGGGAGGCAGGTGAGAGGGGGAGGCAGGAGAGAGGGGGAGGCAGGAGAGAGGGGGAGGCAGGTGAGAGGGGGAGGCAGGTGAGAGGGGGAGGCAGGAGAGAGGGGGAGGCAGGTGAGAGGGGAGGCAGGTGAGAGGGGGAGGCAGGTGAGAGGGGGAGGCAGGTGAGAGGGGGAGGCAGGAGAGAGGGGTAGTCATTATATTGTCTATCAGAGCTGGTCTATCTGACAGTCAGCGAGTGTGTGTGTGTCCTTACATCAAGCCCATTAAAATGGCTCTGACATCGATGCTAGTCAGCCCCCAAGCCTACATAGGACAAGTAATGAGTACCCCACAACACAACCCTGTGGGACACTGGTGTGTGTGGATGTGTGCGTGTCTTTGTCTGTGTGGTGTTTGCGTGTGGAAATCCAATTATTTCAAGTTTGGGTGTCAGAGAGTGATCATTTCAAACTCTTTGCACGCACACACAAGTACACACACACAGTGGTACATAGACAGAAAAGCGTTGAAATAGTAAGCGCTCATGTCCTCCTGTGGCAGACACATAGCTAACGAGGGGCGTGTAACACACACCAACACACACACACACACACACACAGATAAGACAGTCACAACAAAATAGACTAACTAAATCTATGTAAAAGATATCACATACACCCCGTGTTACAAACATCCAAAACCCACACCTGACTTTTTCAACGCTACTTTAGGGGGCATTTCCAAAATAACAAATCACATGTACACACTCCTCCAGTCCGCAAGACTCTGTCCTAGCCGTGGATCTGTCTGTTGACTTGGGTGAACACTCACACACACACACTCACACACACACACTCACACACACTCACACACACTCACACACACTCACACACACTCACACACACTCACACACACACTCACACACAAACTCACACACACATACACCCACACACACACTCACACACACTCACAGACACTCACACACCCTCACACACACTCACACCACGCACACACACCCACACCACACACTCACACACACACTCTTAACACTCAGTATCAGGTCCAGACTGGATGGTCCATATTGAACTGACTCACACACTGCTTTATGGAGAGTGTGTGTGTGTGTGTGTGTTCGTACGTGTGTGTGACAGTGTTCTGAGAAAGCTGGCTCCTCTAAGAATGATGTGTAGACATGTGTCACTCTCAACCCTGTCACAACTGTAACGCACACTACTAAGAATAGAGTGTGTGTGTGTGTGTGTGTGAGAGAGTGAGTGAGAGTGAGAGTGAGAGTGAGAGAGAGAGAGAGAGAGAGAGAGAGAGAGAGAGAGAGAGAGAGGAGAGAGAGAGAGAGAGAGGAGAGAGAGTGAGAGGAGAGAGAGAGAGAGAGAGAGAGTGTGACCACATCAGTGTCTCCCCAGCCTAACCCTATCCTACACGTCCCCCCCTGTAATCACCAAGTGACAGCTGTTGATGAGTGCCGCCATTGCTGACACTGTTGAGGGATTCTGGGTAATCAGTGCCAAATGCCCCAAATAGGCCACACAGAGAGATACCATCACAGTTGTCTCTCCTGTATGTCTCTTCTTTTATCTTTCTCTCTATTTCTGTCTTTTTTTTCTCCCCCTATTGATCCCCTCCCTCCGTGACTGTGTGTGTATTTCTCTTCGTCTCATTCTAGATCTCTCCATTTCTTTCCGTCTATCCGTCTCTCTCTCTCCAGCGTGTCACATGACGCAGTGTTTGTTAAGTGACCGTGGCGGGGGGACAGACTAAACGACAGGGCCGCTGGGTCTGGACGCCACTCTCACCCTAACACACTTTGTCATTCTCCCAGCCAATAAGATTCCCCCGTCTGAAAGCGTTTACGGGAGGCGTCCAGGGACAAATTGACAAGGTTTGCCGGAATAAGAAGTGTCACTGCGTGTCAACCGTTGGAGAAAATTGCCAATTCCCCGACTCAGCGAAAGTAAACAAGAGCTCTTGGGAAAACTATTTCTGCGAGGCTATATCAGGTTGAAGGAAAAGGCAATATATCTATCATGGAGTTACTGTATTTGGAGCGGAATGGGTCCCAGGTTTATATGGGGGGGTGGGGGGGGTGGGGGGGTTGTCCGATCTTGTGTCTAAAACGCACACCTGCACAAGCTCACACACACAAACACACTGTGTGTATACAGTGTGGCTGATGGATCCAATATCTACTGTGCATATTGTGAATCTGTGGGACAACGTCCCTAACTTTGTGTCGCTCGGGTCTCTGTGTCGTAGCAGGGGAGGGGACGGGTGGGGAGGAGAGGAGAGGGGAGGAGAGGAGAGGAGAGGGGAGGGGAGCGGGGAGATCTCCCTTCGCCTGGGCAGGGTGTCACTGTGAGATCGCCTGGTAAATGTATCCATTTATATTCTGACCCAGAGAAAATCCAAAAGATAAAAGATCAATTTTCCAGTTTAGGATTTGGGGGCTTCATCATTTTCTCTCTAACTCTCCCTCTCTGTCTCCGTCTCCTTTCCCTCACTGCCAGGAATCTAGGCTCCCAGATCATGGGACTGGAGTGAAAAGTGACAAATAGACAGGAGTGGAGTATGCGAGATAGAGAGAGAGAGAGAGAGAGAGAGAGAGACAAAGAGAGAGAGATGGAGAGAGACAGAGCTGGAGAGATAGAGAGAGAGTGAGAGAGATATGGAGAGAGAGATGGAGAGAGAGATGGAGAGAGAGATGGAGAGAGAAAGAGAGAGATATGGAGAGGAGAGATGGAGAGAGAAAGAGAGATATGGAGAGAGAGATGGAGAGAGAGAGATGGAGAGAGAAAGAGAGAGATATGGAGAGAGAGATGGAGAGAGAGATAGAGATGGAGAGAGAGAGAGAGAGTGAGATGGAGAAAGGGAGTGAGAGCCTGAATATGCAGGTTTGTTCAGTAGAATAGTTGTTCTGTTGCTCTCTATGCCTCCCCTAATCGTCTTTCTGGTGGTGCTGCTTCAGGACCCAGAAGAGAGACGGCCCCCCCCTTCCTAACCTGCCCCCCCCCCACCCCCCTTTCCCCACCTGACCTCCTCCCTCCCCACTCCTCTATCTATCCTTTCTGGATCCATCCATCCCTCCATCCAACATCCACCTTGCAATCCATCTTCATGCATACCCTCTCCTTTATCTTTGTCTTTCCCTCTTGTTCAGACACACACATGCACACACTCTCTTCGCTTCCTCCCCACAATCAATCAATCTGGAACGCCTGGTTCAGGGTCTTCCCACAGTCAGCGAGGAGGGGAGGGAGGGGGGGAGGGAGGGAGGGAGGGGGGGAGGGAGGAGGGAGGGATGACAGTAAATGGGAAGAGGAGAGGACAGTATAAATAGCCTCTATTGTGGTGTTAATATTTATGGCAGCGTTAGTGCAAGAAGTATCTATAGATCAGGCGCTGGGCGTGT
>CM059341.1:4072715-4224629 GCA_030340685.1 Protosalanx chinensis | reverse complement strand
ATTGATTACCTGGTGCACCTCACACTCCTCCCTGTGTAATCCCCTTAGGCCCCTTACAGACCCAGCACTTCGCTCGCCTCTGATGTGATTATGAGCATTGATCGTGTTCCGAGGCTGTGTGTGTGTGTGTGTGTGTGCGTCACCGGTGGCCTCTTGTAAGCCTGACATGCAAGTGTGTTGGTGTGGGAGGCGTGCTGGTGTGGGAGGCGTACTGGTGCGGAGGGACATTTAGGGAGTCTTAGCGGGGAACACGCGTGCCGTGGGGCGTGCTCATTAGTGACCGCTTGGCAAAACACGGGACATGAAAACACAGACACTGTAAGGGACGTACTGTTGGAGGCACACACACACCTACGTCATCCAGCCTCTGTGGCAGTCATCTCCTGCCAGCCTCCCATCCACCCCCCCCCCCCATCCCCTGGAGCAGTGCTTAAACAGCCCCCTGATCCACACTTCCTATTACCAGACTTCCCACTGTCAGTACACAGGTCTCACAGCCAGGGCCCCTGAGACCGCAGACAGCAGACTCTCTCTCTCTCTCTCTCTCTCTCTCTCTATCGCTCTATCACTGTATTACTCTCTCTCTCTCTCTCGCTCTCTCTCTCTCCAATCCCTCCTCTCCCAGCCACCCACTCTCTCTCTCTCTCTCGCTCTATATATATATATATATCACTCTATCACTCTAATTCTCTCTCTGCTCTCTCTCGAATCCCTCCCCCCCACACACACTTCCTCTCCTCTCTTCCTCTCTCCTCTCCTCCTCTCTCCTCTCCTCCTCTCTCCTCTCCCTTTCAGTCAGTTTCTTCCTCTCCTGTGTCCCTGAGGGAAATTAAGACAACTCCATTCCCTAGCAATCAACCGCCACCGGTGCCTCGGCCTGAACCATCACACAGATGAGTGTGTGTGTGTGTGTGTGTGTGTGTCAAACAGAGACTCAAGAGGGTCAGCTGGACGACTCCCAAATGGATGCAGGGAGAGCTAGAGAGACAGAGAGAGAGACAAAAAAGAGAGAGCGACAGAAAGAGAGAGACAGAAAGAATGAAAGAGACAGAATGAACGAGAAAGGGAAGGGTAGAAGGTAGAAGAGTGACTTGATCTAATCTCTTCAATCTCTTATCGATTAGAGCCCTGGGGCCCCGGTGATAACGCCAGGCAATTGGACCAATCCATCCAATCAGATGTGAGCGTACAGTCACCTAGGACAGAAAGACCTGCACGTTCCTCAGCCAGCTGTGTGTTCATCAGTGAATCCATGCCAGATTACACACTGTAGGTTCTCCTGCTTACAATGTGTGAGCTGAGATTTAAAGAAAAGAAGCTGGTGTATAAACAGAAAACAGGAGTAATGTGTTTAACAGAAGAAAGAGACATAAAAACCCAGAAAAAGCCATGTTTGACCTAACTGACAAGGTTCCTAATACTACTTTATGGAGCCGAAAATGAGAATCACCATGTTTTTCATTTAATGTTCCATCAGGTCTGGGTTCTTCTGAAAGGCTCTTTAAAATGAAACATGTGCAGTGGAGCAAGCGGATAGTTGGGGGTGATTCAAACACGGACAACCTGAGCAGCTGCAAACACGCATTACAGGGGGGGGGGGGGGGGGGGGGGGATCTCAATATCAGTAAACATAAAAAAGTGTTATCTCCCCTGGAGATAGTGTTTCTTTTGTGAAAGGGGAAGGGAGGAGGGGAGAGGGCGGAGGGGAGAGGGAGGAGGGGAGAGGGAGGAGGAGGACTGGGGATCTCGATCGTATGGCAGCGATGTATGGCAGCGATGCTGGTGGGTTGAACAGGTGGGTTGAACAGGTCTGGGCCTACCTTTTTCTTGTTGGTGGGGCAGATGTAGAAGCTTGTCACCACGATGGTTGTGCCGGGGCATCAGGTTGAGCTTGGTGTAGGTGGTGCCGTAGTCACTGGACCTGTGGAGACACAAGCAGAACATCAGCTTGAAGCTCAAAAGGCGGTTCCCCCGCAAGGCATGCGCTTAGACCGACCTCATCGTTCGTTTACATTTAGTCATTTATCAGACGCTCTTATCCAGAGTGACTTACAGCAAGTACAGGGACATTCCCCCCTGAGGCAAGTAGGGTGAAGTGCCTTGCCCAAAGACACAATGTCATCTAGCCACAGCCGGGAATCGAACTCGCAACTTTCTGATCACGAGGCCAATGCCTTAATCGCTGAGCCATCTGACTCCTTTCAGCCTCCAATTGCAATTACTGTGAAAACGAAGTAAGGAGCTGTATCACACTGAAACCATGGCAAGAAGCCGTTTGGGGAAAATATGGCGTTCCTTCTCAGGATATTTATCGGTTCAGTCGCACTCTCTTCAAGGTCCCTTAACTATTAAGAGACAGTCTTGAAGCAGCATTGGCATAAAAACTTGATTAGGGTGAAAACCTCCTGAGTTGACAGAATGAGACATGGGAAAAAGGACCGCAACTCTGTTCACCGTACTACTATACGGTAATTGTACTGCAATTTCCACCTCCTGGAGGACAAATAAAGGTTCATCTAATCTACTACCGCCCAACTCGACCGTCGCTTCCCGCCGCCCCCCGCCGCCCCCGCCCCTGTTGTGATTACGCTGACGGATCGGAGAGGCTTGACAACCTGTCACAAGGGCCTTGTCTCAGAAAAAAGGCCAAGGGGCTATAACGGCTGCCAAGTCTCCCAAATCAGACCCACCTCCCCTTCCCCCCCATTCCCTTCCCCTAGCCTGTGAGGTGACCGGCCCCGCTGCTGCAGTCAGAAATGGGACTGTGGATTGATGGTGAGCTACCGTCAGAGTGTGCTTTCACCAGGCCGAGCCAAGTCAAACACCTAGCGCGTAGCTGGAGCTCAACAACGGTAATTGTTTGTGACACTTTCCTGTTGAGCAGTCCGGTTTCTGCCTGTCAAGGGTGGAGGAGAGGGGGGAGAGCTGGGAGAAAATTGATGGACGTGTGGGTAGGTCAAACGTGTTTTCGCTTTTTAACATCCAATGATTCATTTATACATAAACACAGCATTCAGACAAGGGGGGAGAGAGCAGGGAGAGAGGGGCAGGGGGAGAGGGGCAGGGGGAAAGGAGAGGAGAGGCGAGGGGAGGAGAGGGCTGGAGGGAAGAGGAGATGGGGGGAGGGCAGGAGGGGAGAGGAGAGGGGAGAAGGGGAGAGGAGAGGGCACGAGGGGAAAGGAGAGGGGGAGAGGGCAGGATGGGGAGAGGAGAGGGGAGAGGAGGAGAGGGGAGAGGGGGAGAGGAGAGTGCCTGGGAGGGTCTTGATGAAGGGAAGTGCTCAGCGAGCACGTCTCCTCAGCTCCAGATGAGTGGATTTCCACAGTGTTACTCCACTACACAGCAGGCCGCCACACACTGCTGATCACACACACGCGCGCGCAAAAGACAAACACACACATGGAACAACGTGACTTGTTTTCATGCACGCACATACCTCGCCACCACAATTCCCTCATCCATCGACTGCAGCCAGCGCAGAAAGCTCCGACAGAGCATTACAGGCTGGTGTGGCCTAGATGGAGTGAGCTGATGCACTCCCCTGCAGTGAGGGAGCGAATATTTTTATCGTTCTCAAAGTGTGCGAGTGCGTGCGAGCGTGTGCGAGCGCGTGCAAGCGTGTGCGACGGCTCGCGTGTGGTATTCATCGCAGATCTAAGGATGATGGCTGTGTTAGGAGAGCCTTAGAACACCTCATCTCCGAGTACAGACTGCTGACTCACTGAAGACCTGCGAAGAGAAGCGAGTGGCAGAGGAGAACTCGGGTCTGTAACATTTATCACAAAACCCTAAAGCGGAGACAGACAGACCACGCACACGGCATGAAAACAGGAAAGGAATGAACCGTACTGAGGAGTCGCTAGGTAGCTGATCTTACTGAGGAACCGATCCAAAACTGAATTGGAGTTAGGGACAAAAATGTTGGAAGCCCGCATTAACATGCTAGCCAACCTAGCGTTAATTGTCCACAAAATTACCTACACTCTAAATCTCATAGAGTTTGATAATCTCCATCAAGGTCCATAATTAACGCCAGTGTAATGAACTCGGTGGCAGCGGTGGGCACAGGGCCCAGGGCCCCCATCACCACATCTGGACTGACAACTTCCCGGCCTTGTCTTCTCACCCAGACTGGGGAAGCTGTCTGCACGAGGAGGTGAGGCACAAACCAGAATGTTGAAGAAATCCTTACGCAGGTGGAGGTGCAGGAAGTGAGGTACGCTATCAGCAAAGAGGGTGGGAGGGGCTGAATGTGTGTTTGTCGTGTGTATTTGTCAGCGTTTCATATTAACGATGTGTGCATGATATATGCAAATGCATATGTGTGTGTTATGTTTTATGAGTCTTTTGCTCTTTAAAAGAGTACTATTTTAGAATTGTCCATGGGAAACTGAGAAAGAGATAGTTTTACAGGCAATACAATGTATAAGATCCTACAATGTTTTCAGGGGCTGTGAATCCTGGATTTAAAGATTAAAAAAAGGAATTATGCTAAGCACCTTTATCAGTGACCATTCTTTACGTGACAGAGTCAGAGTTTGTCATGCACTTCCGATTTCCGATGTTTTTCGTTAAAGAGTAAATAGAGAATTAAAAAAATCCTTAATCAGAGGCCACCGAGAGAGTCATTGTGAAACTCATTTAGCAGGACCGTGTCAAGGCTTCAGCTCGGTCGGCTAACACGCTCACTAATGACGTTAACTTAATAGGAACTGCTCATTTAATACTGCCATTCAAATGGCCGGGATTAATATACTAGCCTGGGTGCGACCTACAGTCGATGAATGAGGAATATAATTGCTTTAAAAAAAAAGAGAGAGCGAAGGGGGAAGGGAGAGAAGAATAGAACAACGGTGCGACTGAAAAAAGACAGCAGGGGAGAACATTCTGCCTGACTCTCCCTCGGAACACCAAACACCAACAAGCAGGGAAAAAAGCTTCAGCTATTTCACAAGGAGCCTTTGAGTGTTTTAAGAAAATGTCCATGGTCAGAACTCAATATTCATTCATCATCCATAACCTCAGAGAACGAAGTTTTAAAGGTAGAAGCATGAACGACAGGGAGTGGGGAAAGCTTCAGCGATAGAAAGGCACAGGAAAGACTAGTCTACATGAAGGTAAAATATAAGGCAATCGGGAGAGGAGAGGGGGGAGAGCGTGAGAGAACTCTAGGACCAGGGAGAGCAGGCGAGAGAGAGAGAGGGGGGAGAGTGTGAGAGAACTCTGGGACCAGGGAGAGCAGGCGAGAGAGAGAGAGGGGGGAGAGTGTGAGAGAACTCTGGGACCAGGGAGAGCAGGCAAGAGAGAGAGAGGGGGAGGCAGCGAGAGGAAACACTTTAGGACGCTGTTGAGGTGCTGATTCAGATTTAATGTCCTCATATGTCAAGGTCGATCCTGGCTGCTCTGTCTTGGTCTGGACAAATCTAGAGCAGCAGGCGGAACAGCAGACAGGAGGGACACGACAACAGAGGAATGGATAGGAGGAGAAGTGATGGAGGAGGAGTAATGGAGGAGGAGTGATGGAGGAGAAGTGATGGAGGAGGAGAAATGGAGGAGGAGTGATGGAGGAGGAGTAATGGAGGAGCAGTGATGGAGGAGAAGTGATGGAGGAGGAGTAATGGAGGAGAAGCGATGGAGGAGAAGCGATGGAGGAGAAGTGATGGAGGAGGAGTAATGGAGGAGAAGTGATGGAGGTGAAGTGATGGAGGAGCAGCGATGGAGGGGCGAGAAAACAGCAAAATATATACATTTCTAAAAACAGCCCCAAACCGAGCAAAACATCAGATGAAAGGGAAATATCTTCCCTGATGTCCTGCCAAACCCAGTCATCTCTGCCATGGTAACCCCATGGATGGCCATGAACATGTCACTGGTCCAACTTTCATGTATGCAGAGCGATGAAGAGCTTGTAGCTTTGAAGCTAACACGGTATCTGAAGCCCCTTAGGAAGCCTTTGTGGATGGAAAGTTGAGCGTTCGCATTTGCCCATTTCCTCGCCCGTGCAAGAGGGCTGTGTCTGATAAGTCAGTCTCTTGGATGTGTGAGAGTGTCTGGGAGTGTGGGAAGGTCCAACTGGGCTAACCTCGGAAGGGAACCTCACGGAGCTCATGGAACAACAGAGACGTGTGATTGGAGAAAGAGGAGGAGAAAGACTTTCGAAAGGTTCTGATTGGAGCAGGAACTAGGAGGGGAATTGTGAAAAACTGGTCCTACAACCAATGTATTATAAAATCTTTGACAACCTCGTTAAATTTCTTTCAAATGTCCTCAAAAATACTTCCTCAAACATCGTTTAAGGCTCCTTTCCTACCGATGGCAGTATGGTCTGAGGGATAATGAGGAAGGCCAGATTGACCAGTGGTGTAAAACTACACTACAGCACAACAAGGACACATTTAAAGGCCTGGAGTTTATGAATATACAATGACTAAGGAGAAAATGGGGGAGGGTAGCATGGTGCCAAAGTAAATAAATAAATGGAAATAGTCCCTTCAACTATACCGGTAATTAAAAACAAACAAAGCTAGCTAAAAAGTTTCTAAATGTTTTTACAGAGACAGGAGGGACAAACAAGCACACAGGAAACAGAGAAGGACAACCTCGGGCCGCAACAGGGCTGTTTGATTTATATCCCGGGGCATGTTACAGGCTCGCGTTCCTATTAGAATCCATAAGAGGGTCACCGTTCCTGTTCCAACTGATTAACTGTCATCAGAAATGAGCGCTGTAAATATGTCGTGACAAGCGTCCAATTTTATGACGTGCTGCCACATTATACTGAGGGGCGGCGGTTTGATTACTCTGAAATGAGCTTGGATTCTCATTCGGAAGAGGTCGGTGTGCCGCAGCACGGCAGCCATTCGAGGAAGATGGCCACCAGGCTCCCCTTTCTCTGACTCCTGGACCAACGACAGAGTTGCTCTGTTTTGTTTTATAGTGTTTTTTTTTTTACAAGATAGAAAAGGAACAACAGCCATCTATGCTGTTTCTTTTCATTTTTACAACTGGTTACGGATGATTTAGTGAGGAGAGTCTCAGGTGTACCTAATAAAAAAACTGCTTTTATGGGTTTGGTGCCTCAACCTGATTGTGTCTGAGCACCGGCGCCAGAGACAGCACAGCGCTGATCGCCCCCCCCTGCTGAAAGGAACCTAACGCTGATAAACAGTTGCTGAGGCAGGCAGAGGAACCGCAGGAGAACCGCACCAACTAAAGAACCGTTTCCAAGTTCCCCCTTTGGAAGAAAGTCCCTGACCTCACGCTAACCCTGGCTCTGCTGCAGGGAGGGTCTAGATGGAGATGGACTTCACACCGGATCTGCAAGGCTGTGAATCCCCCCCACCACCTGGGGGCCGATGGCACGTTAGTTAACGGTGCGTGAACCCGGGTCGATGATGTTCCGACTGTGTGGCAGGCTGGTGACCTCTCCCTGGTCCCTGGGGGGAGGTGGGGGGGGGGGGGGGTGGCAGCGATGTAGCTACCCTCCCTGGCAGCATGTCACCTGCATTACGCACGATTCGTCAAGGGATGATGCCTCGGGGGGGCAGTCCTGGGAGGAGCTTACAGCCGTTCCCTGCTGGATCCTCGTGAGCGCGGCAATGACCGATAGGGACTCGGCCTCCATTTTGTTGACACAGCCGAAACGGCTACACTGAGGCCATGTCAATGAAACGAGAAAAAAACCGGTGGCAACTGCTTGTTTTGGTGTTTTATTATCCCTGGATTTCTTCCGGGGCTACACTGGACCGTGCGCCATCGTCGCTGCCTGATCCCCAGCATCAATCAGCCGTCATTGATTGCGTGTCTCCTGCTCACTTCCTCTCGTTTTCCTCCTTTCCAGCACGAGGGATGAGACAGCGGGGGGCTCTGATTTGAAGCGGTGCCACCGTGCTTTCATCACAGTGTGGATCCCTGCGGGCGGTGTCACCGCAGAGAGGGGGGGGGGGGATGTAGGAGGGGTGGGGGGAGTGTGTGGGGGGGGGGGGAGGGGGTTGAGTGTTGAGTGCAAAGACCAAAGAGGAAATGAACCGCACTGTTCTCTACCGTACTGCCATAGCTACCGGACTGGATTGAACTGGTCTGGATGACACTTCCAAAGGCACTCCACTCTCTGCTGTATAAGAATGCACTGCGCCCTCACTTAAGCAAGGCCATGTCGGACAAGGTGCCTGGCTTGGCGCCGGAAAGAGACGGAAGAGTTATTAGACAAAGGCGTCAGAGATAATGGGGGTCGAGTACAGGACACGGGGTCACCGGAGTCGGCATGTTACATCACAAAGGCTGCGTGCTGATAGGAGAGGTTAGCGAGCCTCTTTCACCAAATGGCTCGGCCGTGAATATCCTACGGTAATGAGACCCTCGTGTTATTAACAAGTTGAGTCTACCTTCTCTGTGGTTGAGCTGAGATGGGTACGGAGTGGAAAGGGATAATTTTTTTAGCATTTTCTGTTTAGCTATGCTGAGTCATGTAGCACTCAAACCACCGTCGGGCAAATTACAGTTAGAAGTACCACCTACACAGCATAAAACTAGCCAGGGCAGCCAGCCAGCGCCGAGTGGGTCACGCCAGGTAAGGGCACTCCAAAGTGGCGAAGAGGTTCTCTGAAGTGTACTAGAGAGCTACTAGAGCATGCTAATATGGGGGGGGAAACGGCCTCGATGGAAGCGCAGACTGCTTATGAAAGCTCCCTCGGGCCCTGGCGGAGATCACTTTCTGCGTGGGCCGGTACCAGAGTGGGGGACATTGGGTCTTGGAGCACCGTGAGGAGACTCTCAACTCTCACGTCCCCGGGAAAAAGCATTCAGCGTCAGCCAAGGTTTTTTCAAAAGTCCTCGAGAGGGGCGAGGGAACGGGACAAGAAACGGCAAGGGAAAGGGTCGTCGAAGAAACAATCGATGAAATTAAGTCTGTTTTCGACGTTGATGCCCCAAAAACCCCTCTCCAGGCATGGAGACGTTGCTGTTGGAGTGGGTGTCAAGCACCCGTCAGGTCTGACTAGCGGGCTGTCAGACCGTATGGGATGTGGCCTCGCAGTGACCCTCCCTTATGGGGGGGGTGGGGGGGGGGGGGGGTTGAGAGCACGCTCCAGGGGACAACACATGGTACTCAGACCAGCTTTTATCTGACAAGAGGTTGTGTGTGTGTGTGTGAGTGTGTGTGTGTGTGTGTGTGGGGGGGGCTTTTTTGTGTGTGTGTGTGTGTGGGGGGGGGCTTTTGTGTGTGTGTGTACATGTACACATGTGGGAGACTCACAGAGAGAGCGAGAGAGAGAGAGAGAGAGAGAGAGATGCAAAGATTGATGCAGTGCCCTCCCTCAAGTTACTACTGCCCTAAAATATTATATCTCAGCCCCCCATTAATTATAAAACACACTAATCTGAAATATGATGCCAAAACCAGACGTTGACTGTTTAATATCTTAATTATGAGAATGTCCACTCTATGATAAATCTTGTGGACCAAACCTAAAACTTTTTATGGAGATTCGTAAAACATGACTGGCAGTGCTGATCAGATCTATTCCCGTAAGCGGTCAATGTTAGAACGTTTCTGTTTAATATCAAACATTTGATGTCTGAATCCACTTGAATGGTTAACATTAGAGAGAAAATTTGGTTTAAAACCTTCAAAACCCAGACATATTTAAGCACATGCATAGTATACATCCGTATCTTTGAACAGTTCCATGTCTCTTTCAACAACTAAATAAAACATGGCCGATTAATTAATTCAGTGCTTTTTTTTCTTCTACAGTTCACTTTGTATATTTTACAAAATGCATGTTTTTGCATTTAAAGAGAACAAAATATGACTCGGATCTCCCAGTGAGCATAATTAAAGCAATTCAGAATAGGACACTGAATATTAAATTAAATGAACTGCTGTAACAGAATTGTTTTTGCCATCATCACATTCGAGTTATCAAAGATAAGTTTGAATACCAAGCTGTTACCCACACAGCAACTACCCAAGCCCTTCACTACCGTCCACAGACCAGAGAGAAACTATTTGCATATCTCAACTATCATCAACTCCTAATGCAGTCTGCATTCAAATGAAAACCGATGCTTCCTGTTGAAGCCCAGCTGGGTATTTGGTTCATTTCCCTCGTGACTTTGGGCTAACCTTGCCAACAGAAGTAGCAGAATATAGTTGTTTTTCTTTTCTAGGTTGGTTGCGGGGCAGTTCTATGGGCATGTGTGAAGCCCTTTGTGACATTGCTTGTAAAAATGGCTATATACATATAAATGTATACATATAAATGTTGATTTGATTCTATTTTTTGGCATCCATCTTTTCAGTTCAAGTGTGTGAAGTGTCAGAAGTGGGTGTGTGTGTGTGTATCTGCTCAGAAGGTGGGCCAATACACAGATAAAAACAGGTTTTCTCATTTAGTGACGGCTCTTCCTTCAGGTGTTTAAGTCTCCCTGTAAGTGCTGTTGTCAATATAACAGACGGTCGTTTTGCTACAACAACCATACAATGGCATGTATTTGTGTGTGTGTGTGTGGGGGGGGGGGGGGCAGCAATGAAAGCAGCAATGAAAGCAGAAAAATTGAACAACTACCTCCTGCTTAATTACTTTTTCTTGGTCTATAATGATCATACTATTGTACTCTAGGCTTTTTCCTCTTCAAATGCTCATCTCTCCTTAAGAGGCAATTCCTTCTCTGATGAGTAGTTGGACTGAGAACAAAAACGCTGAAATCAATATGCAGCAACAGTCAGCAAGCGGTCAAAGTGGGAATGATTACGGTGGACAGACAGGGGACACTGGCTAGAGGCGCGGTTCACTGGGTTTACTGTCGCAGCGCCATAGATCACCTGGCCAACAGCTGAACCCACTGTCACACACACACACACACATTCACACAACATCATCACGTTGTTTTTACTCATCTTTCCATTCAGTAATCAAACCCTATGGGCCAAACTAGACCATCATACTGCAGTATACCACCTGTTTACCACCATACTTCCTACTACCATACTACCTGTCCAAGGCCCAGCCCCCAGTCTCCCCACTTCAAAGACACGTGCCTCAGCCCCTCTTGCTACCCACAAGCCCTTGCTGTGGACAGATGCACTGCTTCACCTGGGGAAAACAAACACAGCCTCCTCCTCTCAACGCCTTTTTCCTTCTCTCACCAGAATCATAAGCATGAACACTGAGGAAGAGAAAGAGAGAGAGAGGGACAGGGGGAGAGAAAGAGAGGGACGGAGATAGTGAGAGATAGAGAGGGAGAGGGAGAGAGTTAGAGATAGAGAGGGAGAGAGTTAGAGATAGAGAGGGATGGAAGGAGGGAGGGAGTGAGAGAGAAAGAGAGATAGGGAAGGAGACAAGGAGAAAGAGAAAGAGAGAGAGACCAACATGAAAGAGTGGAGGATTCCGGAACATGAAAGGCCTTTGAGCCTCTGGCAGGGTGTGTTCTGTGTGTGGATGACTCCTGGCTGACAGGGCACGTCCTCACCCTACACAGGTGCAGGAAGCCCACTGAGAAACACCCCAGATTGTCGAAGGAGATCACCACCCCGCGTTAAGAGAACTGACAGCCAACTGGTGTATTGGAGGGAACGAGTCTTTACGTGATAGTCTTTTGCTGGGCACTTCTGGGTAATCCTGATTGGATTCCTGAGCCCTTTCTCCCTTCCTCTCTCTCTCTCTCTCTCTCTCTCTCTCTCTCTCTCTGTCTATCTCTCCCTCCATCATCTTTTTAGCCCTCGTCCGTTCCCAGAACTTTTATCCACCCTTTCAATTTAATCTCATCTGTTTGACCTTCGACCCCTCGGGACAGGATTGACAGATGTCACACGCCCCCCCCCCCCCCCCCCCCACTCCCCAGCGTCTTGTGGGGTCAGAGGTGAGAGAGCTGGGCGCTGACATCAGCGAAAGCTCAGCCCCTCTAATCGGTCTGGGGAACCAACTCTGACAAGCTCCGCCCTCGCACATGCCCCTGCAGCCAATCAGAGCTCACTTAGATATATAGCTGTTAGCAGGCTCTGCTAGTGAGCCCGATGAGGACCTGGTTGTTTGGTCAGTGGGGGAATATTACAGAGAGTATTACAGCGTGTCTGTTTCAAACAGTGTGTGGGTGAGAGTGTGTGTTTGCGTACGGGTGACAGACTGTGCGTGAGTGTGTGTGTCAGAGAAAGAGAGAGAAGAGAGAGAGAGAGAGAGAGAGAGAGAGCGAGAGAGAGAGAGAGAGAGAGAGAGAGAGAGAGCTAATCTCCAGCATCAGTGATAGGGTCGGTCAGGGAGCTGATGACATAGATCTGAATGATCCGTATCCCAGAGTGCGGGGCGGGCAGGCGGGAGTGCAGCAGGAGTCTGACAGAGAGAACCCCCACGGCAACCGCCACAGGACGCCCTCCGCACTCATCAACATCTGCCGGATCAGGCAGACAGGCACGACCCCCCCCCCCCCTCCCCATACACACACACCCACACACACACAGCCACACACCAATGGACTGCCATCCTGCGGTCTTAGCCTGGGGTGTGAGAGCCAATGGTGTTTCAGCACTCCTCCCAGCTCCATGTTGTTCAACAAGCTTGAAAGAATTTGGAATAAATACACCAGGCATGTTTTTGATTAAAGCTTCCACTCATCCTTAAAAAAAAAAAAAAGTGCTAAAAAGCCTCTTGGTTCATTTATGTAATTGCATGAAAAGCGCTTTGGTCTTCTCATTGGGGGGCATCTGAATTATAATGTTGGTGGAGGAGAAAAAATAAAGAAAAATGCTGACGGCAGCCATTTTGGAATCATGAAGGGGGGAAAAAAAGCAATATGATAAGAGACTTCCTGGCCCGCTGTCAAGCAGTGACATCACTTGATGTGATCCCACGACGCATCAGTCTCAGCGGCCGTTAAAAGTGGACGGACGTGTGGAGAGAATCAGGCGTGTCATCTTGATGGACGGCGGGCCAAAGTGGTTTAATAACGTATGGAAGCGTGTGGAGTTTAACAGCCGTTAGCACCCTTAGAGTAATGAATCCTGCACACCGGTAAACAATCTTTAATTATCGCGCAAAGTCCGTGCATCCGTCGGACACTAAAAGGTGGGGAAGGAGATGGGTGCCATTTTATAAATCAGACGAGAAGAGGAAGAGAAATGGAGAGAGAGAGAGAGAGAGACAGACAGAGAAAGAGAGAGAAAGAGAGAGAGTGCGAGAGAGAAGAGCACGAGAGAGAGAAGAGCGAGAGGAACAGAGAGAAACAGACAGAGGGAGACAGAGAAAGAGAAAGAAGAGAGAGAGAGAGGTTGTGACGTTAAGTGAATTCCCCTGTGGTACCGAAGGGTTTCTCAGTTTGAACCCGGTGTCCAGGACTGCGACGCGCACACACACCAGAACTCAACCCACACTCTTTCGGACAGCCAATTAAGAGCTGTCCTCTCTCTCCCCCCCCCCCCCCTCCTCCTTTCCCTCTCTCTCCAGCTCTCCTCTCCCCCCCCTCCTCCTTTCCCTCTCTCTCCAGCTCTCCTCTCCCCCCTCCTCCTTTCCCTCTCTCTCCAGCTCTCCTCTCCCCCCTCCCCCCCTCCCCCTCTCTCCAGCTCTCCTCTTCAGGTCCTCCTTCCTGGCTGCTGTCACATGCTTCCCTTTCTTCCTTTTCGACAAAGAACTATTGAAATCGAAGAAAGGGGAGCGATGGAGAAAATGATGAAGGTTTGTGTCAGAGAAAAACGACGTTTTCATTTCAATTATAGAAACGGATGCCACACTATTCTCACCACTTTTCTTTTTTATATATATATTTTTGGCTGCAGAAATACACGCCCACACGCAAACATCCCAGTATCAAACAAACATGTGGGGGTTTGACCCCCCGAAAACATTGCGCTGAAATCATCTCACCTCTAGCAAACAAAGAACACCCGATACGCTGAACAACGCACGCATCGCACTGCACTTTACACAGCGCATTCTAAATAAACAATGGTAGGATACATGCAGCGTCTGTCCACCTGTGTCACTGTGTCTGTGTCATCCACACACAGAACACACCCTGCCACCTGTGTGTGTGTGTCTGTGTGTGTGTGTGTGTGTCTGTGTGTGTGTGTGTGTGTGTGCGCATGTCTGCCAGCCTATCACTTCACAGACAAGTACATCTGTTCTGCACCATGGGGGCCCACGTCAGATTAATGCCACACACACACACACAACCACACACACACATTACTGAGTCAGACTAAGTAGGTTGGCGTTCCGAGGCACCATGCTGCTAGCGTTGTGTGGCTCAGCGGTTAAGGCGTCAAGCTAGCGATCGGAAGGTTGCGAGTTCGATTCCCGGCTGTGGCTACATGACATTGTGTCCTTGGGCAAGGCACTTCACCCTACTTGCCTCGGGGGGGGGATGTCTCTGTACTTGGCTGTAAGTCGCTCTGGATAAGAGCGGACTGGAGAATAGGTCTGACATGGTCTGGCTGCTGAGTTTCATCGTTTGTTATTGATGCTGCTGCTGGTTCTTTGATCCTCTACGTATCGGAGGTGTTAGAAGCTCTTCTAGACTTATCTGTCCAGCTGGGACTGAACAGGAATGTGTGCGGTGTGTGTGGGTGTGTACTTGTGTTGTAGACATTAGAGTGAATAAAACATTGTGGGTGGACACTCGTGTGTGTGTGTGTGTGACACAGGTCTCACTCTGACTGACGAATACCGGAGCCGTCTTCTTCTCCTAGAGAAAGCGGCAAGCAATCAAATCAGAGAAGCCCTGCCTCATCCATGACTCATCGCCCTCGCTTTTATAAACAGGTTTGTCGAATCATGGCCAAACATCAAATCAAACAAGAGAACGCTGCAATATTTTGGATTTCGTATATCGTTCTGTATGTGGGAGAGTCTGGTGCCAATGCTGGTCTCTGGGCAGCAAGATAAGAAGAAGAACTGTGGTTCAGAGAGAAAGCTTCTAGATGCCCTTTAACAAGAGCTCAGTCTGAGCCCTCCTTAACCCACTGTGGCACACCAAGGTACTATCACCACAACTCTCAGACACACGCACAACAACAGAATCATACCCCTCTACTTCAGACACACACACACAAACAACAACAGAATCATACCCCTCTACTTCAGACACACACACGTACAACAAAATAATCATACCCCTCTACTTCAGACACACACACACACGCACAACAACATAATCATACCCCTCTACTTCAGACACACACACACACACACACAAACAACAACAGAATCATACCCCTCTACTTCAGACACACACACACACGCACAACAACAGAATCATACCCCTCTACTTCAGACACACACACACACAAACAACAACAGAATCATACCCCTCTACTTCAGACACACACACACACGCACAACAACATAATCATACCCCTCTACTTCAGACACACACACAACAACAGAATCATACCCCTCTACTTCAGACACACACACACAAACAACAACAGAATCCTACCCCTCTACTTCAGACACACACACACACACACAACAACATAATCATACCCCTCTACTTCAGACACACACACGTACAACAAAATAATCATACCACTCTACTTCAGACACACACACACACACAACAACATAATCATACCCCTCTACTTCAGACACACACACGTACAACAAAATAATCATACCACTCTACTTCAGACACACACACACACAACATAATCATACCCCTCTACTTCAGACACACACACGTACAACAAAATAATCATACCACTCTACTTCAGACACACACACACACAACAACAACATAATCATACCCCTCTACTTCAGACACACACACGTACAACAAAATAATCATACCACTCTACTTCAGACACACACACACACACACACAACAACAGAATCATACCCCTCTACTTCAGACAAACACACACAACGACAGAATCATACCCCTCTACTTCAGACACACACACACACACTTTACGACCTTTGTTGGTGGAGGGTGGCTGGTGGAGGGTGGAGGGTGGCTGGTGAAAGGTGTTCTACAAGCCCATGTGGTGGGTGTCTGTCTGCATTAGGCTCAGCCGAGCAGCACAGGGGCTGGAGGTGGAGGGTCAGGGGGAGGTAAGCAGACTCAATGGAGGGAAGGGGTCAGTCTGGGTAAGACCTGCCTGTAGCTGCCACCTCACACAGAAGCCAGGGGCCGTCTGGGAGCATCTCCAGGTCTCTGCTCGCCCTGGTCTCTCTCCAAGATGCAGTCTCTCTGGTCTACCTGCTGGTATCATCTCGGAAGCACTTCACAGCGGTGTTCAGTGTCTGGGTACAGGATGTCGAGGGCTTTTTGTTACTGTCGAGGACTACCTCCGAATCTCTAACCGCCATTACATGTCTTTATCCTTCCTCTTCCTCTCCTCTTCCTCTCTACCTCTCTGCCTTGCTTAAGTGCGTACAAGAGCGCTAGTATTGCTACAATCAATCAAAAGTGATTTCCTCTTTCCTCTGAAGTAACATAACCCAGTCCCTACCAGAGGACAGGAAAAAGGGAGATTTAGTAGTCGGAGAAGAGAATTGAAGGTTTGATGGCTCAAGCCCTCCTGCTGACATGGGGGGGGGGGGGGGGGGGGTTGTTAAGAGGGGGCATGTCAGCTACTCAGCCCACCTGACCTCACGGTCCCGCAGAACCCTGCACAACTGGGGACGACCTAAAACCACGACAGCCACTGATTCACAGGATTAACCATGAGTTACTCTGAGATTAAGGGAAATGTGCAGATAGAGAGAAAATCTGGTCAAAGGCTTAACCTCCATGGAGCTCATTTTTAAATTGTACATTCGCATTAAGTATAGTATTACCATTTACTGTAATATAGGATAATAATCTTACTGCACGTTAAATGGACAGGATTAGGTTTGGTAAATCACATATCATAGGGACGTAGAACACAGACTTCCATCGTATTTGAACAAAATAACGATGGACCCTGTTTAGGCACGACAGCAAGAACGAAAGACGAAAAAAATACACGTCTCCTTGGGCCTTTGAACCCGAGCAAAGTCAACGTCACTGCAACCGTACCTCCTTCTAGCTTGAGTACCTGCCAATCATCCCCACGGGACGACGGTACCTCATCCATCCTCAGTCAGTATGTGACAGGTGTGGGCAGGACTGCTACAGTTGATGATTTTGGGGTGAGATTGGTTCCAGATGCCATATTTCACATCCCATTACAAAAGGCTTTAATCAATACAGCTATTATACACACACACACGCATGCATAAACACACACTCAACCGCACATACAGTAGAAATGGATACCATAAGCAAACGCAGAGGCGCGCACACACACACACACAAAGACACACACACACTATGCTGGGTCATTGCCAGTTCCCTGTCTGCCAAGACATCAGGCCTCCAACTAGTCTATTTATTTCTGTTGAACTGCATTAACTTTAATTGCCATTTGGGTGCCTTAAATCAGTTCAATTAAATCCCTCCCTCCCTGCCTAGCTCATGGGCTGTACCGGTTTCAGCTAGATAGACAGATAAGATGAAACAGAGATAGATGGGTACGATGGGAGAATGAGAGAGACAGAGGGAGATAATACGAGAGAGATGAAGCGAGACAGAGAGGAACAGAGAGAGACAGACAGAGAAAGAGAGAGAAAGAGATCTGGAGAGACAGACAGACAGAAGCACAGACAGACACAGACAGACAGGAAAGCCACTTTGACGCCGCTGCTTATACCGTTCACACAACTGCAGACGGATAGCGCAGCAACAGAGCCGAAGGCGGGAAAAGAGAGCCTGTGGTGTGATGAGGGAGTTAATCATGTCAGCTAGATGTGTCACCGTCCTGTTGGGTTGTTCACACCAGTAGGGGGACTCATCTCCAGGACCGGCAGCCTCTGTTTGCTACTGGAAATGCCGTCGACAAGCGGTGCTGGAGGAGTTCTGGGTAAGTTCTTCAGCTGATGTTGCTCTTCCATGGCAACAACGAGGAGGATCCTGACAGGTTATTGGGTAAGAGGAGGGAGGCGGTCCGAGGTGGATAGAGGTGAAAGGGAACTCTCGAACCCCGTGTTCTCTTCCACCCTGAAACACAGGCTCTGATTTCCATTAAGGCGGGAAACAAATGATTAAATCCTGAGGTGGGAATGAGTCATGGGATGTCGGCCATACTGAGAGGTACATTCTTGCCAATAGCCTCAATATTGATTTGCTGAGAGGGGGAGGAGAGTGACATGGAGGGAGAAAGAGAGAGAAAGACGGAAAACTGAAAGAAAACAGGTCTTGAAACGCAGCCAGTTTGCATCTCAGCGATTGGCTGGTTTACGAACTTGGAGCTCGGTGGATGGATGGCTTACAGCCTGGCTGGCTGTTTCACTAACTTGCCGGCTGGCTTACATCTGGTCTGGAGGGGAGAAGCTTCTCCTCGGCAACCGAGGGGTGAGGGCTATTTATTTAGTTATTAAAGCAGGAGCGCCGCAGGCCTCTAATGAATGACGGGTTGGGGGGGGGGGGGGGGGGGGCACCGTTCATCTTCCCATCAGCAGGGACACGATGGAACCTAATTAAATTCTGCTTCTGGTCTGAAGAGGACGATCAAAATCCTCCCCACTCTTCTGACTCACAGGGGGGGTTGAAGAGACACTCCTTTCCGTTTGAAAGCGTTGCGAAACAGATGCTGAATGGCAACGAGGGAATCCCTGCTTCGCTGTTTGGGACCTTGTGTCATTTCATCAAACGCTTTTACAGAGTACGATGACAGCCACCGTAATGGTATTGAGCCCATTTTCGGTCTGGGTGAAACGCCTGTTTTCCAGAAGGAATCGCACACGACACGCAATCGATCCCTGTCCGTGTGGATGTGTCAAGTGAAAGCAGAACATATCGTGACTTGGCAACATAGGGGATTATCCATCCTGGAACTTTTCTTTTGAATTCTGGGACTTTGAGGAGAGAGCCTTTGTCGCCGCTAGCGTAGCTGGCTTCCTTTAGCGACACAAACACACACACCAAGAAGGACACGCCAAAAATCGATGTAACACTTCTGTTTCAGAACAGGTGCCAAGCGGATTGGTGGTGAGATGTGTGTGCGTGCCGGCCTATTTCACACCTTCAGCACATTCACACCTTTCAGACTCATGCTTGAGGCGACGGACTGGCACACAGTTCGCAGAACACGCCTGCATATGCATATGCACATGCACATGCCTGTACGTGGCACTCAAGCAAGCACACACACGACACAGAGGAGCAAGCACGTGCACCCTGGACGAGCAGGACACATGGTCACATGGCCTTCTCACTCAGGTTCATCCAGCCTCTGAACTGAAATGCATCATGGTCCGGTGCGTCCCATTGGACGGAAGCAAACATAGCCAGTAAGGAAAGATGCTCTTATCCAGATCGACTTACAGCAAGTACGGGGATATTAGTAGGGTGAAGTGCCTTGCCCAAGGACACAACGTCATGTAGCCACAGCCGGGAATCGAACTCACAACTTTCCGATCACTAGCCCGATGCCTTAACCCGCTGAGCCACCTGACTCTCTCGATGATGCTTGTACAGAACAGAATGATGCTCAGAAGTTGCCAGCAGGTGTTTGATGAACACCCTTGTCTCTTCAGTACGCTGCTTGTCAATCTGAAACACAAAGGCCCAAAGGCGTGTGCGCCCGAACACACAGGGATGACTGAGCGAGAGGCCGGGTATTGATTGAGGGCTGTGGGGTGTGTTTTCACCTCTGATTGGGAGGTGGTCGCTGGGCAGGAGACACACTGTGATCTCACCTCCCTGCCCCTCATATTTTAGTTATCACACCCACAGTGAGGCCTGACCTTGAACTCTCCCTCCCTCCCTCTTTCTCGCTCTCTCTGTCTTTCTCTCTCTCTGTCTTTCTCTGTTTCTGTCTTTCTCTGTCTCTGTTTCTCTCTCTCTCTTTCTCTCTTTTTTCTCTTTCTCTCTCTCGCGCGCTGTCTCTCTCTCTCGCGCGCTGTCTCTCTCTCTCTCGCGCTGTCTCTCTCTCTCTCTCTCTGTTTCTCTGTCTCTGTCTCTCAGACACACACACACACACACATACAAGCTGGCACACACAAATGCAAATCATGAGGCACACACGAACACACACAACCCATGGTGAAATATGCATCCACTTTGCAAGGCCAGAAAGGCACTAAGACACCCTGGATTCATTCTCACCATTGCTCCTACGCGCATGATCTCATATCGAGGTGCTGAGAGATGGAAAGGATCTGTGTAAGCCAGTCCCAAATGCTGCTTTAATTAAAACATCATTAAAACTCATTTTCTCCCGCTGGAAAAGCTCAGGCGGTCCTAAGGGTGCTCTGAAAGACTTGTTACGGAGTTATGGAGTTGGAGCAAAGGGGCGGCCATTTTAACTTTGAACAGGGGGAAGAGGGAGGGAGAGGTAGACAGAGAGAGATCTGCAGTAGATCATCATAGTTTAGAGGGTGAAGCACAGGGGAGCAGATTTAAGGGATTTGACACCTGTTCAAACAACCTCAATAAACACTAAATTCAAGTGCCAACTAGCATGAACCTACTTTCAAGACAAATTACTTAATATTAATTTATAGTGCTTCAGAGAATTCCTCAGATCCTGTCTCCGTAGACACTTGTGGATCTATTTTTTATCAATACTCCATACTCTATTTACACAGGTGATGCCATGACGCATGAAACACTTTTTTTTCTCCACAGCAGTTAAAGTTATGTTTGTTATTGTTAGCATGTTGCCATGGTGATGCTATAGCGGAAGATCTACTGGCAAGGTCTTCTTCTAAGTCAGTGTCTCTGATTAGGCAGCTGCAGCAAGGGCCCTTGGGAGATGACGTCTACCTGGTGAGCGGTAGTCAGCCCCTGGCTTCTAGAAGCCTCTACAGGCTCTGTGCCACGCACATGCATGGACCAGGCCTAGCATGAGCACGTCACTGGAACACTCTGGCGGCCATTTTGAATAGAGTCCATTGGGGCTTTTTGTGTTCGGTTGAGATAGCTGGTTGACCGGTCTTGACTAAGCACTGAATGCCAGGTCTTTTTCTCAGTGGGCTGTGAAAGTGTGTGTGTGTGTGTGCCCGGGAAGAGTGAGAGCTTTATCCTTTAGGAGGTTGGCATGGTTTGCGATGGTAAGGCCCCTGTGATAGTCCTTTGCACCAATCAAAGAGCTCCGATACTTAACTCAACCATTTTCTTTCATCTACCTGAGGTTTTCTCCCTCAATCATCGTCTGTCTCCCTCCCACACTCCACTATCTGATCGTACTTTTCTGGTTTCTAAGATGTTGTTCCTCTGCCTGGGATAGGATTTCCCCAAATGTTCTCACCCCTGGAGAAGATCGACTGCATCGTCACACAGAAATGATGATTGCTTCACGTTCATTGTGGCTGCAGTGTTATCAGAAGACCCATTGTGTGTGTCTGTCCATGAAAGGTGAGGGGCTCGTAGCTAAGTGGATCGTAAGACTTTATAAAGAGCGCTCTCTGACCACTAAAGTGATGTCACAATTTCTAGAGAGTTGGCAGGCCGGGATGTGTGTGTGTGTGTTGTCAAGGTGTCTGTGTGTGTGTGTTGTCAGGGTGTCTGTGTGTGTGTGTGTGTGTGTGTGAGTTGTCAAGGTGTCTGTGTGTGTTGTCAAGGTGTCTGTGTGTGTGTTGTCAAGGTGTCTGTGTGTGCAGGACAGGGATAAAAGTGACAACTCTCTCTCCTTTCATTAAAACAGCACTCCATCGCTCTTCATTACTTCATCCCTCTCTGTCTCCCTGCAGGAGACCTTGGCAGCCCCCGACGCTCTTACTTTCCGAAGGGACGGCTCTCTTTCGCAAGCTCCCCTGCTCGGGGACGAGACAAAGGGCAAGTATTTTTCCGTTGGCCGCCCACCTTTCACTGAAGACAGCCAGACTGCCTGAAGCTGTGTTGAACCTCAAACAGATGCTAGTTTTGGAGAGTTAACGTGGCAACACTGCCAGGCAACTCCCCCCCCCTCCCTCCCCTCCCTCCCTCCCCTCCCTGCCTCCCCTCCCTTTCTCCCTCCCTCCCTCATACTAACTTGCAAAAGCACACATGCGTATTAGATTATTTGAACCAAGTAGAAGCAATGCCACGCATAATAGGATGTTTGTCCTTGATTCGTGCGTGCGTGCGTGAGTGTGTAAAAGAGTGGGTGTGTCAACAACACCTTGCTTGCACGCTGTCTTGAAACGTCTCTCCTTCTCCCTTCCCCTCTCTCTCCTCGTCTCGCCCGGTGTGACAGGATGGCAGAACGTGCCACAGATACAAACCAGAGGATTAGGTATTTATTCCCCCTTTCCAAAGTTTGCACGGAGAGGAACGAAGGCTGTGTGTGTGTGTGTGTGTTTACGCAGGTGTGTATGTGCGACACTTTCCAATTGATTGACCAAGGAGAGGACAAAAAGGGGTGTGCGAATGTGTGTGCACGTTGTTGTGTGTCAGTTGTTGTCTGTGCTCGTGCGTGTGTGTGCGCACCCTCAAATGTTTCAGAGTAAAGTGCCTGACCACAAACACAAGGTGTTCGCTGATGCTAACGAGCTAACTTTGCAGTGCAGGGCTAGGAAACCATTACACCATTTGTGAGGCACAGTGAACACTGCACATGGCACCTCACACTGTTTTACACTTACTGGCACACATAGAAGTTGCCAGATGATTTTTGTGAACATTCAAATCCATGAATGTGGGTTAAAAAGGTGCTAAATCTGAGAGAAACCTTCCAGAATCCCAATTGGGAGGGATTGTAAGGTCGATGAGGTTGTAGTACGGGTACTTCTCAAAGGAGCGATGAGTCCTCATCATGAACATGAACATTTACATGTAGGCATTTAGCAGATGCTCTTATCTTAAGTGCCTTGCCCAAGGACACACCATAATGTTGGCACAGCCGGGGTTCCAACCGGGTACATTCCGATTACCAGCCCGACACCCTAACCGACGCCCGCCACATGATTCCCTCACGGAAGCGATTAAATAAATCTTCTTCTCCGAATCCAGTTCTTTTTATCTATTCTCAGTTTATTTTTCCTCCCCCTCCCTCTTTCTCTCCCCACCTCTTCCCTCTTCGTCTATATCTCTGCCTAACAGGGTGTCATTGAGATGGGCAATGCAGGAGGTTAGAACATCAATTAATGCCTGTTAATGAAAAGACATTATCATCCCCCTTTCATTCACGCCTTCTCATTTTGCCTCTTTAATAGCTTCCCATCCTGCTCACTTCATAAATCCATGCATGTGTGTGTATGTGCAAAAACGTGCGTGTGTGTGAGTGTGTGTGTTTGTGTGTGTGTGTGTGTTTAATCACGTGGCTCAGCATTGGGCAAGTGATTGGAAGGTTGCGAGTTCGATTCCCGGCTGTGGCTACATGACGTTGTGTCCTTCAGCAAGGCACTTTACCCTACTTGCCTCAGGGGGGAATATCAATCAATGTACTCAATGTACACATATAACGTGTGTGTGTGTGGACCTGTTTATGCATGTGTGTTGCTGCTCAACTGCTTAGCCTTAGTCCAGTGAGAACAAGCAGGCAGCATCGCACCTCGTCACATTTCAAAGAGCTTCAACAATCCCAGCTGACAGAATGGAAACAGCAGGGTCTACAGTCACACTTCCTGAATCCACCCGTTCTCCAATCCCGATTCCAACCCAAAGCCGCTTTTTAGGAAGTCTGGGATCTTCCAATGAATGTAAGTTATGCACTACCTTGCCAAGCCAAACCCTTTATCCTTCTTAACCAGATGGATCCCACATGTTCCAAGACTGCTGGCAGCAAGAAGAAGAAGAAAATAAAAACTACAAATCCCATGTGTAGTCCAATTACTCATGTTATGTCAGTACTGGTCGGATTCTACACTGAGGTCCAGTAGTTTGGTCAAAGAGCACGTTTTTCTCTCTCTCTTCCTCTCTCTCTCTTTTTCTCACATCTTCATCTTTTTGATTTTTCAATATTTCTCTTTCCAGGTCCCTGTTTAGAGTTATTTTATCGCTCCTTCACATGGATCTTTCTTTCCTGATCTATCATGTCTTTCCTTGCCTCTCTCTCTCCCCCCTCCCTCTCATTCTTTACTCTATCTTGCTATCTCTCTCTCTCTGTCCCCCTCTCTCTCCCTCCCTTCCTCCCTCCCTCTCATCCTTCACTCTGTCTTGCTGTCTCTCTCTCTCTCTCTGTCCCCCTCTCTCTCCCTCCCTTCCTCTCATTCTTCACTCCGTCTTGCTATCTCTCTCTCTCTCTCTCTGTCCCCCCCTCCCTGGTCCCAGCTGGTCTGCAGCTTGGAGCCTCTGTTTCTCATTCCAGGAAGAATGTCCGAGGAAATGTGAAACTCCTTCCAGATGGTTCCGAGCTCAGGCCTGTTCAGCCAGTGTGAAAACGATATGCAGGCCAGCTTAGGGTAGCTCGGTCCGAGAGAGAACACACACACACACACACGTACATCAGCGACCACACGTTGTTTTTTTTTAAAGCATGTGCTGCACACAGTTGTCACGTCCTAAACAGCATGTGCAAGAGCTTGAACATCCATCTTATTTTCCCCAAGTTAATTTCGAGTCCGATCAGATAGCGGAAACCCCTCTACCCATAATCCCCATCCTTTCACCGCTCGCTCTGTTCCTCCTCTCTTCTTCTTGTTCCGTCGCTCTCCTCCTTTATCGCCTCGCTCTCCTTTCCCTCGATAATGATGACATTGTTTGGCAATGACTCGTTCTTTGAATGATAACATGGAGAGTTTGGGAGTTGTTTCCTTTGGCCAGCAGCATCAAATGATTAACGATTTACAGTCCTGACCGGCGTGGAAGGATATTTCACACAAGCAGCACGGCAAACTGACGTCCATCCCTCCCTACTAGGGAGTCAGATGGCTCAGCAGGTTAAGGCGTCGGCCTCGTGAGCGAGAGGTTGTGAGTTTGAACGCCGGCTGTGGCTATGTGATGTTGTGTCCTTGGGCAAGGCACTTCACCCTACTTGCCTCAGGGAGAATGTCCCTGTACTAACTGTAAAACGCTTTGGATAAAAAAAAAGAATCTGAAAAATGAATAAATGTAAAATGTACTGGTTCTTATGGAGGCTTGGTTCAGAATTCACGGTCAGAGTCTACTATTTGTATTGGTCTTTCATAGAAAGCAAGGGCTGTCCCACTCTGTCTCAGTGTCTCTCTCTCTCTCTCCGTTCTGGCCTCCTGAACTCATTAACACCATCTCAGGACGCAAGCTGTTGATTCAGTCAGTGTTAATATGCCTCTTTCTTCATCCTCCTCATCATCATCCTCGCCCCCCCTCGGCTCGTTCCTCTCGTTATCGCCCTATCCTCCGCCAAGAGCAGGGGGACGCGCTGTGCTCACCTTCCTTCTCCTCCTCTTCCTCTTACACCTACGAGGTCCATATCGCGGCCGTGATTGAGGTCAGTCACACCTCTGACAACGCTCGTTGGCAATGATTGCGAATACCGAGTTTGCAAAGTTCGCGAGGTGACTGGGACCTCGAGAAAATAAGACGATTATTGACTTTGCCGGCAGAGCAATATGGTGGTACAAGATGGTAGTTATGAGAAGAACACTTCTCTTCTTCAGCTTTCTATAAAAGTTTACTTTTCTTCAAATACTGCTTGAGGCGAACTCGAGTCACAGTCATCATTTAGCATTCACAGGCTGTAGTACTAGCTTGGCCCACGACGAGGCTAACCTATGGCTTCTACCTGCTTCTCCTCCAGTTCCCTGCTCACCTTCTCCACCTACCCATGTCTTTATTAGGGAGTAGGCGCTCTCTCTTTCTCCATCTCTCTCTGGACAATTGCGAATCCGTCCCGAGTTGTGTCTCTTACTTGTCCCTGGCGGAGATTTAGCACTGATTTATGCAACCTCACACCTAATTCTTAATATCAGACAAACCCAAACAACTCCCTCCCTCTTCCTCTCCCTTCCTCCCTCTCTCTCCTTCTTTCTTTCTTTCTCTCTCTCGCTCTCTCTTTCACACTGGGCTATAAAATATGCATGGAGGACCTGGGCAAGATTGGTGGGGGAGAAGATGATGCCCCAGCCTCGATTAAGTATTTACAGCAACCACACCATCTGGCCTGAGAGAGAGTGTGAGAGAGGGCAGAGAGGTGGTTAGGAAGGTGGGATGAAGGGAAATCTAGAAATTGAGGTGGGGGAACAGACGTGAGGTGAAAACAAGAGGAGAGTAAAATAAAATGTTGAGCAGAGACAGTGGTGGATGACGGTGGGGGAAGAGCAGAAAGAGAGAGAGAGAGAGAAAAGAAAGATCCATTTCAGGAACTAAAGAACGGGAGAGAATACCACGAGTCCTGGATATTTTCAGGAAAGTGCATAGAGTTAGGATCCACATGTTTTTTTCTCAGCAACAACACAATCATCTCTCAGTTTGGGGGAGTGGGAGAGGGGGGGGGGGGGCACAGCTGGACCTGACTTCCTTCTCGTTGGTCACGGAGGAGGAATCAGGGCACCCGTTTCTCAAACCCGCTTGTGAAACGCCGGGATCTGACAAGAAGAAAGATGGGTGGGGGGGGGCGAGGTCATGCCGTAATATTGATTCACCCCGGACACTAGCATGAAAGGGTGGTGTGGGGTAAGGGTGGGGGGGAGAGAGGGAGGGAGGGAGGGGTACGACAAAGGGTGTAAGACAGGGCTGGAGGGAGGTGTGAGTACGCATCTGGACTGAAGAGGGAGTTCAGTGACAGACAAACTGTCTGAAGTGTGTGCCCCCTACCGCTGTGCTCAAGGCTAAACCCCAGGGGGTTAGGGTGTGTGTGTGTGTGTTGAAGAATGAGTGTGATGGTCCGTCATCGCATTTCCTCATGTATTATGAAAACGTGAGGCTTCTGGGGTCTCTGTGTGTGTGGACATGTGTGTGTGTACAAGTGTCTACAAGTGTGTAAATGTGTGTCTATGTGTAAGAGTGTGTGTCTGAAAGCAATGGAGGGCTTTCTCTGGACCATCAACACCAGTACAAAACAAGTGGCAAGAACACATGAATTATAAATCCATAGCGTGTGTGCATGTGTGTGTTTGTGCAAGAGAGAGAACGGTAGAGAGAAGCACAGTGCGTACAGGCTTGTGCGAGTAAGCGTGTCGTATGACTAAAATACATGTGAGTAATGACCTTCAAGAAGAAAAGTGTGTTTGTAAAAATATGTGAACAAACTATTAATAATAAGTGGGTATTGCACAATACCTCACTTTCTTGCTATTTCCTGTCTCCTATCTTTAGAGCTGCAACAAAAATTAACGCCACCTGCCGATTGATAGCTTTGACAGCTAACATGTTTATTCAATACTGGTTTCAGATGGGACGTTGACTGTGTATGACTGGCGTCTACAGGGGCCTGAAATATTAGATTTGATTGAAAACATTAAAAGATGTATTGGTTTCAGCAGCCTGTGGCAGGAAATCTAATTGTATAAACGCTGTGAGGCTGAAAGCACATCAGAGCTTTCTGGGGGTGAACTGAAGGCTGAGCGGCACAGCGAGGGGAGAGAAAGTTCCGGAGCATTTTCAAACAGAGGTGATTTAACTGGTCGATCCTGAACACACTGGGAGGTTTGAAACGCTCACAGTCTCTCTGACTAATACGACAACACATTCTCTATCTTCTCACATGCAGAGGCACACACTCTTTATTCTTGTTCTTTACACCCATAAAACCCATAAACCCTCTCTCTGGATCTTTTACACACAGCAAGGGATCACGGCGCATTAACCACCGACCGTTTCTCGTCTCACCCTAGGCCGCTGGCCGTCGAGCGCAGGGAAGCACTCCTGTCAGGCTCAAAAACAACCAACAACACAGCCATCGCCACGGAAACACCATCAATTATTGACCATGCCAGCATGAGGTTTCTCCTTTTACCTACCACTGTGTCAGGGGGCAGATAGAGGAGAGAGAGAGAGGAGAGACAGAGAGAGAGAGAGAGAGAGACAGGGAGACAGAGAGAAAAAGAGAAAAAGACAGAGAGACAGAGAGAGAGAGCGAGGGGTAGGTGGTCATGGAGCATTATGCAGAGAGAGAGAGGGAGCAAGATGGACCAGAGACACAGAGCAACATTATACAAAGTCAGTGTGAGAGAGAGAGAGAGAGAGAGAGAGAGAGAGAGAGAGAGAGAGAGAGAGAGAGAGAGAGAGAGAGAGAGAGGGGAGGGGGGTAGGTGGTGGACAAAATAAAGCGTGAAACTAGGAACAGGAACTAGATCCTGTTCATGTGCTCCACAACTCCGAATCATGAAGGTCAGGAAGTGCGGACCTCGTCTTCCGCTCTGTCTTCTACTTTTTCATCTCTCATTCGTCTCTCATTCGTCTAACGTTACATCATTTCATCCTTCTGAATCGATAAATACCAGGAGAAATGATACTGAGGGGGAAAGGCAGCAGACAGAGAATGATCTAAGGGGAGGAAACTCAAGCCTATAGAGAGGAAGATAAAGAGGGAGAGAGAGAGAGGGAGAGAGAGGGAGAGAGAGGGAGAGAACAGATCCTACATCACTGTTGTTGGACCACTCCCCAGATCTTCAGACACCTATGAACACTCCGAATCAACCCATTCCTCAACCATGTTTATTATTCCACTATGTTATACCGCAAAGAAACTGTGAAATAAACACTTCTCAACACAAACCTCACCTGGTGGTTGACGTTACCTCCATCAAACCGCATTAAAAGACACATCTCGACCCTCGCCTAACAAAGAAAGAGCTATTCTGGAGAAGGGGAATGTCCTTTGACAGAGGGGGTGGTACTGAACGGGGTCTTGGGACAGCCATAACATATTCACATTACTGGTTACAGAGACAACATGGACGTTAGCAGGCTAACAACAGAGCAACACAGGTAGCCCAGACTGTGGAAAACTACATGGTGGAAGTGGAAGAATCTTTCCCTTCTCTGAGACGCTCTCTTTCTTTCCCTCCCGTTGAACGAAAAAGGACAGACAGACACACAGACCTACGTGACAACATGACGGATGAGAAGGAGGGACGACTCTGACCCTCCGGCCCCCTGGCAGAAGTTTCTCTCCTTCCCCGCCACGCTAACTCCCCTCCTGAGCAGCAGCGCTGCCCGCCCATCTTGATCTAAGCCACCTGCCACAGTCAAGCGCCAAGGCCGTTCATCTTCCAGCCTCACCACCCCCCACCGCTTGAAACCCCTCTGGCCGGAGAACATCAAAGCCCCAGACAGGCTTGAAGACAGTCCAGCTCAGATGAAGGCATTCGCAGTGGCGGGTGTAGCTCGGGGAGGGCGGCCATTTTGGTTACCTCCTGACCAAACGAGTTAACTTCGCCACAAACACGGAGCAGGAAAGGGTTGGAAAAGACTTTTGGTGTACCCATTGTTTTTAGGCTTTCAGCAAACAGATCTAATTAATTGGCAGCGTTAAATTCAGGACTCCTACTCGTAACATAACAAAAGGTGAGCTGAGTGCTATGATTTAAACAGATCTCCTGGACAGAGACATGGAGAACAAGGCTAATGAGCAAAAGGTGCTTTGAAGTGAACATAGCCCTTTGGTGGAGTTAACGATCAAGTTTTGCCACTAGCTACATCGGTCCATCAGCAGCCTAGCGTCTGTTTTAGTCAGCATTAGCAACCAGAACCCAGAATCTAGTACCTTGGCTTTGTGCCAGCTCTTTGGTACCAGCGTCACCCGGCTGAGACAGAATAATCAACCTGTGACCGGTCAGAGCTGCTAAATAGAGGATGTTCCAGCCTTGACCCCTCTACTTGGCATGGCCGTGGCCGGTCGCCCTGCCCTGTGACCCGCTGATACACTATCTGTCCAAACAGATGCCCGCTCACCCCCCCCCCCCTCCCTCCCTCCCTCAGAGGCCGCTGGTGTTTTGTTTTCCTGTCCTCTGTCGCGCTGCCTCCTCTGAGAAGCATAAGACGGCACCTCGGACTCACTGCATGAACCAGGGCTGAGATGTACATTTTAGGGGGGGTTTTCTAGGTTTTTCCAGGCCCCGAACGCAACAAACTGTCTGTAAACCAACAAACGTGCTTGAAGCTGACGGACTGTGGGACTGACCTCCAGAGAGAGCTCTCCAGGACCTTGGTGGAGTCAGCGTGGTAGTACTTGGTCAGGATGAGGATGACCTGGAAGAGGAAGACAGAGACAGTCAGACACACCGGCAACACAAGACCTTCTCAACACCACCGCATGAATCACTTGACCGCAGATAACGGACAATAAGCATGTGCTGTATCCCGCGCCACCCGGCGCATATGAACTACAGGTCAACACGTGATTTATGTGTGTTTTAGTCAATAAGGGCATAATGCACAACATTCAGGGTCAGGAAAAGGAACAAAAAAATCGACAGGAAGCAATTTCATCCATCCCTTTAGCATAGCGCAGTTTACTTATCGGTTCGTTAGAAATCCATCCGTTCATTGTATGGTTTCATTGAAGTAATACAGCATATATTTTGGGTATTTTTTATAGTGCAAGCTTTGGAGCATTCAGCCTCCCCAGATTTAGTTCAGTACTTTAGTGCTGAAAACACAGTTTGTATTTGTTAGGGTCCACAGAGGCCATTACACTGAACAAATAGCTGTCTTGTTTGCCACTTTAAAGGGAAATGTTTACAAGGAACCGCCTTCTTGTCAGCCCCACCACTACGCAAGATAAATTATGTGTTTTTGGTTCTGATCGAATATGATTTCACAAAGGCGCTGGTTAGGAATATAAAAAGGAACCTGCCCGGGGATCAGGCTGACAGAGAGGACCCAAAAGAATGTTCTAGAAGCTCTAGAGGAATTCTGCTTTATTATTATTCATGTATACGAGTGCTGGTCACATTACAGGTCCCAGGTGCAAACTCACTCTGGCAACATGAATGAACGGCTGTTGGAACCCCTGTCCTTCATATTCCACAGAGCTCCTCGCTTACTGACAGCCCTGCCGCCCGCTGGGGGCCCAGTTGCCATGGCGAGGAAGCGTCTGTGAACCAGGCGGTGCAGCTGCCCTAGAGGTGTGATTGACAGGTTTGGTTGCAGCGTAGGCGTCGAGGGCGAGAGGGAGGATAGGGAGCCTGGCCTCGAGGCTGGGGGATGGGGGTTTGCGATTGGCTGGCGGTGGTTCCTGACCGGGGGGGGGGGGGGGGGGGGGGGGGGGGGCTGGGCACACAGCAGGCTAGGCTGAAGGTGGATGTGTGGAAGGGAAGGCTAAACACTAAAGTGCTGACTGGTCGAGGTGCTCTAAGCGTGTCTTGAATAAACATGTGACTCTTTGCTGCCGCCATCACAGTCGAACGCTCCACTTAGAATAAACCCTGGCGAAGCCACATGCATGGGAAACATCAGCTCTGTTGGCCCAGTACTAAAGCAGCAATGTAACATACTCTATTCTCTACTCTGATGTCTTTGTGGGTGAATGTTCTCTTTGAAGAAAAACATGTATTTATGATCTGAATGTGCCATTCAAATGTAGCTGTATTTGAGTCATCTGAGCTGGGGAAATGGCAAGGTTACAGACCTAATGATACAGTACAAAATGCACAAAAATATGTATGATACTAAACATAAAAATACTAGAAGGATCATATAAAAAACGATTTAAACAAACAGCCCTGGTAAGCACCACACACCATATGTATGGGACGGGCCCTCAACACTGCCCCCTGTATGTCAGGCAAAGCATTTTACCCAGAGAACTTGGGGGTAAATGAGGACAACAAGCCAGTGTCATGTTCCCTTGAAGCTGGAGCAGATTTATAGTCCACACAGGGACCGTCGAACGCTAACCCTATTCTACACAGCCCAGCTCCAAGCAGGGAACCGCAGCTGGGAACAGGAACCCAGTGGGAGAGGGATCTCTGAACCCCTCTGTCGAAGCTCAGTACACAGTTCCTTCAAAGGAACTCGGCGGAACCCGGAGAGACCGAAGACCGAACCCCCGGCGCAGATCGGGTTCTAGAGCCGCTCGAAGGGTCAGAGGAACGGAACCATGAACGATCCCCGAAGAGAGAGCGGGCGTTCCCAAACCAGATAACAATCGCCACAATAACATCCTCAGCAGAGGCAGGAACCATGACAGCCTTCCACTGTCTCACACAGGGCTGCTCTTGAAGAATGGCTCTGTGGAAAGGAGCATGCACAGGCCAAGGAATCTGAACTTCAAGCCGGAGCACAGAGGGACAGGAAGGCTGAAGGCTGTCCCCCCCTCCCTCCCTCTTGCATACCTCCCCCTACTGTGAGTCAGATGGTGTCCGTGGAAACAGACTGTCCGCCCCTGCGCAGCTGCCCCTCTCCACAAGCCTCTAATGAGACACTCTTGAGCGCAGCCCGAATCTCGCACCCAGCGGAGATACTGACACGGTTCAAAACCCGAGGCGCCGTTCTATGAGATGAAAATTCCTGGATGTCGGGTTGCTGGTGTGTCTGGTTGACGTTCAGGGTTTGCTGGAGGTTGTTGCAGGGGCAGAGGAGGGTGGAGGTGAGGAGAGCAGGGCAGCAGGAGCAGGGGGGGTCAGGGGAAGTTGGTAGAACAGAGAGAAACAGGTGGAGGAGGAACAGAGATCTGGTGCTGATAGCACTGTTGGGGGGGGGGGGAGGGGGGGGGGGGGGGAAGAGGGGGGGGCAGGTGGTGACTTGACTCCAGTCAATGCCCTCATTGTGTAAATCTCTCCGTTTCAACGTGACACGCTACATGGGAACGGCGAGGACTGGAAATCTGCAGCGTGGGTCTGCGACCTCTGACCTTTGGATGGCAGAGGTCAGGGGGATTTGCTCACGATCCGTTTCTCAGGATCCGAATCCGCAATACGTTGTTTCATTCGCCGTGCAAGTTGCACAAACACGGAATTTACTGAGGGAGGACGGAGCAAACAAAGGACTTCAATAAAGATTACAAGTAAAAATGAGGCAATAACTATACAACACATTCTACGGCTAACGCATGGGTTCAAAAGGTGTTGGGTTTGCACTGTGTGCACGAAAAGATAGATCACATCTTTGTGTGGTCTGTCAAAAGGTCTAGGTGATAATCTACTGGTCTATAGAGGGGAGAGTTCAGTTCCCTGGCTGGTGTGTATGAGGTCTCAGGGATCCTGCACTGTGTTCTGACACAACTAGAGTCTTTTATTAGAAAAACTCTTTAACTCCATTTGCAGGAGAGACTGTTTCTTTTGCACTTTTCAACTGGGGCCCAAATCAATTCAGTCGTGCATCATTCCCAGCGTTCCCATGGTTTCTCATCCGACAGTCCTATAAAATCACGTGGGTTTCATAAATAACATGCTGTCATGGAAAATGCATTGTGCCAATTGAATTCTCAAGTTTCAAATGTTATTCCTAATAAATACATGTTTTGATACGAGCAATAAAATACAAGCCTCCATATAGATGAAGCATTTAACTATAACTTAGAGCGCAGATGAGGCATTAAACGAGGTTTAGGGAAAAACCCAATAAACCTGCAAAAGCTGTACCTGTCCTCTTTGCTAATACTACATAATACTGCTATACATTCAAGATAATTGACAGTCCAACTTTGTGGCCATATTATTTAAGGCATAATCCGCAACAAAATTATTAACAGACCCAAAGAAAGTTGAATGGACAAGAGTCATTCCATGCCTCTAATTGGTGCTAATTGGTGATAAAAGCACTGGGATTTTTAACATACGAACATATCACTCAGCTTACGTTAACGACAGGTCTGTCTCAAAACATGTATTACCAAATACTTTATGAGGTAAAAGAAAATGATTTAAAAAAATGAGGAGATTTTGAAAAACCTCTCTAATCCTGAGGAAACTTTTTAGCCTGAGTAGCCTTCTGGGCTCTAAGTATTCGTTCGAGCCCATTTGCAGTGAGTTCGAGCCACTTTGCGGCCGCAGCCTTTGTTGATAACACACACACACGGCATACAGGCGACATCCTGTTTGTCAGCCTATTGAAGGAATTTACCAGGGCAATGTCAACTAGGCTGTCAGGACCCCTGTGGTACGACACACACAGATACAAGAGCCTCCATTGAGCCCTGACACAAGCCACACAGCCAAGCATGAACTCCTCACTGTTTGTCCCCAAGGCGGTCCAGTCCACTGGGACTCTTCATGAAAAGCTACCAGTCAGTATTTTCTTTTTTTTTTAAGGACAATGGTTCAGGGAAAGGAACTGGGGTGAGAAACGAGGAGTCAGGAGAAGAAGCAAGAATGCAGTCATTCTTTATTTATTTTTTGGTTTCAACCGAAGATAACTGTAAAATAGAATTATTACACGCACGCACAAACCATCTTGACAGGCTCCGGAAAAAATCTCAGTTATGGTTTCACCGTGTTCCCCGAAAAAGTATAATTCGATTGATTCCCCCCAACCCTCCACCCCCTACCGATTCAGAGCCAATTCCACTGGAAGAACGACTGTGCTCTGTCAGGTCTTGGCTCTCCCACGCACTCATTATCCTCTCCCAGAACACTGACATATCTCTCTCTTCTCTCTGACCCTTTGGAACCATGTTTGCCGGACACATATTTACTCTCCCATCAGCCATAAATCCGCAACATCCATCCACCAGAAGCCTTCTACTTCAGCGGAAGCGATAATCACCCAGTTGTTTGTTCTTGACGAACCCAGTAAAACCAGAACATTTCTGCCTGACTGATTGGTCGTCTCTCTCCGGGTGGGAAGGGGTCAGCATCCCATGGGTTCCTGGTCTGCTTTGGGTCCACCTTGACCTTCTGTCTCAGGCCTGTGTGGATCCTCCAGCGTGTCCCTTCTATCGGCACGTATTTCTGTCTGCCTCTCTTTGTGTTCCTCCTTCAGCTCCTTCCTTTGTCCTGCTCCCTTCGTGCCTCGGCTGTAAAACATCTTGATTTGGGGTTTTATTTTAGTCTTCCGTGTTCTTGCTCCCCCCCCCCCCCCCCCCCCCCCCCCCCCCCCCATCTCCCATCTCAGTCCCCTTTTTTCTCGTTGTTCCTTGCTGTGGGTGAGCATCTAAAAGGATGTTTGTTTACAATGACAAGACATCACACGCTGGGTTCGAAACACAAAAGGAGACAGAAGACTGAAATGAATTAAGGAAAAAAATCGGAACTTTCTGGAATCCATCTGAGAAAAAAAAAAAGAAGAGGGAAACCTTTCAGAATCGAGGCCAGAAACCCCCCCCTCCCCCCCCAAAAAAATATAACAACAGCTAAGCGACCCCCACTAACGAACGACGAGGGGAAATGTATGCGGGGTATTTCGATGCCACGATGTTTTCCATGGAGACTCCTGCGAGCCGACTGATGCTCTAAGACAGTTAATTGGACCAGCAGGATTGAGAGCCTTGAGTTCTCAGACGTGCGCTAATCCACTGAGAGGAGCCGGGGGGGCCTCGGAGACCAGCGGGGGGGTGGGTGGGGGAGGGAGGGGAGGGAGGGGGAAGAGGTGGAGATAGATGGTGGAGGTTGGGGAGTTTGGGAGCTCTGGGAGATCTGGAGAGAGGAACAGGGGGGAGGCCCCCAGACCTACTGATGTCTCCTCAGTGACTGAATGATCGATAAGGCTCTGGCAGGGCTTCGGGGATTACAGCTGTACCCCCCCCACCCCTCTGATGTGTCCATTGATCTGACCCCTGAAGCCGGTTTAGGGGGCTGTGGACTTGGGGGTGGGGGGCGGGGGGGGGGGGGGGCAGAAGGACCACTGGGAATAGCAGCTGACCGAACCTGACACTGAGAAGCAGATCAGGCTCTCTTTAAAAACGAGCTCAGAGCTACATCTCAGTCTGGGTAAAGGTTCAGGGAAAGGGGGGGGGGGGGGGGGGGGGGTCTGGGTTTCTGTAGAGAAAAGGGGGTGTGGGTTTCTATATTGCTGTAGTTGGCAAGCTATGTCTTTTAAGGGGTGTGGGGGGGGTGGGGGGTAGAAATGTAGGTTTGACTGTGAGACTTAGCAACGCGATCAACGCACACAAAACGAATATCAAATAGAAGCCTCCTTGTATGCCTTTGTATCCCCACCCTCCCCTTCCATCCAAAAATATTGGAATACTGAGCTGTTGATGTAGGGATGGCTGTTCCTCCTCTGCGCCCATGCCTGACCAGTCTGCCAACTGTATCGTTCAGCAGTTAACATGAAAGACATGAGGATGAAGAACGCTGACATGTAAAGTATTGGAGGGGGGGGGGGGGGGGGGGGCTTGCTCTCTCGTCCCCTCGCTGACCACAGCTCCTCCCCGTACGTCCATCCAGCACGGAGGTCTGGTTCCGCTGAGCTGGTTTTCCCCAATAAAGAAATCCTTCTAGTCTGGAGGAGAGGAGGCCGGAATATAAACACCAGCCAGGTGCCGTTTGGAGGGAAAGGTGTGTGGCGTGGGGGGGTTGTGGGGGGAGGAGGGGAGGGGGTGGTCACACCTACACGCCTCTCGGCATCCTCTCGAATCGCAGGCCGAGAATATGCAATGACATCATCCTCCCACCCCCAGCCTATCGACACGGGTTTGAAACGACACGTCCGGCCTTAGGACGAGCAGCCATGTGTGGCTGTGGACCGAGCGAAGAGTTTGGGGCGTTCGGTCCAACCCTGCTACGGAAAAACCCGGATCCCAGCTCCGCTTAGACAGCAGCTCTTTTAGTGGGTGCAGCTGCTGGAAGCGCTTCAACAGCTGTCGTCTTAGTATTACCATAATCCCCCTGCCCTCTCTCTGCCTCTCTCTCTCTTCCCCTCTCCCTGTCTATCTCTTCGTATACCTCCCTCTCTCGCCATCCATCACTGGTCATACCTCTGTCTCTGCCGCCACCCCCCTCCTCTCTCTCTTGCTCCATCCCTCTCTCACTGCCCCCTCTCTCTTTCTCTGGTTATCCCTTTCACTGCTCCCTCTCCCCCTCCCTGGTTCTGTCTCTCAGTGCATTCCTGTTCATCCCCTCTTCCTCTCTCTGGTTCTCCCCCCCTCTCCATGTATCCATTCCTGTTTCCACCTCTCTCTCTCAAACATCAACCATCTCCATCCATCATTCAAGCTCCGCTGTTCATTCAATCTCTTTTCCCGCACGGCTACTGTCTTCTCCTCTTGACCCCTCTCTGTCCCTTCCCCGGCTCCCCTTTCCTCTCCACTTCCCGCCATCCTCTCTCTATCCTTCCCCGTCTGCTTCCGTCCTCTCTCTCTCTCTCCGTCCTTCTTTCCTCCATCCTCTCATCCTTTCTGACGGTGGATCTGAAGCAGTCTGCCTTGCGTCATGCTTCATCACAAGCAATCAACCTCACATCTCGCCTGATACAATGACTGTTTCCACTAGATGTTTCCTATTGTTTACCACCAACAGAGAGGGGGAGAGAGAGAGAGGGAGAGAGAGAGAGAGGGAGAGAGAGCGAGGGAGAGAGAGACTTGGCTAACTGGGGCAGAGAGACAGGACCGCAGTGTGGAGGTGGGTCCTACGATGCGTTAAACAAAGCCACACACTCTGAAACACTCCCTGCTGTATCTAATTTGGGCAAATGTATTCATAGAACTTTGTTCTAATTACAGGAAATGGAACAGGCCTGCATTATTGATTGTGTGTGTGTGTGGGTGGGGGGGGGGTGGGGGGGGGGGGGGGGGGTCCGTCAGACTGGGTTCAAACACAGTTTATGAAAGGTTCGCGTGAGAGTTGTGATAATGGCTGGGAGTAATTGTGCAGTGGAGATTGGGAGACTCTGACCCAGATGGCAGGATGGATGGAGGGATGGATGGCAGGATGGACGGATGGATGGATAGGCAAGACTGATAGAACATACTTTGTATGTCGTTGTAGTTTTTTTGGTGCCAAGGCTGACAAACGGAGCAAACATTTGCAGTCGATAATATATTCTGACGCAGCCGTTCTCAATCAAAACAGGCAACCCGCAACTTGAAAACATAGAGCCATGGATACTTTGCAGAGAGGGTGCGTGGTTATTAAAAGAAGGGGAAATAACGAGCATGCAGACAAATGGATTGGTCCCGCACGCAATGTGACAAGGATATCGTTTCATTCACTTCGGTCAGTTTCTTCTCTCGTTTTTTGCCTTTTGACGTCCCACCTCTCCCAGCCAATCATCTCTCCAGAACCAACTGACCAATAGGATGGCTGTGTAGCATTATCTCTATGGTGTCAGCGGTCAGGTGACCCCGTGTGGGGTCTGAGGGAGGGACTATGTAAACTTATTAAGATAAAAAATAAAATATTGCCACTAGCGAGCCAAGTATTAGCTCGACTAATTGACATTTGTGATTTTGGCAGCGACACTCAATTACCTGTGAACTGAGGCAAGTCGCTCTCTCAACAATTGAGGGCTCTAACAACCACCTCTCCTCAAATAAGCCTCTCTCTTTCTCTCTCTCGCTCTCTCGCTCTCTCGCTCTCTCTGTCTCTGTAGCTCTCTCTGTCTCTGTAGCTCTCTCTGTCTCTGTAGCTCTCTCTGTCTCTGTAGCTCTCTCTGTCTCTGTAGCTCTCTCTGTCTCTGTAGCTCTCTCTGTCTCTGTAGCTCTCTCTGTCTCTGTAGCTCTCTCTGTCTCTGTAGCTCTCTCCGTCTCTGTAGCTCTCTCTGTCTCTGTATTGGCGCTTTTCCACTGCATGGTATCAGCTCGCCTCGCCTCGCCTCGACTCGCATTTTTGACATTTCCACCGCAGTTCCATGGTACCTGGTACCTGGTAGCGGGTACTTTTTTTAGTACCTTCTCGCTCTAGGTACCAAGCGAGCTGAGTCGAGCTAAAAGGTGACGTCGGCAGACGGCCGGCCATTGATTGGCCAGAAAGTGTGACGAAGTCACGAGAGCGACTTAAAGCAACAGCGCCGCAGCTAATACTTATTACTATCAGATACAGTCCATTACACCAACAGTCTACAAGCTTTTTAAAAGTCAGATAATTTACAAAAGACTAGTTCGTCAACATGGCTAAAATTAATAATAGGTCTCTGTCCACTTGTAGGTTGCGTTGGTGTTATTTACGTTGCGTACCAAAATACGTCGCGTACCAAAATACGTCACGGCCTACGTCACGCCCCTTTCGACGACCAGGAAGTACTATTTGCGGTACTATTTGTGGTGGAAAACCACCCGTGTTTACTACCGAACCGAGTCATTCGAGTAGAGTCGAGTCGAGTCGTGCTACATTTGCGGTGGAAAAGCGGCATATCTCTCTCTGTCTCTGTATCTCTCTCTCTGTCTCTGTATCTCTCTCTGTCTCTGTATCTCTCTCTGTCTCTGTATCTCTCTCTGTCTCTGTATCTCTCTCTGTCTCTGTATCTCTATCTCTTTGTCACTCTGTCTCTGTCACATCGCTAAAACACCTCAAACACCACTAGATTCCCAAGTGCACCACACCATATACACACTGACAGGCCCCTACCTGGATATTCTAGGTCTGGATATACTTCCCTCTTTCTGTTCTCCTCTGGGTTAAAAGCCTAAAAGCAGGCCCTGTTTAGTCTGAGAGCCAGAGAACCAGAGTGGCCTGTCACCCACAAAAACGTAACACCACTCTCTCTTTCTCTCGCTCTCTTACTCTTACTCTCTTACTCTTTCTCTCTTACTCTTTCTCTCTTACTCTCTCCCTCTTTCTTTCTCCCTCTCTGAAAGCGGGCATGGGACCTTGGGCCTGCTTTAATGTGTTGTCACACTTCATTAAGAAGGAAGAGGAATGGGGTGTGACGTGTGTGTGTGTGTGAGAGAGAGCGTTACATCGCCTTCTGGAAATACCCCCAGAAAGAGAGAGACTTCATTCCCACTGCATTGACTTTCCCTCACCCACTTGCTCGCTCTATATCTCCATCTCATTCTCTCGCTCTCTTGCCACGCCACATCTCCTCTCTCCACCTCTCTCTTTCCCTTCCTTTGTGTTCCCTCACTCCCACTCCCTGTCTCTCCAGGGCCAAGGGGCCCCCCCCGTCTTTCATCCGCCCCCCTCCCCCCTTTAGGGGCTTCTTATCGCACGGCCACGTTGTTCCGCCGTTCCACCAGTCACATGCTAAAGAAAGGAGGGAGGCAGAGGGAAGACCTCACCAGCCTGGGAAGACCTCACCAGCCCTGGGAAGACCTCACCAGCCCCGGGAAGACCTCACCAGATCTGGGAAGACCTCACCAGCCTTGGAAAGACCTCACCAGCCTGGGAAAACCTCACCAGCCCTGGGAAGACCTCACCAGCCCTGGGAAGACCTCACCAGCCCTGGGAAGACCTCACCAGCCCTGGGAAGACCTCACCAGCCCTGGGAAGACCTCACCAGCCCTGGGAAGACCTCACCAGCCCTGGGAAGACCTCACCAGCCCTGGGAAGACCTCACCAGCTTGGGAAGACCTCACCAGCTTGGGAAGACCTCACCAGCCTAAGAAGACCTCACCAGCCATGGGAAGACCTCACCAGCCATGGGAAGACCTCACCAGCCCTGGGAAGACCTCACCAGCCATGGGAAGACCTCACCAGCCCTGGGAAGACCTCACCAGCCCTGGGAAGACCTCACCAGCTCTGGGAAGACCTCACCAGCTCTGGGAAGACCTCACCAGCTCTGGGAAGACCTCACCAGCTCTGGGAAGACCTCACCAGCCTTGGGAAGACCTCACCAGCCCTGTGAAGACCTCACCAGCTCTGGGAAGACCTCACCAGCCCTGGGAAGACCTCACCAGCCTTGGGAAGACCTCACCAGCCTGGGAAGACCTCACCAGCCCTGGGAAGACCTCACCAGCCCTGGGAAGACCTCACCAGCCCTGGGAAGACCTCACCAGCCCTGGGAAGACCTCAGCAGCCCTGGGAAGACCTCACCAGCCCTGGGAAGACCTCACCAGCCCTGGGAAGACCTCACCAGCCCTGGGAAGACCTCACCAGCCCTGGGAAGACCTCACCAGGCGGCTCCTCGCCCAGACACATCAACCAGCAAAGGAACTCAGAGGGGGTGTCTTGTAAATGGAAAAAGAGACGTCAGGGCCACGAGCACGGGTTCCAACAAAAACATGTCCATCAGAGAGAAAGAGAGAGAGACAGAGAGAGTGAGAGAGACAGAGAGAGAGGAGAAAGAGAGAGAATGGAGAGAGACAGAGAAAGAGAGAGGGAAGGGAGAGAGACAGAGAGACAGAGAGAAAGAGAGAGGGAAGGGCGAGAGACAGAGAGAAAGAGAGAGACAGAGAGAGAGAAAGAAAGAGAGAGAGAAGGTAGAGAGGGACCAGGTTTACTTTGGCTGAGCTCGAGCTCTGTCATGGACACACCATGTTCTCCAAACAGTGTTTCCTGTCAAGATGGCAAGAGAGTGGGCACACAGGACCAGCCGGTGCCAACACGGTGCCAAGCTCTCTGTCCACCTCTGTTTTGGGCCAATGTGTCGTAGAGACGAGGCTTGACTTTGGCATTAATCACATCAACACAGACAGGGAGGTTTAGTATTCTGCTGGTTATGAGGGCGAAGAAAAATACCCAGAACCCTTTAATGTGGCTCAGTTTGGATATTTAGAGGCTGCCTAGGTGAAAATAACAAGACTGTTCCAAAGGAGAAAAGAAACAGCTTGATATTCTGTGCCCACACACACACACACACACACACACACGCAATACTAACTCGTCAAAACAAAGGAATCCAAGGGTTTCTTAACAGATATCGGTGTACATAGACCACGTGGTATTGCAATTAATTCAAGACAGACTCTCTCCTCATCTCTCTCCCGCTCCCTCCCTCCCTTCCTCCTCCTCCCTCCCCCTCTCAGATAGGAAATGTCAGTCAGTGCAGATGGCTGGCTGGTGGTTCTGGGGGACCACAGGGCTCTTCGTCCCTGAGGAACCTCATCCATAAACATGGCAGCGGCGGCGTGCGGCCGCTAGTCTGTCCCTGTGGTCCTGGCATGGCGGAGCAGGAAGAGGGGGAGGGGGAGGGGAGGGGGGGGTTCTGGGCCATGGGACCCCCTTCATTATTCACAGGGTCCTGCTCTTTGTTCTCCTCCTGCAAGGGAGATCACGGAAACGGCAGAACAAAGGAGAGGCTAGACTGGCGGAATGGAGAGGCGTGACAGTGGAGGTATGAGGGAGGAAGAGGAGGAAGAGGAAGGAGCTTGAGAAGATCAGCTGACGGAGGAAGTTCCAAGCAATTATTGTCCTATTTGTTTCGCCCAACAACAACAAAATCAGGACACCAACAACAAGGACCAGATAGTATGCCAGAGACCCCAAACCATCCCCAGGGCCTCTAATAATACCCTGGCCAGAGTCAGGGCTGGGGTGGGGGACGGGCCCCCGCAGAGGTGACCTTTATCACTAAAAGGCTGAAGACAGGCTGTCAGCTCCAAAAATAACAGGGGTTCAGCCCAAAATGGCTGACAGGTCTTGCCCGGTGTGTGAGAAGTCAGCTGTACCCAATATTTGACTGGCTTTATGTGTCTGTGAGAGGGGGGAACAAGAGAGTGAGAGACAAAGCAAGAGAGAGAGACAGAGACAGAGAGAGACAGAGACAGAGACAGAGACAGAGACAGAGACAGAGACAGAGAGAGAGAGAGAGAGAGAGAGAGAGAGAGAGAGAGAGAGAGAGAGAGAGAGAGAGAGTTTAGGCAGTAAGGGAGCATTTACCAAGAGCTACAAGTATTTGCTCACTCAAACAACTGGGCATACATGAAGAAGAATACATGATTACTACACCAAAGACCAGAGACACTGATCTGCACTGATCGTAATGAGAAGAAAGAAAGGGGGGGGAGAGAGAAAGGGAGGGAGGGAGGGAGGTGTGAAGGACAGGAAGGTGGGGAAACCTAATGAGGGCAGTAAGAGAAATGACTAGAGTCTACAGAAGAAACGCAGATGAGACGAAGGCACGATCACCCTCCCCAGGAAAACACACCAAAAAAAGAACTGTAATGAGCCGTAGACACCTAGTGTAACTCAACTGAAATGAAGTGCTCTCCCAGAGTGACTATGTGCCTGCATGTGTGTGTGTGCGCGCTTGTTGTGGCCTCTCCTGCAAGGCAGTGCCTGCCATGTAGTTTTCCCCAGATACCAACAAACCGCCACTCGGTCCTCTTGCCAACCAATCTATGATGCAGCTGTGCCCCTCCCTCACCCATCACTGCACACACGCACACACACACACGCCAACCTGCCTACCATTGGTCCAATCAACAGGAAGCTTCTGTTGGTTCTTAAAGTTGGAGAACATTTCAAACACACACACACAAACAGGCGGACTGCGGTCCACATGCACACTGACACGAAGATGACACACACACACACACACAATGTTGCATGTGTGCGTTTGAACACACACACACACACACACAAACCTCGTGGGCCGAAAAGGTTATCCTCTCCATCTTTCTCCCCAGACATAAAGGAGTGGAGGAAGCAAGGAACGGACGGTTCAGATCCATATTGGCACGCGCACATGCACACAAACACACACACACAAACACACACCACACACACACAGAAGAAAGGCCCATTTAGATCATTTGACAGCTAGTGAGCAGCCTTGGGCGAAGACAGAAAGCCTCAACAACATACACACACACACAAACTGTCTCTAGTTGTTTCTCAAATACACACAGACACACACACACACACACACACACACACACACTGCTAAACATTCGATTGTGTAGAGATGGATGCTAGAGTCAGCAGCATGTGTTCGTGTTCTGCAGTTTCTTCCTACAGTCCAGAAACTGACTGACTCCACAGCCCATTTAATGCTTTAAGAACATCCCAGTATCCCACAGCCTTCTACTAAATCTCCCCTTTAGTTGCTCCAGAGGCAAAATAATGATCATCTCACTCCCAATCTGAGATCCAAGTACATCCTTGAAGTCACGAAGCTCACATTTTTCTTCCTCTCTTGCTAACACATTGAGACACTCTTAATTTAGTGGAAATATAAAATGGAATGTTAATGCTTGCTAATTAGAGTGTGTTTCTTTTATTACTCTGCCAACTTGGCATGGAAGAACTTCTTCGATTAAAAAAAATAAGAATTCCAATTGAGTTCCAGCTTTTTTTTCTGCAGAAAGTGCGTCTGAAAGCAGATTAAGGGGTGACCCTAATGGCCGAAGAATCTCTCATCAGCCAAACTTCTGTTTGAATGGTTAAGCAGCCATGGGGGTAGAAGAGAAACAGACTCTTCAACTAACAACCTCTCGTTAGTCAAAGTCAGAATAAATACGACTTGGATAAATAGCTAACATGGCAGATGTTCGATATATATATGCAACATGGATTTGCTGAAAGCATGGATATCCAAACCAATGGTTTATCATTTGTTAATCGAGCGGATGACATCAAGGCCAGTATAGGCAAGATGGTGGCGGCCAATTTGTGAGATTTGGTGGTCTGTGGCAATGCTTCCTGGATGATGGTGAGGAATGAGATGTACGTAAGCACAGCCCAAGGTCTCTATAACCACACTCTCATTGACTTCTGGGTAGCAATTGCCGCTGAGCTATCCCTCCTCCAACCTCAACTATTAAGTGGGTACAAAAAAATGCTGAACTGGTCTCTGATCAGTAAAAGGATAAGTACGTGATTGGCATTGGCTGGAGCCTGCAAGCAATTACTCATCATTCAACAGAGGTAGTGTGTGGAGGAGGGGAGGGGTAGCTTGATTATTATGGGCTATTTACGGCGAGATCGGCTGGCGTCGCTATGGCTGCGACAGTTTCCAAACAAGACTTTTTTCTGAAGGAATTCTTTGTGCAGTTTTTTTGGGCCTTTTTTCTGTGTGTGTCTCTGAGAGAGCAAGAAGGGCTGAGAAGGAGAGGCAGGAGAGGCATGATAGTAGAAGAGAAAGAGAACAGAGTGAAGTTTGAAGAAAGGAAATAGAGAAAGGGAAAGGATACACTGAGAGGACAATAGACAGTCTTTCCTGAGGCCAGGTAGGTGTCTCTCTCTCTCTCTCTCTCAGGTGTCTCTTTCTCTCTCTCTCTTTCTCTCTCTCTCTCACTCTCAGTCTCTCTCTCTCTCTCTCTCTATGTCTTTCTCTCTCTCTCTCTCTGTCTCTCTCTCTCTCTCTCTGTCTCTCTCTCTCTGTCTGTGAATAAGGCCTTCCCCTTCTCTAATCCCTTAATCTGTCACTTCAGGACACTTGACACACACACACACACACACACATTAGAGACAGACTCCAGGCCTCACTCCCATTTAAAAAACACACTTGCACGCAAACACATAAAACATCATATAGGCATGAAATAGGCACACGCACCCCAACTCGGTTATAAACCCATACACACTCACGTACTTACACGCACGCACACATTCTCGCACAACCCTGGTCGTGGACACACACACGTGCGTGTGCACGTACACTGCATAAGCACAAACAGAGATACAGGCGGTGTGTGATTGGTACTGCTCCAACAACAACCAAGACTAAATCATAATAATTTCCTTTACACACTAGAATTCTAAACTGCTTGATTAGATCGCACAAGAGAACCCTGTCCAAAACCGTATTTTCTGTAAAGGTCACAGCAGCGACCACCTGTCCAGACTGACAAATATACCACCACCCTGCAGTGTGTATGTACAGTATATACTGTATGTGTGTTGGGATGATTTCAAAAGGCAATCTAGACTAAACGACTCTGGTTTAAATTACAGGTGCCTGAGGCACTGGGGGCTAAGTGGAGCCTATTAAGACCTAATTGGACTAATTTAATCCACAGATCCAATTTACTGATGGGATTGTCGTAGTTGGAAGCAGAGCTGGAAGTCTGTCAGTTCATTAGGATAAGAGGTCACCGTTCCCGTGGTGTACCAAACACTAGGCTTGTCGTGTGAGCACCCAGAACCTGAAGACGTTCCGGAAATACGCGGAGAAAATGTTGAGGAATGCCAATGGTGCGTCTGATGTGACGCTATTCTGATAGGCTGGGAGAAACCCCAGTGAGTGTACCTACCGCGTGTGTGTGTGTGTTTGTGTGTGTGTCTCTTAATCTCTCGCGTGCAATCATGCATGTATAAAAAGGTCAGGTTTAACCAGGTGTAGATCTAAACCAGAAGACAGACACAGTGTGATTCCACAGCGGATCTCTGCTCATTACCATGACAATACGGAACCCACACACATTTCCTGCTGCCTCTACTTTAATCACTTATTTACCTCCCCTCCTCAAGCCTTATTCATGACCTTGAACACGGCAGTGTGTGTGTGTGTGTGTGTGTGTGTGTGCGCGCGTGTGTGAAGGATAGCATAACAGAGTGTGTGCATCATTACCCTTGTCAATGAGTGTGTCGTTGTGCACGTGTGTTTATGTGCATGTGTTTGTATGTGGAGGGAGATGGTGTGCACCATCACCCTGCGTGCTAGTGTGTGTGTTTGTGTGTGTGTGTGTGTGTGTGTGTGTGCGCATTTGCGTATGTGTCTGTGTCCCACAAAAGCTGCCCTCCCTCTCAACAACAACAACTCAGTTTGAAAAAAATCCCATGAAACCCTGTCAGCCCTGTTCCGATTGGCTGAGCAGCAGGTGAAGGTTATTTCCCACTCAACAAACACCAAGCCAACTATGGCAACAGGGTAACACACCCACTCTCGCACACAAAATACCCATCAACGCCAGAAACGAAGTACACAAAAACACCTGTTTCGGATTGGACGAGCATCGTTCACCCGAGGCGCTTCGCTCGCAGAGAGACGAGATATACGAACCAGACGAGCGTCTCTGATACCAGAGTGAGACCACCTGACTGTCGCAGAGACAAAGAGAAACAAAACCAGACTGAACCAGACAGGGAAAAGGCTGATGTGCATGTCTGATGATATATGCTGCTGCCCGGCCACTCTACCTCCCACACAGACACACAACTACAGCCTGCTGTCAGGGGGAATTAAGATAGATGAGCGCCGCCGGCGTGTCGTTAGCGAGACCATTCAAACGTCTGGTTGCTAAGAGCGCAGAGACATGCATGGGCTGTGTAGGACACAGTAAACCTAGAACCTGAACCAAGATAGAGACTTATGCTTAGGAAGGGCCGTGGTTCAGTCGGCTACAGCTAGGAAGCTACACCTCCCAACATGAATGATTTAGATAGAGGGAGCAGGGAGGATTTTGTTAGTCTCTCCCGGAGGAGCCGAACTCCCTTCTCCTCCATTGCTACTCGCCAAAAACAAAGTGATGAGGCCAACTGGCTGTGAAAGTGGATCGTGGTTTCAAGCACTCCGCTCCAGTAATCAGCACGTTCGCTCGCAAAAAGTGCAACGAAAATAAAAAAAATCTATATTTGATTCAGAGACTCGTCCATGTCCCACATTGCATCACCTTTCATTCATAACCAAAGCCTGAGAGACGGCCAAGAGTTATTAAAAAAAGAAAAATACAGAAAGAAAGAGGTTTAAGCTGACTTTTTGATGACTTACTGTATGTAAAGCTAGTCCATTAGATAGAGAACCAAACAAGATTGTTTTACGCTGATGTAGCCATTCCTCCATGTGATCGCTGGAGATGACTTTGGCAAGGAGCACTACCTGGGAACTGGCCTTTAACTGAGATCAAGGTGAGGTCACACTGCATTCACACCAATCACTCTCCCCCCACCCACCCCCACCCAAGCTACGTTCCTTCACATCAGCTTCCGTAGCCTTGCTCGCTCGCACCCTGCCCTCCCTTCTCTTCACTCGTCACTGACTGGACGCTTGTCTACTTCTTTGCACCATGGATCTTTCTCTTGTTCTCTGCTGCAGGTGAGCACGCAGCTGTTCACGGTCAACGGTAGTTGCCGCTCAAATGCAGGCCGAGGAGTTTTGCTCATCGATCTGTTCGCCTCCCTGGAAGGGTGCGGGACCATGAGTGTGTGTGTGTGTGGGTCTGAATTTGTGTGTGTGTGTGTGTGGGTCTGAATCTGTGTGTGTGTGTGTGTGTGTGAGGGGTTGGGAGGTCCCTTACAAGGTTTCGTCACCTTCATACAGTAAGTGTCAAAAAATTATGACCACCGCTGCCTCAGGCTTAGTACCCTAATCAGTGGCTGATCCTTAATGATTTACACTGAACTTCGAAAATCTCTCTCTGCCTACTTTGTCATCCTTTATCTATCTGTCTCCCTCTCCCTCTCTCCCTCCCCTCTCCCTCTCTCCCTCTCCCTCTCTCCCTTTCCCTCTCCCTCTCTCTCTCTCTCTCTCTCTCTCTCTCTCTCTCTGGTGTTGTTATTTAGCCCTCATGACTGTGGAGATTGCTAATGATAGAGTAGAGCCAGCGAAGCTGCTGTTATTAAGATTTCACAGTGGGCAGAAACACACAGGCGCGCACCATCATTGTCCTGTCAGTACCGAGGGCTATTTTAGGAAGAGTTGTCCTCCGCCCTCTCCCAGAGCACCCATCAAACCTCTGTCAGTCCCTGTCACCGAGCCAGCCAATCACAGCCCTTGCTGGGCGTCTGAAACAGGAACAACCTCCTGGAACCCACCAATCAAGTAAAACCCAGAGTTCTGGGGTGATGGATATCAGAGATGGCTCATCTTCAGATCCACAGCATGTTTTTTTTTTGTTGGTTAAAAACAGATGCACTACAAAAAGAAGATGGAGAAAAGAGAAAGCACCAATTCATGCTCTGCGCAGGGAGAGAGGAAGAGAGAGAGAGAGTGAGCGAGCGAGAGAGAGATGAAGAGAGAGAGAGATTTGCAAATGAAGAAAACGTGGAGCGCGCCTGAACAAAATGATTTCCTCTAATCAAAGACACCTGATTGGCGCCGGCCATCAAAGCGCCCCTTCAACATTCCGCTCTCTCATACGTGACAGCAAAGGAAGCTGGCGGGGAGCTTGTGTCTGCTGCCTCGCAGGGGTGGACCAGACACCCGTCTGCTGCTCTGGTAGTTATTGATGCGCTTACGTTGTTGATTAAATGATTAAGCGGCGGCTCGCATCAAAACAAGGCTCTAATGGAGAAGAGTCAGGATTCGCTTGATCGCACCGCCGTTCTCCACGAGTCCCTCCCCCCCCCCACACACCCACACACACACACACACCTCAGAGACTGAATCGGTCGTTGGCGATCAGGCGCCTTGCAGGCCTTCTCTCCAGGTCACCTTTGACACGGCCGTGCCACACATGTGCGAAAGAGGGGAGTTTTTTTCCAAGCTTGAGACGGAGATGGAAAGGGTTGAGGGGAGAAGGGGGGAAATAGAAGGGGGTGTGGGGGTAAGGTTCTCCGTTTCCGGAGGGTTCATCTACACCAGCAATGATAAGAAGACTGACACAGACAAGGCCAGATTGACAGACATAGAGAGGGAGAGAGGAGGAGGTGGGGGGAGGAGGTTGAGAAGCAAAGAGGTGATGGAAAGGGAGATAGAAGTGGGGGAGGATGAGAAAGAAGATAGAGAGAGAGAGAGAGAGAGAGAGAGAGGAAGGAAGCTAAAGGATAGATGAAAAGAGTGATTGACAAGCAACGAGAGTGAGAGAGAGATACTGGAGAGAGGGGGAAGTTAAAAAGATAGGGGGGAAAGAAAGCCAGGGCGTTCGAAGACTTCTATGTAATTACAATGCTGTTCCATTATTAATCTTTTTCAGCCAGATAAGACTTGCATGAGCGTTGTATACATAATTAATAAAGAAGACTGGCGCGCACGCCCCCCCCCCCCACCCTCTCGCACACACTTCAGCAGATGCCTCTGATATCTATACGACGTAGCTCTCATGCAGACAAGGGTGACAGTTGGAAAACATTGAAAGAAGAGAAGGGTGGAGGAGCGAAAAGGAGGACGACAAGACAAAAGGAAACTCTCTTGCCGGGCTGAAAATAACCCCCGGCACGTACTGTTAATATCTTCAAGTACCAAAGCAGATGGCTCTCCATCAACTCTCTCTCTTCTCCCGAGAAAAACATCTCCACTGAATCACAATTGTATTTCAGCCTATATATATATATATATATATATATATATATACTGTATATAAAACATGGGCTCCCTTTTCGTATGAGGTAAACTTTTGGCCTTTTATGGCTTCACTGGAGCAAGCAAACGTGCAGGAGAGAGAAAATGGAAGACGTGCAGAAAGAACCCAGGCCAGCATCGAACCTCTGGCCCCTGAGCTAGGGCCTGTGCGGCCCCATCTGGTCCACTTGCTCTGACAGTGCTTGGTCACTGCGCAGCACGGAGAGCCAGAAAGGGGGGGGGGGGCCCTTCTGGGGACACAGAAACCAATATTGTTCTTTTTCTGGGGGAGAAGTCAAGGCCAGGTTGAGAGAGTCACACTCATTTATCAGTTTGCTGTCCTGTACTCTGTTCTCAAGAGAAACACCAGCACACACTCTACTTTACAGCCAAGCACACAAACAACAGATTTCTGTCTTGATCAAACGATGAGATTGCGTTACAGCGTTGGTCCTCGTGATCCGTGTCTGTATAAATCACCTGAGTTTGTATAGAGGGGATTAAAGCGCAGAAAAGTCTAGATGGAATCCAAAAAGGCAGAGTATTCCTGCCAGCGATGAACACTGCACCAAAGAGGAACATGTCATAGTCTATTACTCCTTATTTGAGATGGTTTAGCTTCTGTGTTGGACTTTGCACAAGAAGACACAGATGATACATTTGCACACTTTGGCTTTTTGGTGAGAGGTTGTGTCTTAAAACTTCAATGCAAAGGGACTTGACATGGAACACAGATGATACATTTGCACACTTTGGCTTTTTGGTGAGAGGTTGTGTCTTAAAACTTCAATGCAAAGGGACTTGACATGGAACATGCTACTGTAATGCATAATGTATAGGGATCACTTTACTGTAAAGATGAAAACACAGGGTTTCTTTGAAGACGCACCAGTTTCCAGCAGAATGTGTATGAAGTGGAATGCTGAGCAGCAGAATGTATGGATTGCTTCAAGCACACAGAGACTCTCGCTTCCGGCTAACACACACACACACAAACACACACACACACACCCACCCCTTACACATGAGATCTCGGTTTCTAAGGTTTTCAAGGAAACTAAGCCATCATATTCCTGTGTTTCCCTTTGAACACTCAGCGCATACACACTTGCAGACACACACAGGCACTCGGACTACACACAAAGGCCACAACCACCACTAGCCGAAGCCTCCCTGCAGTCCTTTCATGTGGGGCTAATTAAGAAACTGTGTTGCCGTTAATTAATTAGTCAGCGGACAGCACGCGGGTGTGAAAGGGCCCCCATCGCTTGTTTGGGGTAAATTAATGATCTCCTCATTATTGTTGCTGTCTGACAAGCTTGGTGGGCTTAGTGAAGAGCTGGAGCTGGCTCTGTTCTCCCTTGCAAGGGAGGTGTTGGAGTTGCAGGTGGGGGGGGGGGGTGTGAGGGGGAGTGTGTGTGTTTGTGTGTGTCTGTGAGGGGGAGTGTGTGTAGGGGGGAGTGTGTCTGTGAGGGGGAGTGTGTGTAGGGGGGAGTGTGTGTGAAGGGGAGTGTGTGTGAAGGGGAGTGTGTGTGTGCACAAGTGGGGGGGGTTGGAAGGGAGCATTTCGGTTGGCACACTGGGTGCTCGCACCAACGTAATTGCTATTGGCAAGCGGGGAGGTTGGGGTGAGGAGGTGGGGGTGAGGAGGAGGTGGGGGTGAGGAGGCGGGGGCTGGGGGAGACTGGGAGTCGGATCCTCACCCGTCATTGGTCAGTCAAACTGTTCGGTGGCTACATTGAACTGCATTATTGACTGTGTCTCTCCCTGAAGTGAAAAAAGACACTGTGGAAAAAAACACAGCTAATCTTTTTTTTTCCTCTCTCTCTCGCTCTCTCAATCATCCAAATGTTTCACTTTAACTCCTCTCTCTCTCTCTCTCTCTCTCGTCATTCATTCAATCTCTTCTTCATGTCACCTCTCTCTCACTGATGCCTTCTCTTTATCCCCCGTCCATCCCTCTCTGCCTCTGTCACTCCCATCCCATAACTTCCCCCTTTCCTCCCCATGTGCGCAGGCATGTTTTTTGTGTACACTCCCCCCCCCCCCCCCTCCCCTCATGTACTCCCCCTCCTCTCAAATAAAATGAAACAGCCCAAACAAAGCACAAAGGCCCCTCCTGTGTAGCTGGCCAGTTGGTAGCTGTTTGGGGTTGGGTTTTAGAAGGACTGAAAAGGTCTAATGGGCCAGATCGATGGGGCACAAAGACCCCCCCTGGCCCCCCCCTGGCCCCCCCCCCCACGTCCACCGCCACCTCCGCAATGATTTGAGAGTCTGGGAACATGGCCCAATGGGAAGGGAAGAAGATGAACTCAGAATGATGTCAGAATGTCCACACCAACTTTCCATAGTTGCCTGAAGACGTGAGCAAGATACTAAACACACCTTTTGATAGGGTGGGGGGAGGGGAAGCATAAAGTGGTGTGCGTTGTTAAGTGTGAGAACGGATATTCCCTTCGAGCCTCCAACACCTGTCAGAGGGAGTTTGCGTCGGCCATTTTGTCTCTTTTTTTTCCTCTCCCAAATCGTAAACAATCCCTCAGATTCCCATGAATTTTCTGCCGTGGATCCGGTACGGAGACATTAATACAGACATGACTAATCTCCCCTCGCTCGCCCGTCACCGTTCACCGCTCAGTTGTTGTGTCTTAACGAGCATGACGTCCCTGTCACTCTTCCGCCACGGGAGCTACCGTTTATATACATAAATCACACGGCATTTACATGCATTAGAATATCCGTGTCTCTAATTGGCTCCGACTTCAATTAGGAGCGCGCAAACATGGCGCTTTAATGTGGTAATGTGATGCTGTGTGGCCCCACAGGCAAAGAAAAGGCCTATTCCCCCTGGCTAGGCTGTGCTAAGCAGATCCTCTAACAACAACACTGCAGATAGCAACACCTAGTAGCATAACATGCAAACATGACCCCTACCTAGAGAACAGGGCTAGAATCTGTGCTGGTTAACAAGATGAAATGCAAGCAAGAGCACAAGCCTACAGAATAGCTAATGTGATGTTCCTTAACAGCCAGAACTAGAATATGTATGTACAGAACGACGCAGAACCATATTCTAAAAGAAAACTGTGATATAGTATAGTATACTGTATAGTGTGACGAAGTGAGGTGTTCACTCCACTTGTCCCTTTAGTTGCTTACCTGTGTCATGGCTGGAGGTAAAAGGGGAGGGCCGCCCAGCCACTTCCTTGTTTAACACCTTGCCCTGGTGATGTCACTAATGACGGGGTGTACTATGTGGAGCAGGGGTGGGGAAGAGATGATGTTGTCCAATCCAGGTTTGTGTTTGCCCTGTGATTGGGATTGGGATTGTAGGTGGCATTGATGAACATTTGTTGCTGTCTGTCCCAGTCTGTCAAGGGTTTGTGGTGTTGCATATGTTGTATTGTTTCATGTTTCATATTGTTCCAGCTAAGTGGAATGGGCCGGCCCAATTGGCCTTTAAAGAAGGCAGGTGTGTGCCTTGGGGGGGATGGTATGGTATGGTATGGCTTGGAGCTCTGCAGGAGGAGGATTTTAGGGGTAGCACTGTAAATAAAATCCACTTTTTGGATATGATTTTGGCCTCTGACTCTTCCTAAGCCACTTTTTAGCCACTCATCGCCACACTACCTCAAAATGTTGTTTATCCCAAAAGTTTAATTAGGTCGATTGGAAAAACCCTCCTCTTTGACTGCCCTGTACTTCCTCTAGTGAGCATTCAGTGACTAGGAGGTCAGACATATTGAACTGCTGTAGATCTCTGCTGACCAATTGACTCAATCAGGCACATGAGTGATTCTATTTGGTCCTATTTCATTATTGGCTAATTGAGTTATTTACCTGGCACAGAACCCAGTGTGATGAGAGTGGGAGATACAGAGAGAGATAGAATGCATGAGAGAGAGATAAAGAGAGAGAGAGCATGAGAGAGAGAGATAGATAAAGAGAGAGAGAGAGAGTATGCGAGAGAGAGAGAGTATGCGAGAGAGAGAAAAGGTAGCTGGGAGAGAGGTGACTGAGAGATATCGAGAAATCGAAGTAAATAAATAAATAAAGAGAACGAACAACGAATAAATCACCCGATTGTCTGCCGTCGTCCGGGGAAACAGGAGCGGTTTAAATTACAATTACACCCCAGCCTCCCGAGTTAAAGTAGCGTAGACGCTGACTAACAAATGACAGAGGAGAGACGAGATAGGAATTGAATAGTGTGTTTTAAGCAGACGTGCAGCAAGGCCCCCCAGTTTATGCTGCTTAACAGTTGTTAAGACTGAAGAAGCTTAATTCTTAATGCTATGCATGCCATGCTTTGTATATGAGGTACTTTGTACTGGCTGTGGGGAAATGTGGCTGTGAAAATGCGACTTTTTATGCAAGCTGAGGTAGCTTAGTGGGGGTAGTCAACGATTTAACCCCCCCCCCCCCCCGACCTGACCCCTCCCTAGCCCTGAGCGTACTCACCTCACACAGAAACGAGCAAACTCAAAACCCCCACGCTTTATTTAATGAGGGACCGTCCACGAGGTTCCCCTCCAGTGGGAACCATTAACCACTACCCTGTGTTCCCCTGGGGTCTGTTGACAGGCCGACACAGGGGGTCCTAGGGTGAGCGAGAGGGTGACACAGTCCCCAGTTGCTCTGCTTAATACCTCATTAGCCCCAAATAAAACCCCTCCAACAGGGCAGAGGGGCGGCAGGAAGACTGAAGTAGAAACAGGAGGGGGGTTCGGGACTCGATTAGCTCTGCTGGTGGGGTTTCACCACACTGGTGAATATGACTGGCACAAGACACAGTATGATTTTTAAGATCTCCTCTCTCACAGGGGTAAACGTTCATTTGTGTTGTCTCTCTTCTTACCACACCAATCTGGTAAAACAACTAGATGTGTCTATTGTTGTTTAAAATGAATCCCTCTTTAATTTTTAAAAAGCATCTCTTTGTTTTATTTACCCTTGGAACTTACATTTGTATTGTAATTGTCACGTCCAATCCATTTATTCGGTTACGAATGTATTTTGGAGGGTGTGCAATGTACAATCTGTAAGCCTTGTTGACCATGTATTGTCATTGCGTGTTTGTTTGTGTTTGTACTATTGATTTTGTTCCCCCTAATTAAGCCTCCGATTTTGATAACCCAACGAACGCTAACATGTTAATGATTAAAAACGCCAACCTTCAAACAGAAAACCAAAAATAGGTGTTGGGGGGGGGGGGGGGGGGGGGGAGGCTTGTATTATGTAATCTACTTTTCTGACTGCTTGCTTCCTGTTAGCCTTAAAGTGTCTCCCTCGGTTGGGGTTCAATGTAGAAATGTTGAGTTTTCACTGATTGCGAGCAAGTTGAAGAGTCTATATGAGCAGTCTTTCTTAGAGAAAACATATCTGTGGGTGTAATATGAGTGAAAGCCGTGATTGTGTGTGTGTGTGTGTGCATCACACCTGTGAGTGTTGGCAGGGAGCAAGTATGATATGAAGGGCGACTTCAAAATGCCCATTAGGCACCAGGAAGAGAGATGGAACTGTCAAGCACATGTTCCCCACAAGGTCATCGCAAGGTGATGGAAGTGTGAAAGCTCTTTGCAATGTTGACAGACCCTGCCAAACACACACACACACACACACACACAACTGCAGGTATATACAGCTCATTACCGTCATGAGAGAAAAAAAGACGTACAGCTTAGCCACTCAGACGCAGGTACGGACCGTGGGCGGGGTCAGGACTGGACAGGAAGTCAAGCACGTCCTCATGCTCATTCAAACATGAAGATAAAGGCTCATTGACTGATAGCTCAGGTCCTGAACCTTGAATCTCCTCTGATTAACTGTAGTTGACTTCAATCAAAGATGTCAATCAAAAGGTGCTTTTATCACACATACTGGGTGTTGTACAAGTACACACACACACACACACACAGTACACACACACACACACACAGATAATGGCACATGTTCATTCATACATACTCATATTGTCTCATTGTTTTCACTAATTATCAGTCTCTCTTTCAAATCTCAGCAGATAGCCTATATGCAAGCACATAGAAACACACACAGACACACACACACACACACACCAGTGCTATTTACAGCCTGGTCTTGAAAACCCTTTGACAGGTGTGTTTCCACACACCCTTGATCTCGACAGTCAGGTAAATGCAACACAAGTTTGCCATTTCAACACAGCTGCGTCCATCGCACACACACACACTGCTGCCGCATCGTCCAGTGAGGGCAGTCGTGCATGCTGGTGTGGAGCTAGACTGGAGACTGGGAGCTCTGGATTATATGCAAGACTGAAACTGGTACAAGGTGAAAACATTAGTCCAGAATAACTGAGACAGTGAGTGGAGGGAACTGTTCAGGTGCTTTCACGTCTATATTAATGCTTTCAGAAAACTTGAGATCCACTTCCCTCCCTCCCTCCCTCTTTCCTTCCTTCCTTCCTTCCTTCCTTGCTTCCTTCCTTCCTTCCTCCCTTCCTTCCTTCCTTCCTTCCTCCCTTCCTTCCTTCCTTCCTCCCTTCCTTCCTTCCTTCCTTCCTTCCTCCCTCCCTTCCTTGCTTCCTTCCTCCCTTCCTCCCTTCCTTCCTTCCTTCCTTCCTTCCTTGCTTCCTTCCTCCCTTCCTTCCTTCCTTGCTTCCTTCCTTCCTTCCTCCCTTCCTTCCTCCCTTCCTTCCTTCCTTCCTTCCTTGCTTCCTTCCTTCCTTCCTCCCTTCCTCCCTTCCTTCCTCCCTTCCTTCCTTCCTTCCTTCCTTGCTTCCTTCCTTCCTTCCTTCCTTCCTCCCTTCCTTCCTTCCTTCCTTCCTGACTGATAGACAGATATGGATTAGCAGAAGCAGGGACCTTGCTTCAGTCAGTCAGTGGCCCCTGCAGTCATGTGAAAAAGAATCCTTCAGTTCCTCACCGTCAATACAGACAGTCGTCAAGGAAACAGAAGTGAAGGAAGAGAAGAAACAGGAGAGGAGGGCGGGGCGGGGCGAAGAGGAAAGAGACCGTCCTAGAGGTTGTGGCCAGCAAACAGAGCATGTGTCCTCAGACACTCAAGCCTTGCATTCCAGTCAGCGCTCCAGGACATGCAGGGGATGGATAACATGTCTGCTTCAGAGAGCTAAACCCAGGAGACAGCGTGGAACAGCAACACGCCCAACACACATGTACAGTACATGTAAGAGTGCGTTTGTGCGTGTCAAAACTCTTGGATCTATCAGGATGGGACCCCTGCAGGTGACCCCACTCTGGGAAACAGGGGCGCAGCGAGACAGCTGCTCGGCCCAGAGACTGCCGCATACCCAGCATGCTTTCGGGGTTGAAGACTCCCCAGTAGCCGCCGTCCGCTGGAATGCCCGGTTTCGAGTCACCACTGTAATCCAAGGACGCAGCCACCCACAGAAATCTGTCCGTTCCTCTGGGGAGGGGGGGTTGGGGGGGGGGGGGGGTGCAGTAAACTGGACAGCTGAACCTCTCTGTCTGCTTTCATCCCTCGCTCCAGTTCTCCCCCATCACCCCCCCCCCCCCACTCCCCTCCCAAGCCACCGCTAGGCAACCCGGGAGAAATATATCCCCCTACTACATTTACTTCGTACTTCATATACACACAAACAGAAACAACACTTTCTCCCTTTCTCTGCCACATGAAGGCAAACACCAATACAGCTTCCAGGATTAAAAGGCCTCAGACTTAAATCAACACATTTTAATAGGAATAAGATGGTTATCGCCAGAGACCAAACACCATTTTCCTGTTGACACAACAGTCGACAAGTACAGCGCCCAGCCTCTTGTCTAAACACGTCTCTAGTCTCCAGGCAGATACAACGGTCAAAGAGTGGAGATGAGGCACGTTCCCGGCTGTGTGTATGTCCTCGCTTGGGTGTGTTCCTGCGTCCGTCTGTGTGTACGCGTGCGCGCGTCTCTGCGTGTGTGTGATCAAAGCAGGTGGGTCGTAGGCATGTCGAACACTGACCTCAGTCTTGCCTCGCCACTAGCGCTCCAGAAATGTGACGTGAACTTGAACCCCCCCCCCTCACCCCCGACCCCTCCACCCCCACCCCTCGGAATACCACCTCCTACAAAGTCATGCCCTCTGGTCCCATGCCAGGGAAACCCTGTTTGTTTTTATTTCAGTTCCACGTGGAGATTCTGTGAATACGCTTCCTTAAATACAGTATATGTAAATAAACTGCTACTTACTGTAATCATTAGTCGAGCATAATTAAGCCCTTAGCAGTGTGAGAGAGAGGACACAGCAAGCTCAGCGAGACCGGCATAACCAGACAGGAACTGCTAGCTTGTTAACACCGGTGGCTATCAGCAACACTACACTAGTCTACACAATCGATGTCAAACTCGTGCCATGGAGGGCCAAGAGGGTGCAGGTTTTCGTGTCAACCAAGCAACTGTACGGAAACCTGCACCCTCTTGGCCCTCGATAGCACGTGCATGACACCACTGGTTTACACTGAAACCTCCACTACCACCTGCCCCCCCCCCCCTTCCACCCCCACTTCCCTCATCCCCCTCATTGTAGCCTGTCCAGGGTAGACTAATCTCCACAGAGCTCTTATCTGTCCGCCCCAGACGCCACGACACGCCATGCGTGTGTGTCTGTGTGTGTCTACATCCCTGATCAAAGAGAGAGGGAAGGTCGAGCGAGGACAGGAGGCACACAGACCAACTGGGAGAGCAAGAGAGACTAAACGGATAGATTAGCGAGCGATAGCCAGCCGGAAGAAGGGAGACCTAATCAGTGTGACTGTTGGATATGATGCAACTTGGGAAGCCCCCTCCCTCCCACCCACACACACACACCTTCCCTTCTCATGACCCTCGGGTGGCCCCTCCTACTTGCCCTAAACAACACACCAGCACGGTCACACAAATGCATGTTTGCCCCCCCCCCCCCCCCCCCCCCACACACACACACACCCACATAGGTAAGCACACGGACAGGCCCACGTGCACTAATCTGAGCCGCACAGCCACAGGCACCTGAACGCACGGCAAACAGGGGATAACATCCCTCTCATCTCCTGGGTGGGTGTGGGTTCCGTTTAAACCCCACACATTGTTTCATCTTGTCCTTTTTTCCCCTCAAAGACTGCGTCCCTCGCTGCGGTGATAGAGACTGAGTTATGTAACAAAAAAAATCTGGATAGTTTTCGGCATATAAAAAACCCTCCAAGGAATAGAGACAGAACTCTGCTTAAATGAGCTGAGCCATTTCAGTGCAAGCTAGGTCAGGCTAACATGGGCACTGATTGAAAACCTCGGTCACGCCATTGCACAATAATAGGTTTAATCAACGTGCAGCTTTGGCCTCTCTCTGAAAATGTTCTGGTCAAATTGATGAAGATGCATTCATGGGAAAAAAAAGAATCAGAGGGGACTGGGTGTGCAGAAATGGTTCTGAAATGTAATGAGTTAAATTAACCTTGGATCTTTAGACGCAAGCTCTTTACCTCAGGTTCCTTCACTCATTGTTTAACCTTTCAAGAATACTGTATACTTTCACAAAAACATGCCCACAAAAACTTCCAATGCCTTAAACTTGTAGTTCCTAGACACCCATCGGGGTGTTCAATGCTATGATAAATATTCCTTCTGGAGAGTTCCGTGGTCTTAATACAGAGGTCTCTCAAGCGGACAAATCAAGTCTTCCTGCTATCTCAGGGGCAACCCCCTTCATCTTCCCACACTGCAAATTAATTACCACGTGTTAATTAGGTTCCCCATACACCTGAGTCTAACGCTGACATCCATAGAGCTTAATTAAACCCCAGCGACAGCCATTAGCTTCATTATTGGGCCTTAAATAGACCCGGTGAGAACGGAAACCACTTTCCCGCCAAGGCTAAGCATGGTGTAGCACTCCTTCCGTGAATCCTTAAAGCGGGAGGTTTTGGCATGTATAAACCCATGTGGTTCCTTGAAGACACGTGCCCTTCGCATCTAGATAAGGATGTCATCTGTTGCCTTTCAGAATTTTTCTCTGAAGTTTCTCAATTTTGAAACTAATAAAGGATTATGCTTATCTACGAATCCCGTCTATTCATATCTGAATGAGATCTTTCCGGTGGAGTCGTTCATAGCGGCTCCTTTTCGGCAGCAGGTGCAGGGATGATAACAGCTCTGGGTTTCTCTACCATGGTTGGAGAGAGCTAGCCAGCGCTGCTTCCCAGGTGAGGTGCGCCTCTGGTTGGATTCAGCTGGTTATTCCTGAATGATTTTCCTATCACCAGCATCCATCATGGTTTCACTGACAGGTGTTTTCCAGTGGACCGAGAACAGGATACTTACCATTCAACCAGGCAAGCAGGATTCATCATGTTATACTATTACCATATTCATACACGTACTTGACATTGACAGGAGAAGTCTTGCATCCTGCATATTGTACATGCTATTGTCTATTTTAAAAGGCTTGCGTACGATTCATGCCAGAACTCTCTCTTTCCCTCTCACTTTCTCTTCTCTGAATTCCTTCAATCGTCACAGTTGACCGGTGCTACATTCCAGGTTTCCCTTCGGGCCAAACAAACTGAACGCCTAAACATTCTCTCGATTGACATGCATGGAGTGACATATTCTCACACACACACACACAATCACTATGGACACGGCACAACGCAAATTTCCCCCGGTTCCATTCACACACTCATGTTGTCACACACGTTGGGGCCTCCATGCGACAACTCCTAACCAAGATCCAAATCACAAGCGGACAACGGTGCTGTTTGCCCTCAAGTGGACCCCTTCTGGTGTTACGCATGATCATTTGGTTCACTGCTACTGTTCAAGTCAGTTGTTGTGGTCAGATACAGTTACAGTCTCTGAATGTGTTTTTGTATGGGGATCAAGCTTGAGATAAATGAACCATGGTTGTTCACAACCGGTGAAGTCATCTTTTTGGTTCTTTGAATGATGCACGTCAGCATCCCATTCTCAGTCGGTGACCATCTTAAAAGAGAATTACTTTGATATTTTTCACGAAAAGAGTTTCCGCATTAACACAATGACTCAGAACTGGATGGGCCGTCTTAGGAGTTGGGTAACTCCGCTGTGGGCTGCAAAGAAGAAGCTGGGGGCTCATTGGGATGGAAGGGAAGTGATCAAAACAAACAGGCTCCGGAGAGCAGGAGGGCTGCTGGGTGCAGGAGCACCCTGCAGACAAAGACACCCAGGAAAAGATCCACCCACGTTCTCCCAGAGCATCACACCTTCTCCCCGGGAAAAGAGGCGCAGGGAACCGAGAATAGACCACAGGATGGAGAATGGAAATAAATCTCACTTGCTTCCCACGTTGTTAAGCCCTGCAGGTGTTCTAGTTACTGGGGGGGGGGGGGGGTAGTTTTGTGGAGAGCACATTATGTTCTACATGATGATGGAAATGGTAAATGCAGGATACCCCCTTGGTAGATATTATTAACTGTTACCCGAGACATCGTAGTCTTGCTATACTCCAACCAAAGAGTGACAAGAATGTAAAGTTACAACAACAACAGAAAACATCGTCAGATCGTTGAAAGAAGGTTCTGGTTCTTAAGAACCTCGACTCAACGGTGCAGCAACCACAACACCCACGACCCTCTATCTCACTTCTCCTCGCAGATGTCATCATCACAACCGTCACAGCCAGCGTCTAATCGCAAACGACCCCAGGTTCACCGGGATCAATCACAGGTGCGACCAGACAGGTAAGCTCTTAAAAAAAGCAACCAAAATTCAACAATCACAAAGAGCCATTGTACAGCTCGCTGGACTCGTCGCAGATGGCATTAAGGTAGCCTTGTTTTGGGAAGTGACAGCTGCTGTCAAAATATTAAGCCAGTAAGCTCCACCTCCCATAACATGGTTTGATGAGCTCAAACATGACCCCTGTTGACCTCATGACAGCGGACAGACATCTGGTGGCTTCATGGGGCAGGGCTGGACACCTGCTCTGAACCTTAATCTCCGTTTCCAGGCTACAGGATGGAGGAGGAGGAGCCTGAAAGCGTGGACACTAGTCCAATCTGTAAACATTCATGATGTGCACGGCGAGCGATGATGAGGGCATCGTCGTGAACCGCTGACGGATTGGTAAAATGTCACGTCTTCAGGCCGAGTTACACGGACATTTTGTGACGGTAGTCACCAAAAAGACGGAGCGTGAACTCTCACCCTCTGCTCCCGCAAAGCCGCTCGCTGCAGGTTGCTTTTTCGACAGCTTGGCCCCTTCGTACAGGAAGTGACTCAGCGAACACAGCAGTTGAAGCGTACAGGCTGCATTGATAAATGAGTTCTGGAAAGTTCTCCGCTAGGATAAAGTTACCCTGTTTTTGGACGTCGTAGCAACAAAGCCATCGATTTAAAAAGGGTTCGAAGAGAAGGACAACGCCATGAATATTCCCACGCTGTACAGCTTTGCTCTGCGATGATTCAGTGTGAACACCTGGTGTGCTTGGTATGGTAACATGATTACACACATGATAAAGGTCTGCTTTGCTTGGCAAATCTTTTCCTTTCTGATTCACATGAGGTTTTACGTAACATCCTGTATGCAACCCGTACATCTGGTTGAGTACAACGTGATTTTGGCCCTCGCTATGTTCTGACCAGGAAAACAGAAGCTTAATACCTTGTCAGTGACAAGGAATTAAAGTTTTCGTTGTTTGGATTCATTGTTTGACGTTCTTGTTGAGGTAAATAACTTGTGGCCAGTGAAAGAACATCGATGTTCAGATTCTGTTCAGTGGATCCCAAAGGCCCCAATTACATTATACATGAATCATTTCATTAATGACATGATGATAGATGACAATTGTATTTCCACTAAAACAAGATGAGCCAAACTTGGAGGCTGGTTCAGTCCACTCTGGTCAGCAGCACTTCAGGCACCAGAACAGGGTTGGAGGAACTGGTACTGGAGGAACTACCCCAGTGCTCGAATTCTAGGAGCCAGAGTGCGGAGAGGGAGGGATGGAGGCAAGAACCAAACAGGAAAGAGGGTAGGGAATTCAATTAGCTGATATCCTGTCCGCTCTGTATCTGTGCTGATCTGAAAACATCAAACGATCATGGGAACCGGTGTTTCTGTGAGTGTTATTTCGGGATCGGGAAGAATATTCCTGGGGAGACGTTGGAAAGTTATAAAAAATGGTTGTCTTTTCGTAGGGTCAGGGTGATTGATTGGGGTCTCTGGGGCAAGGGCTCACATAGCCTGCTGTCACCATGGTTATAACGCACCACTGGACTGTAGGAACCTAGTCTTTGGAACCAGTGATTGAGGAGTCAGGTATCTATTCTGCTGGACACACACACACACACACACACACACACTCATAGCAGTGATAGGATGCAGTCAAGCAAGGAAAGCCACATCTCAACTTGAGAAAAGCACCTCAGATGGTTTCCATTGTTCACCTTTTCAGAAAAATTATATGGAAAAGAAAAACCTTGGGAGAAGGTTTTTGGACTGACATTAAGAGATAAGGAAACCCTGAAGAACATGAGATTCAACCGTCACGGGACAAGCTGGTGTGGAAATGTGATAGTTGCAGGTAGATGTCATCAGAATCACTGCTGGGTCACCAGTATTTATGGTGTAGCTTTCTGAGAAACACAGTTCAGTTCCCAGTGCAGGTTTTTTGATGGCCTCAGCATAGTCTGTCATTAGTCATCTTTCCTTACACACATCTCTTTTAATTGTCGCAATCTGAATAGCCAACAAGGAGCGCAATTACCTGGTATACTTAGAATGGGCTTCCCTTTCCAGATGTTATCTATCTGGGTGTTGTTTCACAGAGGATGGGACCGTGGATATGCAGTCTGTCTTGTCAAGACTGGTGGCCCAACAGCCAGCCACTAGACTAGACACACAATACAAGATGGATGAATGGGTAGCAGGGGCAGGGCAAAGACAGCCGACACTTCACTTGTGTCTCTCCGTTTGCGTCTTATCTCCGTGGAGACAGAGACGGTAACGTCGGGACACTTCCTCACCGACGACACCTTCGCAGACGCACACATGCAAATGACCAGGAAAGGCACATTATCTCTCTTTCTCTCTCTCTCTCTCTCTTTCTTTGTCTGTTTTTCTGTCTATCACTCTCTCCCTCTCTCTCTCTCTCTCAGTTTCCTTCTCTCTCTCCATCTCTCCCTCTCTCCCTCTCTCTCCCTCACTCTCTCTCTCTCTCGCTGTCTGTCTCCCTCTCTGTCTCTGTCTCTCCGTCTCTCCCTCTCTCTCCCTCTCTCAAAAAGAGCCAGACTCTAATCTTGTTCTTTCCTGCCCTTGGTCTTTCTCTCCATCACCTTCTCTTGTTTCTCATATCTCCCATGTCTGGTTTCAGAGTGAAAAGGCTTCTTTTGATTCCTGTTTCTAATCATCCCACGCTTTCCTCTGCCTCGTCTGTGACTGGGCTGACCGGCATATCCACACACACGCACGCACACACACACGCACACACAGTATCCAGATGAAGAATATGTAATTACAGTGGTGGCTCAGTCCTGATAGATGACTGTGGGCCTGGGTACAATACTGGAGCCCGGGACAAAACCATTATTGCCTGGGGCCATTATCAGATTATTACCCCCCCCTCCCTCCTTTCCTCCCTCTCTTTCTCTCTCTCTCTGTCCCCCCACCCCCCCCATCCGGGCTGGGCATGGCTAAAACCTCTCTGGCCTGTGTGAGTTTTCAGACGTGCCCGGTTACACAGGCATTGTCTGTGGCCCAGGCAGGTTACAATGGGTGTATGGATGGGATAGACAGATGAAGGAGGAGAGGGATAATGGGAGGAGAGGAGAGGAAAGGAGGAGAGAAGTAAATAAGGGGTGAGCAGGGTGCGGTGATAGAAAGAACCCAGATAGGGAAGTGAACAGGATGAAGCAGAGGTGGAGGAGTGAAGTGTGGATTCTCAGGGTCTTGTGTGATTTTAGTGCTGTGTTGAATACGGCGAGTGTAGTTTGAGTACTTGTTTTAAAAAAAAGTTCTAGATAGTTCTTTAATGAAACCAAGTTCAGGCTGGGTCCAAATCCCATGAGCCTAGACTTGGGTTTTGGTTCAGAGGTTTCTCAGGCTCCTTGCTGGTCTCAGCTGTCCAAAAGTTCTTCCCATCATGCACTTTCACCAATCCGAGCCAATTACCTCAGACCACTGAATACACAAACATTCAGACAGTAATGTGATTTTCAAACTCTTAACTGGCCACGGTGTGGAAATATATCAAGTTACCCTCGAGCAGAGTTTGGTTTCAAACACAAGGGGGGGAAGCCCTAAAAACTGCAGATTGTAAAACCTTTTTTGTCCTTGTCTCTTTTTGTTTTGTTAAGGTAGGTTAATGGCTGAGTTCACACAAACTCAGGGAAAATTGAAACAAAATGTATACCTTCTCAGCTTGTCAGTTCCATTTTAAACACCACACTATCTCAGGAGAAACTATTTCAACCGGTATAGGTAGGTACAGGTAGTTGTGGTGTGGAGAAACTTTAACCGTGTGGAGAAATGTTTGCATCGATGAGAACGAAACTCTGAAAGTCAGAAACTCTAAGAAGTCTCTCATGGTAACAGGTGATTCTTCTTAACACCAGCGCCCAGAAACAAGACAGTTAGTCAGGTTCTAAAACTACCCTGAGGGTCAGTTCTGATAGGGTCAATACTGAGGGCCTCATCCATCGACGCTAAATGAAATAAGCGCGTCACTCAGTTATGAACGCAAGTCAAACTGTCAGCTCTTCCAATGCGGATGGGAGATTTATTGAGTTCCGCTCGCAGGTGCTGTTCTACAGAGTTGTGCTTGTGCTCTGTCGGTGAGTGTGTGGGTGGGTTTGTGCGCATATGTGGGTGTGAGAGTTCATATGGCTTTTCAATATATTAGATCTTGAGAATGAGTTCTGTGCATGTGTTCCTTGTCCCTAATATAATGTGTGTGCGTGCGAGAGAGAGAAAGAGAGAGAGAGAGAGAGAGAGAGAGAGAGAAAAAGAGAGATAGAGAGAGAGAAAAAGAGAGAGAGAAAAAGAGAGATAGAGAGAGAGAAAAAGAGAGATAGAGAGAGAGAGAGAGAGAGAGAGAGAAAGAGAGAGAGAGAGAGAGAGAGAGAGAGAGAAAGAGAGAGAGAGAGTGTGACTCATCCAGTCCGTGTTGTGTGACATGGGAGATGGGCCCAGAGGCATTAAGAATCGCATCACAGTACATTCATTAGAGAATGTAAAAATACATCAGAGAATGCTATCTGTGTTTCGCACCAGCACAGGTGCCACAAAGGCAGTGGGACCCTACTGTGTCGAACGAGCAAAACTCAAGGGGTGCTTAGCAGGAGGATACATGATAGGCGTAGGGGATTACCTGCTGTTGTGCTGCCGTGCCCACACGCGCATGCCTGAGCCAATCCAAGTCTCTCTTACACACACACACAATACAGTGTGTACGTGAAACGACAGGGACACTGTGAGGAACAGGGGACTTGGAGAGACAGGAAGGAGTTTTGGGGGGGGGGGGGGGGGGGGGGGGGGGCGGTCTGAGGAATCAAATTGTCCTGTGTAAATGCAATTTCGCTGCTGCTATACAGGTCCATTGAGGGACGAAGCGTGATTTTAATCATCCTGGCCTGTTGTTGTGGATACTGAAGACTTACATGCCCCTCCCTCCCCGAACCCTTTGGCCCTCCCTCCCTTTTTAACCTACTTCCTCTCCGTTATAGAGACGTGTGTTTGTCTTGGGTGAGCGGACTAGCAACCATCGCTATGATTATCTGGCAACATGTTCCTAACAAAGTGTACACAGACACAGGTACACACACATGCAGACAACCACACACAAGCCAACACACACACACACAGCATGTGGCTGTGTGCCAACTAGCTGGAATAAGCAATCGCCATGACGATGATGGCAGAGTCAAGGGGGCGGACCCCGGGAGACTTGTTGTGCAGATGCCAAAACCTAATTGGAGCCAATCAGCATTTCACAGGCGACACTGAGATAATGAGATTAATCCAATCGAAGAATCCCCATAGTGTTCGGCACACTTTTCGACGGGATTTCACCAAACACCGCCCCCCCCCCCCCCCCCCCCCCCATCCCCCCACCCCCTTGGCTTAACAGCCCGATGGTACTGGCCTATATTATGTGCTGCTGTTACAGTGGTGGTGGAGGATTCCTCCACAGGATTGCATCCATTACTCCTGACAGCAGGGGAATGAGGGGTGGGGGGTGGGGGTTGGTCAGAGGTGGCTGGGGTCACTCAAGCGCGGGACGTTTGTCCCCTCAGGTGAAGCTTGATGACGGCAGCGGGAAAATAACCCAGACGCAACCGCTGGGAGAGGGGCTGAGAGGGGCAAAGCAACCCCACATTGGGGAGACCGGCAGTAGAAGATGCATCCATGACTGGCAGCAGAGGAACAGTCAAGGAGGGAACAGGAGAGAGGGAGGGAGTGAGACAGAAAGAGAGAGAGCAGGAGTAAGACAGACAGAATAACGGACAGAGAGGAGGAGAGAACGTGGAAGTAGCCCTCTTTTTTTAAATCCCATTCTCTCACTCTCCCATTGGCTGACGCACGCTCACTCCCTGAGATGAAGAAGGCTGCTGGAGAGTGAGGCTGTGTGACAGATGGGGGCTGGGTCTTTAACAGGGAGAGAGGGAACAGTTTTACAGGCCAGTAACCAACCAGATGGAATGTCTTCGTTCCATGGGCCGTTGCAATGGAGAAAACATACATGCAAACACACACAGGCGTATTCATCACACACACACACACACACACACACAGTCTGACTGCTGGGTGTTAGTTTTCCATGAGTCAGGATGCAGCCGGGATCGATATATTCCATTGACCAACGTCAGCACTCCTGAACCAACTTGCACAGTGTAGCAGCGTGCGATACCTCCGCTCAGCCCGACCGTAGCCTGGCTCACACTTCACACACTCTGGCTCGCAGCCCGCCTAACCTCCGCCTCTGAAGACGCTCATTACCTATTGGGTGTTTTTCCTCTGTGTTTGTTTAGAATTGAACAACACTGGGTTGTGTTAGCGCGCTAACGAACAAGTCTTTGCTCTGACAGGAACCTTCCTGTAAAACCTGCAAGGTGCCATCTTGCCACTGGCCTTGTTAGCTTGGCAAAAAAAGGTAACCAACGTTACTCCACCCCCAAAAATCCGGTTTAACATGTCAAAACAAAAAACAAAAAAGGCCAAGAAGAGCGGTTAGGAGCGCCTGCTTTTGTCGTCCACCGCAAGCGAGCGGAAAGGGCGGCCGGTAATGAAAACAAGGGATTAAAAAACAAAAACACAAAAGAGGATGGGAACCAGTTGGCAGATAAACAACATGGCCGTCATGCTTTAAGCCGGCGTTGGGAGTGCCGTGACACCCAATTGGGGTTTTCAGTCTTTCTTTTCTCTTACTGAACAACGCGGGACAGAGGATTTGTATAAAAAACAACCTGCTCACACAACACAGGGGAGAGCCTGTGTGTGGAATAGAGAGGGAAGATAGCGAGAGGTTTGTGTGGTGAGGTGAGCGTGTGGGACAGATGTGTGCGTGCGAAAAGTGCGCTCGCAGATTTGTGTTGGTTCTCCCAAGGCGCTGACAGGTTTAGATTTAACTGGAGTGAGGAATCTCATTACCTGAGTGAGCAGTGCCTCGGTTTACCCCTGCCTCAACTCACGCTCTCTCTCTCTCTGTCTCTCTCTCTCTCTCTCCCTCTGTCCCTCTCTCTCTCCCTCTCCCTCTCCCTCTCCCTCTCTCTCTCTGTCTCTCTCTCTCTCCCTCTCCCTCTCCCTCTCCCTCTCCCTCTCCCTCTCCCTCTCCCTCTCTGTCTCTCTCTCTCTCCCTCTCCCTCTCCCTCTCCCTCTCCCTCTCCCTCTCCCTCTCTCTCTCTCTCTCTCTCTCTCTCACATACTCCTTCAGAAATGACAACGTTCCAAATCCAATAACAGTGCAGAGCAGGAGATCTGGGCATCAAGCCTTGCTTTTTCTCAACTCCCGGGCAAAACAATACAGCAAATGCCAAATACGATAAATAATAATGGATGTTTGATAGCCGGACTAAGAACCACGACTATCATAGACAAGACTGTGTGCATGTGCCAAGGGCACAGATGGGGAAAGATGGTCGACGCCCAGCAGGTCACTCGGCTGCGCGTTTTGATGAGATGTATTCAGGAAGCAGGAGTGTTCTTTGTCACCTGTCTGGAGATAACTATCATTGTGTTGGTTCCTCAGATGCCATGCAGAGAGACTGAAATTAAGCAGATGTCAATGTTGTGACAGCGTCAAGCGCTAAACAATAATTCAATGCGTCTCCTTCCAGGAGATTCCGTTGCATCTCGCTCGCAACCCCTCTAATCAGGAAACAGCGAAGGAGAAGGACACGTTCACACGGCGGTGACTCAAACAATACACACGCAGTCAGTAGCTTATACACACACACACACACACAGAGAAACGGCACATTTCTGACAGTACATTTGTCAAACCCCCTATGAACCACTTGGATGAAAGAGACACGTGTGTCATTTCTAACGATTTAACTCAACAATTCTCTCTCTCTCTTCTCTCTTTCAATGTGCGGCGGCAATAATTGCTATCAACGGGTGTCAGAGATGGTTTTTTTCAGGGGAAGAATTGTTCCTGGCATGTTGTGTAAATGTCAGCATGCTAACTTGCCGTGTGAACATGGATAGTCGAGGGACAGGCACAGCAAAGCATGCTGGGAAAGGGGAAAGAACCATGGCGGGAGGACAGAGTTGAAACCACAGTCTGTGTTCAGCTGTGTTAAGGGTCTGGGTTTTGTGGTCCAAGTCAAAATACAGCCTAGTGCTAAGGCCATATAAGGACACCAACACCAAACATGGAGAGGTCTGCCAACATGGCATGGGTAAAGTGGGGCTTTAAGCTCTTTTGGGGGGCAGAAATGTCAAAGGTGTGAATGTCTGGTGTGTTTATCTGGGTACAAGGTTAACAAGGGAAAACAATAATTAAAAAAGAAATATATATACAGTATATTATTTAAAAAATCTTCAAAAGATGTGTTAGGTCAAGAGCATGAAGCAATGCTACATACATCTAGTTTTGGGAGGCAGACCTGTAGGTACTGGGCAACATCCACTCTCTGGGATGTGGAGCTGTGAAGATGGGGGACTGGCCTCCCGCTGAGCCCAATTTCTCATCTTGCGGCGCTCTAATCTAGGTATCTCTCTCACCGCTGTGTTGCAACACACTTTCTCCCAAACACACACAAAAACACCTATCGATCCTAAGCAAAGTCGATTTTTTTCACACACGCAAACATGCCAGGTGCTAGCATCATATGAACAGGAGAGCGTGGGGGTCTACCTAGGATCAGAGTTGGTGCTGTTAATAAGCAAGCATCAAATGAAATATGCAGGTCTTCAGTAAAGCTTGAGGAACAAGCATACTCTGAATGCTGCACATGAACTTCTACTGGAACCCCCCCCCCCCTTCCCCACCCCTCCCCCGATATAATTCCATCCCCGTTACTGGGGCAACCGGGGGAACCGTCACCGTGGCATGTAGGGACAGATGGATAAGGAAAAGAGGACAATTCGACCGAGAAGTTAGGACGACAGTAATCTGGTCTGTCCACGCTGAGCAGTGGGGAGGAGGTAAAGTTTGGACAGATCGGTGCGGAACTGGATGAGGGAACGTACGGAGGGAGGAGGAGGAGGAGTTAGACGCTCAAATAGCTGACAGAAAACGTAAGTGTTCATTGTGCCAGGGCCTCCCAAATGGTTGTTTTGCTTGTTGCTGGGAGACCACCCTCTACCCCTTCACCGTGCGTGAGAGTGTGTGCGAGAAAGAAAAAGGACAAAATAGACTGCGATCGAGTTATATAGATGTGTGTATGTGCGCATGCGGTTGACAGAAAGAGAGGGAGAGAGAGATAGAGAGAGACAGAGGTAGAGATAGAGAGGGAGAGACAGACAGAGAGGGAGAGAGAGATAGAGAGAGACAGAGAGGTAGAGATAGAGAGGGAGAGACAGACAGAGAGGGAGAGAGAGATAGAGAGAGACAGAGAGGTAGAGATAGAGAGGGAGAGACAGACAGAGACGGAGAGAGAGATAGAGAGAGAGACAGAGAGGAAGAGAGAGAGAGGGAGAGACAGACAGAGAGGGAGAGAGAGATAGAGAGACAGAGAGGAAGAGAGAGAGAGGGAGAGACAGACAGACAGAGAGAGAGAGAGATAGAGAGAGACAGAGAGGAAGAGAGACAGAGATAGAGAGCGTGTCAACCACAGGATACTTTTTTTTCCACCTCAACACAGATGACACAGAAAACAAGGGTTCAGCAAGAACACAGCCAAACATTGACATTCACATGATTAAATCACATCCCTTTGAACAGACAGATGATGTAGATCAAGCACATGGGAATTGTCCTACAGCTGAGACACATTGAGGTGAGCGTTAAAATAAATGAATGGATGGTTTCTGGAGAAATCTTGGGTGGTAAACTTCCTGAACTTGAACCAGGGGCCTGTTCCATGAAGCGAGTTTACCAAATAAGACTCAAGCCAGGTAAACTCACTTTATGGAGCAGGTCTCTGAAGAGGGTGAACTGGCCTTAAAAAATGTGTACTGGGCTTGTGATAAAAAATCCTTGTAAAAACAACAACTAAGTTGCCATTACAGTCCATCTATAGTCTGTGTTTGCATTGCAAGCAGTACTTAGCAGTACATACAAAAATGATGGCTGGATGGGTGAATGGATGGACGGAGATAAATGATATAAGGATTCTCTTCACATGTGCAAACAATTTCCACTCTCTGGGACCTGGGGGCCAAATGAACTGTCTGTTTAGTATGTGAAGCGTGAATAAATGCCTTTCACATTAAGTCAGCAAGCGAAAGAGACTGAGAGACTGAGAGAGAGAGAGAGAGAGAGAGAGAGAGATAAAATGTGTGTTCTTGCATTCCAGTTAGTGTGTAGGTGGGGGGAGCCATGTTACGTATGCAAATTCAGGCAAGCACCCTATTATAAAACATAATGTTTTTTCACCTTGTTTCTTAAATTCTCAATCTAAATTCACACAACGCACTGTTTATATTGTGTTGTGCTGCAAGGGATCATTCTTGGACATGATGATCGGTATCAGAGGCGGAGGGTTGGCAAGGCAACGAGACGAAAGGTACGGGCGTGGTGAAAGGTTAGGGCAGGGGGTGACTCCTAGTCCATAATACCCTCCTCCCACCACTGCACACACACACTGCTTTAATAACATGTGGCTGATGATAATGACAGAGATGAACGCCCCAAAATAACATGAGGAGAACAGTTAAATACCAGAAACTGTTATTTGACAGATGTACAGTTCCTGATGGTTTTTCTAGAACAAGTAGCTTAACATACACAACACTGAACCCCCCCCCCCCTTTCCACACATACACACACACACACTCTGCCACTCCAGAGGGGACGCTTACAACAGGAAGTTGCAGAAATTACCCATGATTCCCCAGTGAGGCAGGGGTACAGAAGGTTAGCCTTTGGAGTGTCAGTGGTCCATGTGCCTCCCATTAATCACATGAGCTACTGTAGAGCTGGGTAGAGAACAGCCACACACATACACAAACGTTCACACACACACACACACACACACACACGCACAAACGCACACCCTAGCTCTCTCCTTCGTCCTACCTCTTCAAACCTCTATTTCTCTCAGCCACCCTTTCTCCGTCACTCAATTGCAATCCCTCGTTCCCATGACATCCCTTTTACCTCCTTTATTCCTGACAATCCTCATTTCCTCATCACTCATCAGCTCATGAGCCAAGAAATTCACAGATGAAGACCAACTCTCCTAACACAACACAGACAGACAGACAGACTGACAGACAACCGCATGATGACAGAGACCTTGTTTGTCGTCACAGACAGGGATACAGAAATAGAGAACACAACTTCTGGTGACCCCCCAAGCTAGTCAACAGTTCCCAGAGGAGAAAATGAAGATAGAGATTGTGTGTGTGTTTGTGTGTGTGAGAGAGACAGAGAGAGAGTGAGAGAAGAGAGAGAGAGGGAGAGAGAGAGAGTGAGAGAAGAGAGAGGGAGAGAGAGAGAAGCAACAACACAAAGGAAGCTCTTTCAACAGAGAGCTCTGGTGCGGGAATGCTGGTATCAAGTTAAGGGGCCAAATGGATGTTCCCAGAATGTCTTCCGGAAGGTCTCAACACCAGTGGGGGGGGGGGCTTGGAATTGACAACAGCTCACCCTGAACAGAGGGAATCCACTCTGGGGCCTGTGGTAAAACATGCCTGGGACTTCTGAATGATAGAAACAACTAGACAAGGGGGGAGGGGGTCAACCTTGGTATCCAGTCCTCCAGCCAATGCACGGCCCTCCATCCCTCCCTCCCTCTCTTCCTCTCCACCTCGGACACCCACACACACTGGGACCTGCTTGCCCTGTCTGAGCACATGCATGTTCAGGCAGAGTGCTGCCCCTGCAGGGAGAGAGCCACTCAGCACATCAATCTGGGTGAAATAACAGGGTTATTCCCCTCATTAGGAGAAGTGGGGCCAGCTGATTGTAATGGCTACACAGTCACAATCAAAAACAAGCTCTCAACCTCTACAATGGGACAGCAGGAGAAGGCCACTGGGAGATTGCCGTTATTCAACAGATTATTAGCAAGGGTCCATCTTTACCCTACCTTCAACAGGGCAGCACAGAGTACTGTGAGCACTGAAATGCACTGAAATGCAGTTACGATTGTGTGGCAATTTCTCTGCTGAGATGCGCTTCGCTCCAATAGCCCCTCTTAAAGATATACGACGAGGAGGCAAAGATTCAATGTTCCTTCCCATCAATCTATACTTCGTGCTTCGGATCGTAAGTGTCAGAGTTTAGTGAAATTGAGTGGCAGCATTTGTCTTTTTTTATTGCCCCTGGCTACAGAAGGGCAAATCCCCAGAATGTTGGCCCTTCCAACGCCGGTGCCAAGTTCATCAAGAATAACTTACACTGGTAACCTTTACCCCATGGACAGGACATGAGAGATGGGCAGGAAGATTTGGCCAATGGTATGATTGGCACAAGATTAAATTACAGTTACGGACCTAAGGCAAAATCTTTGCATTCATTTTTTTATTCATTATCTACCGTTTATTAGCGGCTGATTAGCTGCTTATTCCCATTAGGGGTCACAGGTGACTGGAGCCTATCCCAGTTACTTCCGGGCCGTAGGCAGGGTACACCCTGGACTGGGGCCAGCTAGTCGCAGGGCTATCACACAGACAGTGACAGACAACATAGAGACAACCATTCACTCTCAGTCATTCACTAGGGGCAATTTTTCACAATGCCCAATTAACCTACCACATGCATATCTTTGGACGGTGGGAGGAAGCTGAAGTGCCCAGAGAGAACCCACGGTAACACGGGGAGGACATGCAGACTCCACCCAGAGAGATCATAGAATCTCTGGCCCGATCTTTGCATTTGGTATGTTTTAAAATCTCAAACATAAACTACAGTCTGCAATCAAAGTAGGGAATATCTCAGAGCCTTTGCTCCTCGTATAAAAACAGATGACAAAGCGTCGTTGGTTCCAGGGAAACAGTGAGGATGCTGTATTGACAATAGCACCGTCTGCCTGTGACGTCTCCGCTGGCCCCCGGCAGCTGTCGATAGAGCAGCCTGACAGTGTCACACAGCTCTTTGTGCTTGTTGTTTACACTGTTCTCACTTGACCTCCGGAGATACAGAATCACTTGGTTAGGCCCAAGACACGCTGGAATGCCTAGTTATATAACTCAGCCTAAACAACCTTTTTATGATGGAGGCTCACTGCTCTAAACAGGTAAGGTTTGGAAGGGAAAAAAATCTAATACTGGCAAGACAAAAGAAGATTTGAAATGTTGTATTGCCTTGTACTGAAGCGAAGCTCATGCATCACTCTGCACAGTCAGTCAACCATGGGTCTGGCTTCTACCTGGAGTCAGGTGGCTCAGCGGGTTAAGGCATTGGCCTCATGATTGGAAGGTTGCGAGTTCGATTCCCGGCTGTGACTATGTGATGTTGTGTCTTTGGGCAAGGCACTTCACCCTACTTGCCTCAGGGGGGAATGTCCCTGTACTTGCTGTGAGTGCTTTGGATAAAAGCGTCTGCTGAATGAGTATTTATTATGATCATTCGCAGACAAAGAACAGGTGATGCGTCCATCGCACCTGCTAGGGTGCGTCTTATCCCGCAGGGGTCAAATGATCGCTTAGACATCCAACTGAAACAGAGACACCCTCTTGTGTTTTGGTTGATCAAACTCGGTGCGCACTAACATTGGATAGGGGTACGGATGAATGAACAAACCAGTGTATGGAGATGTATTTGACTTTGCAGCCTATTAAATCAGAATAAGATTTACAAACATAGAATTCATTGTGGCAGAGAAGAGCAAACATAGAACATATATAGGAGTAAAAATAACATAAGTACGCAACTTCTTTTCAATTGTAATGGACTGTAGCCTAGTAGGGTGCATTGGAAGTACAGGGAACAAGACAGCCTGAAGATGAAGCGGAGAGGTGGAACAGGATGGATGGGGGTAACTCACGCTGCTGTTCTCTCCCGTCCAGTGGACCATCGCCTGGTTGTGAGTGGCATCCCCTTTCAGCACGAACGAGCTGCTGAGCAGTGCCACTTTCTCCCGGGACAGCGCTCTTCTGGAGCGCGGTGACTCCACTGGATCCCCGCTGCTGTCAAGCGCACGAACCCCGCCGCTGCTCCGCTTTAAAACCCCGCTGTCACATCGCACGGGTCCGGTCAGTGACATCCAAGCCGAGGCGATCAGCGCCACGACGCACAGGTGCGCTGAAAGGTTCGGACGCAGAGGTGCAACGCTTTGCGCCATTATAAGCGCTCTTAATCGCGAACACTGACAGAGAGACTGCGATGCGAGGGAAAGATAGATGGATCTACTGTACGCGGAGAGGGAAGGAGGTAAGGGAGGGAGTGGAAGGAGAGCGGAGGGGGCAGACGGTGGAAACTCAACGTGGTTCGCGTCTGAATGCCCAAATAGGACGCGGGGAGCGCAACACTGGTGCCGCCTGGCGGCCACGTCAAGCAACGCTCACAGACATTTATTAATTTAGCTAACGCTTTTATCCAAAGCGATTTACAGTAAGTGATGATTCAGACGCACTTTTTCAGATTTATTATCCTGTATACTAGGGACAATTCTGTTGTTTATCACAGAGTCTATTGGACCAGCTACAGATGGACTGAACGGACTTCACCCTACATCAGTGGTTCTTAACCTGGGTTGGATCGAACCCCAGAGGTTCAGTGAGTCAGTCTCAGGGGTTCGGCGGAGGTCAAGACACATGATTCGTGATGACATGACCAATTAAGAAGGGTGAATGGGCATATGAAACTGATGGGGTTCAGTACCTCCAACAAGGTTAGGAACCAGTGCCCTACATGCACTTGAACAGATTTTTCACCACCACAATCAGTTGTTTACGTTGAATCTGTCGGAAAGGTTTGGGGGTAGAAAGAAAGACTAACCTTGTGGGTTTGAAAAGCCTGCTCCAGCACACCTGACTATAATGGATGATCATTATGAGGCTCCCACAGAGCTTGATAACGACCCTTCATTAGAATCAGGTGTGCTGGAACAGGGAAACATCTAAAACATGCAGGACAGGGGCTCCCTAGGAACAGGATTGGGCCCCCCTGTTCTAAACTGATCCAATCGTAGGAGAGTTAGACACACTATTAAAATAATAATCTTATTTTTTGGAAAGCTTCATTTAGTTATGCCCTCAATTAGCCTAATTGATCATGTCAGCCGCTATTGGGGTTTGTTATTTTGTGAAACGCAGGTCTGTGAATGAGAAGTCCTTCAGCATTCCCCGGTTATGCATCTTCCAAAGTCACTGTAATGAGATTCCCTGCCACTCAACTGTCAATTACACCTCTTGGTATATGAAGTGAGCTGTATAACGTACACTTTTTGTATATTTAAACTGTTAAAACTTTTAAAATATGCAAACTGTTCAAGGGCTGCGGTCCGGATATCCCATAGGTTATTGTTGCAAACGCCAATTAGTAAAACTCAAGGCCATGCGCGTGTGTGTGTGTGTGTGTGTGTGTGAGAGAGAGAGAGAGAGAGAGAGAGAGAGAGAGAGATAGAGAGAGAGAGAGAGCGACAGAGAGACAGAGAGACAGAGGGAGAGAGAAGCAAAAAAGAAAAGAAAAAGTCTGTAATTGGCCCTGCTGCACTTCTCCAGCAGCTGAGGGTGGAGAGAATGGCAGTTTTTATATATATAAAAAAAACTTTTCAGTTTTACACATTGAAACCTGTTTTCTCTTCAGCTCTACTGGGCAATATATAAATACACATATTTATGTATCTATATCTATTGATATGTATTTGTAGAGAGAGAAATACATATGATTGAACTTCTGTGCCCCTGTAAATGGATGTTAATCAATGTAAATGAATTTTATTCTTTTTAAATGCATCAATGTATACAGTCTGATATCGGAATCATTTATTCCTTGGTCTTCAACAGCTTTTCAGACAGATGTCAGTGGACAAGATGCAATATTTACAGAAGAAATTTCAGATTTCAAAGTCAGACTACTGAATTTAGGCTGGTGTACCGAATTATATTATTACCTTTTTCTACCAGATTAATTGGTGTCAATTCCCAATCACTGTATTCTCAGTGGAAGCCATCATTCTGCATGTCTTGCTTGTGATATACAGTTTGAATCCACTGCACTAGCCTATGGCATCCCTCCATTACATCTCGAGTCCTTCTTCTGATTCCCAGCACAGCGAACACGCACAATCCCGCACATGCTCCATATCACGTCCGCTTTCTCTCTCTTAACCTACACACCCCTGCCACACATGCACCCAAACACACCCACATGAACACACACATTGGTAATGCTGTATTTCAAACCAGTTTTAATGGGATGTTCCACTCAAGTAATGAGGCAGCCAGCAATTGACCCCCTCCAACCCTAGAGATAATTACCTCAGCAGGCTGGTCTCAAACCAATCACCCCACTCACCCACCCTGCCCTCCCCCCCGCCCCACACACACACACACACCAACATATTTAACTGAATACCGTAACATCATTTCTGACACACACACACACACACAGTCACACACTGTTGGGGAAAAACTTGTACATTCTCTTGCATAAGAAGACACAATACCTCTCCTACACAGGTTCACAACTCTGGCTGCACGGACACAGAAAGCTTGTTTCCTCATGGTCACTGTCTTTGTATCACTCCACACACACACACACACACACACATACTTTACCCAAAGGGTGACACACACACACGTAAATAGGCATCAGTGATGTGTGTGAGAGATGGACCTTGGAGAGAGCGTGCTGTTCACCTTGAGCACACCAAAGATTCTGAGACTGTAGCATTCTGTTAATAGAGAGCAGGATCAATTTAACAGACCATGGTCATGTGACAGTCTCTATCAGACATAAACACAGACATTCAATTAACCTTCAGAGACGCAGACTGTCAGTAAGAAATAATCTAGTTACCATCCCACTAATTATACAGTATATGGGGATGCAGAGGATGTTAAACTTTCCTGGTCAGTACATTCCATGGCCACATATACAGAACGTTCAATGTCAGTAAGTACAATTAATAAGTAAAATGAATTGAGAAATTAGATTAGACCTTTATTTGTGGAAATTGCAGTTCACAACAGCAGCAGGGTAAAACATAAATGTTTAACTGACAATGCAAACTGTACCTTGGCATGAATCACCACAACTGTAAGAATTCTGCACTGTAGATCCTTCATTTTCTGCTGAACCTACCATGTCAATTACAAGCAGTTATGCTGTATGGTTAAGGATGCTCACACCAGGAAAAAGTTGAACCAGGTCGACCCCTGCTGTTCATGCATGGTAATGCACATGAAATCTGGAATAGAGCTTTTTATCTTTAATAGTGTCAAACTCCCTGCTCCAGCTCACCTGATTCTAATGAAGGGTCGTTGTCAAGCTCTGTGGAGGTGTGCTGGAGCAGGGAAATATCTAAAACCTTCAGGACAGTGGCCCTCGAGGACTAGAGTTTGACACCTGTTGATTATTGACTTAATACCTTTTCCCCGCACACGCAAAAAGGTATCAAAAAGTAATTCTCTTAAACACGAATAACAATAAACTTTTAGGCTGGGTTTAAACCAAAATGGAAATCTGCTTCAGTATCTGACCCACAATGCATTGCAGTAAATGTTACCCAGACAACACAATTAAGAAACTGGTAATTAGTCAAATCAAGAGGCAAGAGTGTCAAGAGTGCTATCAATAGTTTCAGATGATTTTTTTTGTTGAAGATTTGTTGTTAAAGTGGAATTATTCAGAAGGATTCATGATTTTGGAATCATGATATACAGTATTCATTAATAGTTACAGATAACAAAGAAAAATAAACTAATAATATTCATTGTAACAATAATAATAATACAATGTATATAAAAACAGTTTGATGCGTTGTTAAAGTGGAGATAACCTTGAGATTTAACGTTTTCAGGGAGAATTTCTGTCCTTGTCACGTGTAGTTTTTCGACCTTTAAACTGATCTCAACCAAACATACACTTACATCACAGCACTCCCTCACACTGATTGGACGAAGGGACTACACGCACTCTATTCGACTTGTGATTGGCCAGACATCTCCTGCCCCTGCTCCAGTTCGACTTGTGATTGGCCAGACACCTCTTGCTTCCTGCTCCACGTTACTCTGCCTCTTCAGCGTGTGTTAACGGTGTCAGTGAAGATGGCGACATGGTGTGTCCGAGCTGTCAGACAGAGCTACTCAGTTTTAGCATCTCCATCTCTAATAAGGTATAGTATTATATATTAGGGGCTTGACACGTTAGTATATATTCTACCCTCCCTGTTATCACTTTGTTTTTCATAGTGATCTAGTTGCTTTAGCTGTAGCTTTTGAAGCTAGGCTGGCTAGATGACAGAAGTCATTGAGACTGATGCCGATAGTGTCGTAATGCCTGAGTGTCATGCAGGTATGTTAATATCAACCATAGTTGATATAAAGTATTTGTTTAGCAAATAAATCCTTAAATTATTCTTTGACAACCTTGCGGCTCTGATTCATGTTCTATTAGCCTTACATAACAGGCTCACCTTTCTGGTTGAAATCAGCTCTGCTGGTTCTGAGGTCGGACCAAGTTTACGTTACATTTACGTTTTACATTTATTCATTTAGCAGACGCTTTTATCCAAAGCGACTTACAGTAACAACAACACGTTACATAAAAAAAGCTTTAGCTAAATTAACTGTACGTTTTAACGTATTGGCTCCAGTTTGCATGGTATTACGTCACATTTTGACATTTAACACATTTTAAACTCTCTTGCGAGTCGCTTTGGATAAAAGCGTCTCTTAAGGACCGTCTCATGTGACTTGATCTCGCTTTCAGAGCGTCATCAGCGCGGCTGTTGTGCACAGCGGCCCAACAGAAGAACAGCAGCCAGGGGTCAGAGGAGGATGCCGGGGGACAGAAGCAGAGCACGTCTGAGAAGGCCTTGGCTGAGGAGAAAAACCATCTGGAGGAACAACTTAAGGAGCTCACGGTGAGGAGGACACCATGGTGTGACCGCTTCTTTTCTGGGTCGGAAATCTGAAGATATCAGACTGCTAGGATGGACTAGATCAGGGGTCTCAAACTGGTGCCGTCGAGGGCCAAGAGGGTGCAGTATTTCGTGTCAGCAAAGCGCTACACACTAGCTGATTCTATAAGTGAAATCAGCTGGTGTAGAGCTTGGTTAACACGAAGACCTGCACCCTATTGGCCCTCGATGGCATGAGTTTGAGACCCCTGGACTAGAGCATTAGGGTTGGCACAGACATCCAATGGCTTCCAAAGGCTTTTTTTCCAGCAGTGTCTTTATGTTTTCTACCCATGTTCTCCTTAAGTAACCGTGGTATCTCTGTCTCCAGGATAAGTACAAGCGAGCGCTAGCAGATACAGAGAACCTCAGGACGAGGAGTCAGAAGATGGTGGATGATGCCAAATTATACGGTGAGCTCATAGTTGTTGGTAGAGGAGCTCAAAGAAACTGGGATTCAAATCAAATGCTCTAAAACCAAACGCTTCTGCTCCCTATGCAGGAATCCAAGGGTTATGTAAAGACCTGTTGGAGGTGGCAGACATCTTGGAGAAGGCTACGGAGAGTGTTCCAAAGGAAGAGGTGAGCTCTCAGAACCCCCACCTGAAGAATCTGTATGACGGGCTGGTGATGACCGAGGGTCAGATCCAGAAGGTGTTCACCAAGCACGGCCTGGTCAAGATCAACCCCGACGGGAAGAAGTTTGATCCCTACGAGCACGAGGCTCTCTTCCACGCTCCCATCAACGGCAAGCAGCCCGGCACTGTTGCTGTGGTTACCAAGGTGGGCTACAAGCTCCATGGACGCACCCTGCGGCCTGCGTTGGTGGGCGTGGCCAAAGGTCCTTAAGAGAAGTTGATTTGGGGTTTCGAAGAACACAACATTGTTAGTTGTTATTGTGTGGTTCCCTGGGCAACGGATTATCTATGATACAGCAGGCTCGTCACAGCCCCTAAGTTACTCCCCTCCCAGGTGACCCCCCACCCCCAGCCTCACAGATGCCTCTAAGAGGCAGGAATCCAAACACAACTGAGCCTGTTTTGACCATGTTTTATTTTTAGAGAGCAGAGCTGGTTGGTTGTTAGTCAATTAATCAACAGTGGCAGATTCCAGCTTTATTTTCCTTTCTTCAGCCAGTCTGTGTAATTGTGCTCTTTCTAATATCATGGAGGAATGTAATTGGACCTCACTGATTTTATACCAAACTGCTATAACTGTTCTCATAGGAGAACCACAGAAATTGACTTATTCCTAGTCTGCGCAGTCTGTCCACTCTAATATTCACCTATAAGTGTAGGTAGGCAGAATGGGCTGTGTTCACCAATTTACAGAGCTGATGCTACAAAAACATGGCTGATGCAAAAAAGAAATGTTTGACCAATCCTTATTTTGTTCTTCTCAGTCACTGCGCAGTGTAGTAGAGTGTATGGTTCTCATAAAGTATCTCAAATAAAAGAATCATAGATAATAATTCCTGCAGTAAACCTTCCCTCTCTCCCATGTATGGGGTTGAAAGATCTGTTGGGATTTTGATACCACAATACTTTGTTCATTCATAAAACAATTTGAATGGATTGCTACATGTGAGTCTGTGGACAGAGGTCAAATTTAAGGTCGAAGCATCTTAATAAATATATTAACTGACAATTAGTCTTTCTCTGGGTCTGTTTCAAATTACTGGTATATATCTTGTACACATCCACTCATAATGCAACTAGAATTGAGTAGAATTAGCAGTGTATACTTAAATTATGCAAACATGAATCACCTCAACTTATTACATGCTGATAAATAGGACCTGGAGGCTTGAAATTACAAAGTATAGCACTTTATTACAGAACATTAATTAACACTCCATGTCTTGTGCAACTACAAAATGGGAAAACAATAAGCCTTTTAACAGTTTTTGATGACCCACATGGGTTGATTCCAAAGCATACAACTGATGTACATTAACAGCTTAACAGCATGCTGCTTTTTCAGAGAACACCAAAGGCTTTTAGAATGATTGCTAGTTGTTCAATTCTTTTCATACAAAAGTAAAAATGAAAGAAGAAAAAAATCTTGAAATAAAATACTGTACATTTCACAGGTCAGTATTTATATGTTCCTTTTGATTTATCTTACAAAAAATATGTACATTTGGTAAAATATTTCAAGCAATATTTCCCACTGAAATAAAATATAGAAATCCCCCTCCCCCTTGTAAAAGTAAAATCTAAAAACAATGTTCAATTTTGATATTTTGTCAGTTACACACCATTTGCAAGCCATTTTCAAAACACTTGGAAAACACATGCAAACACAAAAACACATTCCAGTATGTAGATAAACTGCTTTTTTTTGCTGTTTACAACTAAAGAAAAGGATGAAAAATGCATCTGAAACTATAGCTGGATATCTGAAGCGATCAGAAATGACCGACACAGTCAAGCAAACCGCACAGTTCTGGTCAGTTCTGCATTAAAAAGCGCTATGCAGAACTAATGGAAGCAAAAGCTTAACTTTGAGAGTACAACTGTTGGTTTGTACCATGCAGGTGGTGAAGTAGTTTGGCACAACATGGCATTCCCTGAATAGTACAACACAAGCAGGGAGGGCAAGCCATTCTTCAGAAGTACAAGATATGTTAGACTTTGGGTTAAACAATTAAAAGGAGAGAAGATCATCGTTTATTTCTGACTCAAGTCTCGTTATTGTCGACAGAAGAACACAAGCAGATGTAATAAGAACTGGCAGTCAATTTACTGGGCCGCTCTTACATAATCTAGGCCACACTAACCCTAAACCCTTTCACCAGAGAGTATTTCCCCAAGGGGCAAATCTTGTCTGCCTTTTAAATAGTAGTTTTATATTTTGCCTCCTTCTCAAAATTATTGAGCAGTCTGTTTGAGAAAGATAACCCACTGTGTTTTCTGAAGAAGCAATCAACAAGAGAAAAACTTTGAGCAAAGTCTCCAATATACCTGGAAGGACTGGGACTATTAGGATGTGAGCCTTAGCTCTAAATGAAACCCTCTTCATTGTGAGGAAGCATGCCTTGTAAAGACAGCAGCCATTAATAAAGTGAAGGTCTAGGAACGCACCGTTACTTCCATCCTCTCTTTTTTTTGGCCCGTGTCCCAAATCTGTGCCCTCGCTCCTCCCTGTCAACAGACACCCATTCAGGAACTGAAATTTACATTTAAACGGAGCTCCTCACTAAGTCACAGAGAGCCCTCAGTGGAGGAAAGCAGAAAGGAGTTATAAGAGCTGCCACTATGGTCTGCACAGCAACAAGACTGGTTCTGCTTGTAAAATAAATAACGAGATCTATGCTCGACTGTAAATGAGACCGTTTGGGACAAGAGTTGAATTGGAGGTAGCGTTCGTATTTTTTTATGTTCCAATTTGATGAAATAATTTGGTGGTCTAATATGTTTACCTGCTTTTGAGATATTTTGCCTTCACCACATAATCAAGGGCGCGCCTCAAACTGTTTCCATTCAACCAAAGATTTTTTTAAACAGACGTTTATAGGTGTCGTCTGTACATCAAGGACACACAAGAGAACCTGAATACGTCGATGGTTTGGCATTAGCATGATTACATTTCTGCCGTAGACCTCCACATCATGCCTACCCTTCTTCTTCAACAAACCCTTCCATTTTGTCCCTGAAATGCCATATAATACAGCTGAGTCATTGATACCATGTTAACGAACCAAAAAACGGCTAAAAACTACAGAGACAGAACGTAGTTTGTTGAATATTCAAATAGCTATGAAAGTACCACTCATAGAACAAGCAAACAAAACCAAACAGGAAGCAGTGAGCAACAACAGAACAGCCGTTCCCAGCACGTTTCTTCAACTACTAATGTTTGTTCCTGCAGATCCATGCTGTTTTGGGACCAAAAGGCAGGTCAATAAATGTACTTGTCACCACCAGCAGTGCCTGTTTGGGGAAACATCAGATTCGCATCTCGGGTTCTCGGGGTCTCTATGTAAACGTGAGAGTATCTCTTTATCTTTCTCCAGGGAAGGGTGTAATGATAGAGAACAGACATTAAGTTTATCAAACAGGAAGGGAATGGGAGACGCAAATGTAGTTCGTTTGCATCCTGTGTCATGGAAATGGCACAGTTGGCCTAGTCCTTGCCATATTTCCATCTGTATGCACTGTACATGTACGGGGACTGAACTGGACATACAAGCGGTGGGCTGATAGCTGCCAAATACTGATCCGTGAGCTTAAACTTCAACTCCTCCCTCTCCTTCAGGAACAGTGATTGTATTGCTGTTTAGAATCTACCCAAAAGACAGGCTTTCAGAAACCTGCAAGTAGACCTTATATGCGTTAAAAACACAGTGTTATTTTTGTCTCTTCTGTTAAGCTGAAACACTGTAATGCCAACCTTGGCCGTACAAATATAACTATACTTTGGATTCTTACCATTCAAATGCAAAAATAGAGCCTACATTTGTTCTGTCACTCTTGTAAAGGGTATTCAAAAGACTTTAGTCAGGGGGAATCCATATTTTCTTTTAAATATACATATGCACAAAAAACGTTCTGTGAAGGACATTGGACAAGATTAGACTAAAAGGCAATAGTATTGGGTAGTTTGGTCCTCCTGGGGAAAAGTAAGTCACACAGTAACCAATCACAGAACAAGAGTTAATGCCAGCGGATGGTTATGATGTATCCCGAGATATCCAGCCACTCTCTGTGAGAAAGGTGAGAATACGTTTCTTGAGAACCTTGTCAAGGTAGCTGGGCAGCCGGCTCTTAGAGGGGATGCCCTGCCGTTTCTGGAGGTGGTCTTTGATGATGATAGTTTTGACGGTCAGGTAGCGGGTGGGGCTGAGGTTGAGCGAGTTACACAGTACCTTCTCCCGGTCTGACAGCAGCTCAAAGCCCGGGAGATTCTCAATGGCCGCGAACTCGCCATCTTTACCCTCCTCCTTAATGCTGCCGCCCACGCCTCCTCCCCCGCCACCGCCGCCGCCTCCTCCTCCGAGGCCCCCCAGCCCCCCTCCCAGCCCGGCACCGGCGCCGAGCCCCCCGCTGGCCCCCCCGCCCCGCTTGGAGGTGGTCACGCTCTTGTTCTCCTTGCGTTTCTCCCGTTTGTGGCGGGAAGCTTCGTATTCTGTGGACTCCTCCAGACGCGTGATGCCGTTGCGGCGGTAGCGCTGCAGCTCCCGGACCTTGGCCCGCAGCACGCGCTCCTTGTGCATGTTGTCGAAGAAGTCTTCGAACTCACGCTGCGCCATGAACTGGCACAGCGCCCGCAGGCGCACGCGCTGCTCCTTCTCCTCCTTGGTGATCTTGCGCTTCGGCGTGTTGGGCACCGCCCCTGACCCTGCCGTTACCGCTGGAACCGTGGAGGCTGCCGCGCCCCCTGCAGTCCCCACGGCTCCCGCCACTGCTCCTCCACCGCCTACGACCCCCAGAATCCCCGGCTTGTCCTTCTCCTTTTCCTTCTTGTCGCGGCCCAGGAAGACGGGCACGAGGTTGTAGTCCCGAGCGACGTTCTTGCGGCGCTGTCTCTCCCGGAGCTTGCGGACGTACATGTCGACGTGGGCGCGCTTCATCTCGATCTCGACGTCTTCGTCGTCGTAGTTCACCGACAGCCCGCTGATCAGCTTCTCAGCCTCCTGGTCGTACTCGATCTCGTAGTCGTCACGGAGGGGCATGTACCCCAGCTGCTGCTGCTCGGCCAGGGTGACATCCAGGGGAGGCAGCGGGGTGGTGAGGCTGGGAGACAGGGGCCCACCGCTGGGGCAGGTGTGGTCCGTCACCCGGTTGGGGATGCTGTCTGGGATGCAGGCTTTGCCCAGGTTACCGTGGATGTACATGTTGACATAGTGATCCATTACTTCCTGTGGTGTCCGGGACGCCACCACATTGGTCGCCATGTCCTCCTGGAGAGAAACACACGTATGACAACATGTTGGAAGAGATACAACGTTTGACCATTCAACAACACAGTTACATGCAACACCATCGCTGACACGTTGAGGGGATTAGGCCCTTGCATGAATAAATGTTGAACTTCGCACGCATAAGTAACACAGCCAAGCTTCCTTGCTGTCCTTAATGCTGCAATCAGTTCTGATATCGATGTGATCAACTCCTGCAAACTCAAACAGGTTAGTTTGCAAAGTTGCAGCCCAACTTTAGTTTCAGGGGTTGATTACGCAACATTATAGGAAGGAAACTTTAGCGTATCCACCATAATAACACACATTTTTTGCAAGTGTATACTTTTAAGATATCGGTTAAAAAAATGTAAAATACCCAGTTTCCAAATCCATATTGCTCGATCGCATCGAGCAGCGACTGCTCTTCCCTGCTTGTCCATCCTCCCTCCGCTTCGGGACCCCAGAGGGGAAAGCGCCCGCCGTCCACATGCTGATAACTGTGCCATCGCCGATGATTTCCAATTTCTGCACCGGCTGAGAAGCACTCCGGGCATAATTCGATGTCCGGACAGTCTGTGCATCGAAGCCGCAGATTTGTAACATCTGCAAGACAGTTCACACAGTACTTCTTCCCTAGATCGGCCATGTTTGCTGGATCCTGGTTGTTGTTGGAAGCCGCACAGCCGCTGCGCATGCGTACTGGTGTATCTCCGGTCAGAGGACTGCGTCTCATTAATATTAATGAGCTATTCGCAACCGGCTGTGATTGGCTTAGACGCCAGGCTGCGTGTTGTTAATATTAATAAGCTATTCGCAACCGGCTGTGATTGGCTTAGACGCCAGTTTCCAGGACAACTCATAAACACCGATTGGTTTTCATTGACTAACGTTGCAGACTTTTGAAGTTTGAGGTTTTTCGTCACCTTGTTTTATGATAGAAAAACACTAGCTACAAATATCAAGAATTTCATGAGAACCATTACAAATACTGTTAAATAATACTCGGTTTTACTCATTTAGACGGACCCATTTAAAATTCGAAAAGGTAAGATAACAAGCTGGTCCATGGATGAGCTACCAGAGCAAAGTGAAAGGGACGTCAGCCTTGGAGTTGGAGACACAGACTTGAATAATGACGATCCAATCCAGGAAACACAAGCTGATGTAACATCAGAAAAGAGCCAGTCTCCTTTTCCTAATGCCAGTGTTGAAAATGCAGAAGATGAAGTCCTGGATCAGAAAACAGGAGAGGCTGATGAAGCTGATGAAGCTGATGAAGCTGATGAAGCTGATGAAGCGTTAGTGGAGGCCCTGGCTGAGGCAGGTGAGGCAGGAGACACACCTGAGCCCAGAGGGGGCTCCGGAGACCAGGCGCCCTCGGTCACCGACCAGCCCACCAGCCTGACGTTCGACGGGGGTGACGGCCCAGACACAGCAGACCTCGACGGAGAACCCCTCTCCTGTGAGGAGAGTGTCATCCTGGAGGTGGAGCAAGGTGTCCCACTACTGGAACTAGGGAAACCGAGGAGCGAGAGCAGCAGCCCTGAGCCGCAAAGCGACAACGCTGAAGAACAGCAGCCCCCTCTGGAGGAACCAGACCTGAGGATCAGCTACGAAGAGCAGGTGAACCTTCTCCACGAGCTCCAGCAGGAGAACCAGAAGCTGAGCCAGCTGGACCTCCAGCTGCAGGGGAAGCTGGCAGAGCACATGCGGAAGAGGACTGGGGAAGAGCCGCAGAAGGAGAAGGCTGCGTTGGACCTGGAGCAGCGTTACCAGAAGTACATGGCCATGATGGGGAACCTCCAGCTGCAGATCCAGAGAGAATCAGAGGCCGCGCAGCTGCAGGCCGAGGACATGAAGCTGCAGGTCCAAGAAAAGCTGAGTCAGGTAAGGGTGGATTTAACCTGGCAGGGCAACCGGAATTGGTGAGATCCAAGCCAATTGAGAATCCATCATGCCAAGCCTTGCATAATGGGGGGGGGGGGGGGGGGGGTGTATGAAGTAACCTTCTCACCTGGGATTATCACGGTAATGGACAGATGATTCATACAATCATCTGATGAATATTTACAATGCCAGACCTTTTCCAAGCAGTTTCCAAGGACAACTTTCCAGATGGTTCAATATAACAACCTGTCATTGTGAGTTTAGAATGGATTAGAGGGAAGAGTCAGGTGGCTCAGTGGTTAAGGCGTTGGGCTCATAATCAGAAGGTTGTGAGTTTGATTCCCATGGCTTGACTGTTTGTATTTCCCACTTAACTCATCGTTGGGTCCTTAAGCAAGGCACAACAGCAGGTGTTGGTGATTAACAAAAGGCAGATTTCATCACCAAACGTCATTTTCAGGTGGAGAGCGAGTGGCAAAGCTTCATGGCGACGAAGCGCGACGTCGCCGTAGCGACCCTGAGCCGGCGCCTGGGGAAGCAGGCGGCGCAGGCGGAGGTGGAGCAGATCCAGGCGGCCGAGCAGCGCCGGGAGAACGAGCTGAGGCGCGTGCGCCTGAAGAACATCAAGCTGAAGAACAAGATCAAGAAGTTGGAGGCCACGCTGCGCGCCAAGGAGGAGCTGGCCGAAGGGCTCCACCTCATAGACTTTGAGCAGCTGAAGATCGAGAACCAGACGTACAACGAGAAGATCGAGGAGCGCAACGAGGAGCTGCTGAAGCTACACAAGAAGATCACCAACACGGTCCAGGTATGGTGCTGGTGGCCACTCACTGGTTGAAGGTTTTAACAAAAGCCAGGTTTGATACCTTCTAAAGGTGAGCGGTTGCTATGGTGTCTTTGAGCAAAGTGTACTTTGTCACCCCAAAAAATCTTCTAAATTCGTCTTTTTTTTTACATTACTCTTCTCAACTGTAATACTCTCTGTTCTATTTCCTTGTTGTTCCGGACTCTTCTCTACGCTGTGCTCAACTGTTCCACTGTCTCCTCCAGGTTCTGACCCATGTGAAGGAGAAGCTCCAGTACGTCCAGACGGAGAACCTGTCCAAGCGGACCCAGCAGGCCGAGGTGGAGGCGGTGTTGGCCTGCAGACGGGACGTGCTCACACGGACCAAGCAGGCCCGCGACCGCCTCCGCACGGACAACCTGCGTCTGCGGCAGCGCAGCGGCCTGCTGGGGAACCAGACCCTGCTGAGGGACTTTGAGGAGAAGGTGGACGCCTCGGAAGGCCTGGAGGAGAGGCTGGAGAGGATGAAGCAGCGGCACGCCGAGCTCGTTCTGAAGTGTGCCGGCGTCAAGAAGAAGCTGGAGCACGCTAAGTCCCAGTCCCAGTGAGGGGAGCTAGCCACTCACACACACACACAGGTACATACACAAACACACACACAGGTACACACACAAACACACTGGTACACACACATACAGTTACAAACACACAGGAACACACACACACATAGGTACACGCTCACAGGTACACACACACAAACACAGGTACACACAGGAACACACACACACATAGATACACAAACACACAGGTACACTCTCACAAACACAGGTGCACACACACACACACATAGGAACATGCATAGGAGCACACAGATCGACCATGCATTACCTATACAGGAACATATGAAAACAAAACACTTTGCATATATTAATATAAATACACAATAAGTCATACAAAATATGTTATACAGGAAAGTGTTGAATAATTTTTATTTGTTCTGGTTTTAATCATACACATTTATTACAATAAATGGTTGATGAAAGGTAAATTACGCTGTTCTCTTTAATAGGCAACAGATGGCGATGTTGTACATAAAAACCTCTAGTTCTGTCGGCTAAGTCAAGTTAAGATTGACATGATGCAGTAAGTTAACCATCATTCATTTAACATGTATCTGATTAGAATCATTGTCATTGTCTTACGCTGATGTTGCTGGTAAAATCAGCAATGACAGTATCAACAATGTTGAGGGCTCATCAACCAAACAGAAGTACAGAGAGCTAATCTATCGTGTCCCAGGATTTAGCGACACATGGGTTCAGCTATGGTTTTGGTTGCTCATGGGGACTGGATGTCCAACCCTAGAATCCTCTCCAGGGCGCCGGCCACCCAGGGGTGACCATGATACACACACAAACGGGTCCCATCCACAAGGGTTACACTGATCAGTAAAAGAAAAAAACAAGCCTTCATTATTAAACATCAACTATTGACAAATGTGAATTACCACCCGTATATGCACTACAAACAACATCATAATATACAGTATTGTAAACATGTACAGCCCCCCCCCCCCCCCCCCCCCCCTTGGTGGTTTAATGGTGGCAGAAGGAGCCGGAACTCACAGAAGATTGACTGGGCAGAATGTGGAGGGAATCAACTCAATGTTTTCTATACTGTCGAGATCAATGGGCCCATCGATGACGCAGTATTGGCAGCTTATCTGTACACTTGGAAAACCAGAATGATGGTGAATTATAGTCCCACGCGTCATCTCCAAATGTTGTTCCAGACATGGTTATCCATCCACCTTGACTTAATCAAATCTTGTACTATAGGAACAGTTATACGTAGGGCAGTACTAACATGGTGGATCTAGATTCACACTGTTTGCTGACAGACAAGTATAAGGCAACATACACATTTAATAGACATACTAATACTCATTGGGCTACTGAGGAGTAAAATGTACCTCCACTGTCAGAATATACTTTGCTCTATGTTAAAAGAAAAGCTTTCATCAGCTTTATCAGCTTGCCAAGACCTGTAGATTTTTCTTGTTTCTTGATTTAAAAAGTGTGTGTGTGTGTGTGGCATCTCTACAATGAAACCTATGCCTGCCATAATTTTTGGGACCAGTTGTCCTGAAATAGAAATATCGAGAATTAAAAACCTGTACTGAAGCTCTGATTGTTTCAGCGGTGGGCTCTCCAAGGCTTTATCATGAGGCAGCACGGTTGTAGTCATTGGGTCCCTTGGAGTGGTTGTTTTGGGGTAATTCTCCCATGAGTAATCCGTAGCTTTATCTTGGTGCATCTCCATGGTTGTGGGTATGTTGGTCTGTTTGCTGTGGATTATTTTCTTGTTAGTGAAATTGATTTAATCATTTAAATGTAAAAAAAAAAATACATACTGGACCGTCGAAGTGTCGATTTAAGCGTCTTTAACTAAATGAGCTACATTTAAGTAGCTTTTTACTAGTCACTGGCTTTACAATGAGGAGGGAGTTTATCAATGCACCTTGGCTACATAAGCATCCTATAGAATCAGCACTTAGTGGTACTGAAGTAAAAAATTATTGTTTCTTTTTGCAACAAAAAATAAATATCTTCATTGCACAACCTATTTATCTTTCACAGGCAGGAAGGAAAGAGATTGAACTGACAGACAAGTTCCATCAGTCCCCCGCTTATCAACGTGGGATTCATTTGACTTGGTCTGATTCATACATTTGTAATTGCATAGGAAAGTGTCAAACTGTATTTAAACGTTCACAAACTCACCTGAACAGCTTCAACAGGTACGAGGAAAGGCTGACACACACCTCACGGCCACTTACCAATGTTTCTCTAGGAAACAGAGAACATGATGACGCACACACACAGAAAGAGAGAGAACGAGAGAACGAGAGAGAGAGAACGAGAGAGAGAGAACTCACATAATCTCTGTTTGGTTACAAAATGGTCCAGCAGGCCGGATGTTGACATTGATAATCAGCGAGGCATCATTGGGTAGATTCTGAATCGAGTCGCAGCGACAACCAAGAACTGGTGGATGAACTTGGTTGAAGGGACAGTTAAGGATTTTTGAACGTGACATTGGACACTAGTACACATGAACATGAATTGCAACTTTTATCACTGCAGAACTGTTATTGCCAACGCTGAGTGAAAACATGCATTCCTGACAGTATCAGTGGGAAATAGTAAATTAGACACTTTTATGATTAGAGCATACTTACCCAAAAAAGGCACTGCAATCATTGGCACAATGTCATCCACTTCGGAATCATTGTTAGAAATTGTTTCTGAACAACAAAGAATTTGAATTCATCCTTGGAGTTACAGTGGCATTATCATTTGTCTTGGACAATTTGAGGGGTAATCCAAACACTGGAATCAGATGGAACCCCTCAGCCTTAATGCTATATTCAGCTCAGTGTGACTATGTAGTTCAGTTTGACATTTTAAGCACACTATATTGTGTTATTTTGTATTCAGACAGAAATCGGGAAAGTGCCAACCGTTCTCATCCAGCCATTCATAATCCCATACTTCATCTATCGAGGGTTCTTCCATAGTAACCTCTTCTTTGGTGTCTGGGCTCTGCGTTGTCCAATGAGATCCATCAGGGATCCTTAGGCAAAACTCTCCAAACAGGAGGGTCTCCTCTTCATGGCTCTCTTGGTCTGCAAGCCCCTCTACATTTATAATACACCAAAACAGAACATTATTTCCCAACAAAGTTTATGGAAAACTAGAGAGTAATTCAGCAATTAAGAATATATTTTGGAACAAGAAGACATATTGCAGCAGGCTGAAAAATAAATGGGTCTAAATAAAGTTTAAATTTGCTGTTGGGAATTCAAAACAACCCATATGCAATATTATATTATAAACATTTGCCCTGAGAAAATAAAAAGGTAAACTTACGTAGAAGAGCAAGATAGAATATAAGGAGTGTTGCTAAATGTGCCATGTTGGCCTCAAAACGCTCGATCTTGTCTGTCACCCACACTGAACAGTTACAAGTCTCAACTTTGCGTGTCTGTTCCTGTGTGTGTGTGTGTGTGTGTGTGTGTGTTTGTGTGTGTTTGATTATGCAATCGATGGGTGATGAATTCCTTCAAACGTCCAACTAACGCAGTGTTTCACACTGTAATTTCCTTGGTGTGTACCAATAATAAACTGATTGTCCTTGATTACATACAGCAGCTCCCTCTTCTGGCCTGGACTATAATCTTTATCCATAAAGGATATTCTCACTATGGCCTGTAGTTTTTACAATCTCATGTCCCATTTATCTACCTTTAAGAGCTCTATGTCAAATAAACTTGTACTGTTAATTCGTGCTCTCATAATTGGTTGTATAGTGGGGGGGGGGGGGGGGGTATATACACAGTAGTGCAGACAGTGGTGCAAAATCACAGTGGTCATCTTTAGGGGGTCGTGTGCTTAAACTGAACTGCTTTTAATATGTGATGAATGTAACCATGTCAATGTTTACTATGTTTTTAATGTGAAACTTTACTTTTATTGTCTGTAAAGCGACTTTGAGTGCCTTGAAAAGCGCTATATAAATAACATGTATTATTATTATTACTATTATTTAAAGTGGCTCGTGAGTCGTGCAGATATGCTTGGCAGGAACCCAGCGTCAGGAGCGTGACGTCAACGCTCCCGGACATCCCCCCCACGGCACGCCCACCTGTACACGGATGAGTGACGTCACAAGTTGCAGAGGGCCAGAGGACGCAAGCGGATAGACGCACCGATGCGGAGCGATTGTCTCCCAACTGGCGTCAAATACCGTCTAGAGAAGCTGGAAATCATGAATACCGTTAAAAGGAGTGAAGGCGACTGGCAGGGACTGGTCAACGAGGTGAGCGATCGAGCCGGGCTGGATCCCTGCTTGCATTGAGATGTGCTGAGGTTTGCCATATGGACTATAAAGCTGCACTGAAATCATAGGATCAACGGTATAATCTTCATGATGAGAAAGTGTGTTGGGCACAATAACACTGGGGATACGGGACGAGTTCACAGTCTTAGCAGCCTAGTAGACCACCTGTTTCTAGAATCACAAGTATCTGTGCATAAAGGCCCTTATGGGTTTCTGCATATGTCAAATCAGTATGATACTGTACAATGCTCTTATGCCTTTGTTTCATTGTCTCGTTATAAAGTACTTTACTTCAGTGACTACCATTAATAATATAAAAAATGCTTTGAGTGAGCTCTCTTTAAATGTATGCTGTTAGTACAGTTCATACAGAGCTCAGTTGCTACTTATCACCTCTTATATATTTTTGCCTAGAGGAAGATATGCTTCTTCTCATTTAAGTGATCTGCTGTTGGCCTGTCTTAGCTGGATGAGGTTCTCTGGGTGGTGTCTTATCACTTCTCTTGACACAGTGTGTTTGTTCTTCTCCTGTGGACAAAAAAAAAAGAAGCTCAGGTGAGGCCTTGATCTGTCAGGTGACAGCTGGCCTCTACATCACCCCAGCTGTTTCAAACTGAAACCATGACATTTTAAGTGTCAACGTTTGAATCTCAGGGACTTCCTTTTAAAGCAGGGGTCTCCAATCCTGGTCCTCGAGGGCCGCTGTCCTGATGGTTTTAGATGTTTCCCTGCTCCAGCACACCTCCACAGAGCTTGATAACAACGCTTCATTCGAATCAGGTGTGCCGGAGCTGGGAAACATATTCTAAAACCTTCAGGACAGCGGCCCTCGAGGACCAGGATTAAAGACCCCTGCTTTACAGGGACCTCCATTTCTTTGGCTCCTCCTCTTTGTTTTGATCCATGTGAATCGCCTGAACGGCCGCTGTGTTTCCCCCGCAGTTCCTGGTCTGCAAGCGCAAGCTGGAGAGCAAGAAGGAGGCTCTGCTCATCCTGTCTAAGGAGCTGGACACCTGCCAGCAAGAGCGCGACCAGTACAGACTCATGGCCAATCAGCTGCGAGAACGCCACCAAGCACTCAAGAAGAAGTACAGAGAGCTTATTGTAAGTCAGCAGGGGAGCTTGCGAATGCAACTTTGTTCGGTTGGGTTTCATCCTGTTTGTTGTGTTTTTTGGGATGTTGTCTTTGTGACCTGTGTGTTGATACTTACTCTAATTGCGTGTACATGTGTTTGTAGCCAAGTATAAAGGTTCACTCTGAGTTGCGTTTCAGGATGGAGATCCCTCTTTACCGCCTGAGAAACGCAATCAGGTAATGCGTAGCGACTGCACACAATCCCTGCAAATATGGTTCATATATTCAGTGTATGTGATACTTTGTGAAAGATAGAAGAATCTCCCCACACTTCATCATTCTCTTCATCTTTTCTCGACATCCTCCCTCCCTCCACCTGTGCTCTTCGACATCCTGCCTCCCACCATATCTACTCCTCTTCATCTCTCCTTCCGCCATCCCCTCCCTCCCTTTCTCCTCCTCCTCTCTGCAGGTGAACCTGGCCCAGCTGCTGAGAGACTCTCGGGAGAGAGGGAGGAAGCTGACAGAGGAGGTGAAGGAGTTGACCCAGAGACTGACCGAGGCACAGGGGGATAACAAGGTTAGGGTCTCAGCCACACACACACTCACAAACGCATACACACACAGGCTATGGAATTTGTAGACTTCCAGTGGGTGTTTTAGTGAGCTCAGTGGGATGTGGTAGGGGTGTGGGGTGTAGTAGCAGGTGTTGGACTTGTGTAGCCCCCTTCCCCAGCCTGTGTGTGGTCAGCTCCTCAGAATGACCATCACCAGGCAGAGGCTGGGTGACGAGGAGGTGGGGGCGCGACACTTCCCCGCCCACGAGAGAGAGGACCTGGTTGGCCAGCTGGAGAAGGCTGGGCTACAGGTGGGAAAGGACCGTTCAACCATAAATCCATCCATTTACGGTCACTTCCTGTGACTTCAACCTCTGAACCTACTGTACGTTGACCCGATGGGTCATTAAACCCGTCCTCTTAGATCGAGCAGCTGCAGAGCTCCGTCAAGGCGACGTGTGACGAGCTGCAGGACGTGAAGGCGGAGCGGGCTGCCTTCAGGGAGAAGGCCGAGCGACTCAACCTGGAGCTTAACCACGTGCTGGGCGGTCGGGACGGCCGCATCATCGATGTCGACGCCCTCTGCATGGAGAACAGGTGAGACGGACTTTGCCGGCTTCTAGTCAGGTGGAGTCAGGTGGCTCAACAGGTTAAGGCGTTGGGCTCATGATCGGTAGGTTGTGAGTTCGATTCCCCGGCTGTGGCTACATGACGTTGTGTCCTTGGACAAGGCACTTCACGCTACTTGCCTCCGGGGGGAATGTCCCTGTACTTGCTGTAAGTCGCTCTGGAAAGCTAAATGTAAATCTAGCATCTGTACTGCACGATATACAGATACACAGTAATAACTGTCATTCAAATATATTTGATAAGACTGCCAAACCGGCCAAACTTATCCAGGTAGCGATTATTTCAGGACCAAGTCATTATAAAGTCGTATAAATGATATTGTTGATGCTCTGTGTTTTTTCTCTATTAGATATTTGCACGAGAGGTTCAACCAGGTGCAAGAAGAAGTCAACCTGCTCAAATCTAATATCATGAAGTACAAGGTAAACTTTTAGCAACCTGTCCCTTATATCCCTCTGAGCCACACTTACATCTGACTTTGAGTCAAGCATGTGTAAGTGGTTGAGAAATCCTTGGTATGCCGTATCTGTTGACAGACGGCGTTGGAGAGACGAAGGAACTCGAAAACCAGTGGAAGGTCTAGCAGCAGTGCCCTTACAGGAGTCCTTTCTGCTGAACAAGGTAAACAGCCACACCTTGGTCAAACCTTAGAACTGTAGAAACAGCAACTATTCACAGTTGAAAAAGTCACATATAGTACCTTTTTTGGGGCTGCTTTAAGACTAGTCAAAGCATCCATTCTTCAAATTACACTTCTTTAGTCAACAATTATCTCTCTCCCTCTCGTTCATTCTCTCTCTCCCTCTCTCCCCCCCCCTCTCAGTGCAGGATCTGTTGATGGAGGAGCGGGGTTGCAGTCTCCCCGCCACACCTCAGTCCATCTGTGACCTCAAGTCCCTGGCCACGGCCCTGCTGGAGACCATCCACGAGAAGAACCTGGTGATCCAGCACCAGCGGCACACTAACAGGTGGAACCTAGCCACACACCTGCCTTCCATCATGCCTTAGTCTGCCTTGGTGTTTCCTCAGGTTCCTCAAGGTTCCTATGCTGGACACTTCCTCACAAAGACAGGCTACATCTTTTGTTCATGGAATCCGGCCAATCATTTTGCCACACACTCGACTACACGCTGTTAGAGATGCACGTCACCCTCTCTTGCTGACTACCACCCCCTCCGCTTAGGATTCTGGGAAACCGAGTTTCAGAGCTGGAGAGGAAGTTGAAGACTTTGGAGGTGTCGGGTTTATGGAGTCTGCCAGGTTTGTGTGTTTTTGTGTGATCGGGGGGAGTTGAGGGGAATCGACAACCTTACTTTTTATCACTGCAAAATATACATGAAAGCCAATTTCCCACTACGTATGTGTAATGTTCTTAGTCCAAAAAAGACAGCTGTGTTTTTATTGGGCTTTTTCCCAATGCCACCGCAAACGGGCCAATGAGATTCTTTGTTTAACCAGGTGTCTCTTTCCTTCCTGCACCTCCACTCAGGCTTGACGTACCACGTGTCATTGGGAATAGGGAGTATGTGTTCTAGATGCCTTGTGTACATAACCTCCATGCTCGTCTCTAGCTCTGTCTGTCCCTGTCTCTGGCCCTAACCCTGTCCCTAATCCTGGCCCTGGCCCTAACCCTGTCCCTGGCCCTAACCCTGGCCCTAACCCTGTCCCTGGCCCTAACCCTGTCCCTAATCCTGGCCCTGGCCCTAACCCTGCCCCTAATCCTGGCCCTGGCCCTAACCCTGTCCTTGGCCCTAACCCTGTCCCTGTCCCTGGCCCTAACCCTGTCCTTGGCCCTAACCCTGTCCCTGTCCCTAACCCTGTCCCTGACTGTGTGCTGTGCCAGGCCACATCTGGGCAGCTTCCCAGAGAACGGCCACGTCATGCCATCTGTCCATATTGCCCTCCATCCTCACTGACCACCCCATTATGCTTTCATATTTTCCGCCGGGATCCACTCTGTTTTGTACAACGGTCGGTTGACTAATTGAGGAGTGAAAAGTGGACCCTCTTTGTGGTAGCACTGCTGACTGCTGTACATACAATATTATATTGAATGGACTTAGCTTCTTCAGAGCAACCTCCTATTTCTATACACATGCAAGACTTCACACCACATTCCATATTCCGATTCTGATTCCTTCACAGTTCAATTCAGTGAAACTTTTTGACTGTTCATAAGAGGCGTTAACAAGGCGACAACAAGCTACCTAAATCTTAACAGATTTAAACTTGGCCACGAGAGGGCAGTGTTGCGCCATGTGTGAAGCTAATCCTGAAGAGCAGAACTGGGGTCTGGATGAAGCTTGTCTGTCATGAGACGGTCTTTCTCCCCACCATAAAACTGACAAGCGTCCATTACTGAAAATGATTGCCCACATTACAAACACATTTAGGGGAATGTGCTGTTATTAGGGAATTTGTAGACGAGGCCCAAAGTGACTCACGACTCTGTCCGCCACAGTCAGAGAGAAGGAGGGAGGGAGAGATTGGTGAGTCCAGGAAGCTGAGGAAGGGGGGGGATAGGGATGTTGCTGAGATAGACAAAGGCCGGCAAAAATTTAGAAGAAAAAAAAATGAAAGAAAGTTACGACTGAGAGGACACTGGGACTGCTGGAGGTGATTGAGTTGTCTGGACGGCAAAGAAAACTCCTCGGTGCCTTTCCAAGGGCCCCTGATTGACAACGACTCCCAGAGGCCACTCTCGCTCCCTGTCTATCACGGTGAACCAGCGATGGATCCTGGGAGTCGCTGTCAATCAGGTCTAGCGAAACGCAGGCGTAAAACATAGATCCGCGCATGAAAGGCCAGTAGAACGCTGAGCGGGTGTTTCCGCGAGCTGGCGACAGCGCTGGTGTGTGAAGGGTGGCAGAGGAGGGGGGGAGCTCTGATAGACATGATAGGGTCTGAGCGATCCCAGGCCGCTGCTCCTCTCTCCTGGCAGCGTCTCCCGCTGGCAGGGCCTCTCCGGGACGCGCATGTCTCCACGGGGACCAAGCCGCCCTGTTGTCAACACTGCGGGGGGGTTCGGGCGGTGTCTGTGTGCGTATACACTGGAGATGAATCTCAGGGTGGTTTCGGAGTGCCTGTCTGGCTGTCGGGTGTTTTTTAAATCCTGGGTGTGTTTGTGTCAATTTTCCGTCCGTGCGAGCGAGGCGTCGAAGGAGGGATAGGCAGCTGTCAGGAGGGGCAGGCACACGTCTCCTGGCCCCCCTGCTGTGCACACCGTGAGGCTGCGAGCTGCTGTGCTCCGGCTTGGCCTGCTCTGCATTCCTAATCACCAGCACCGCTTCACTGCTGGCTCAGCCCCCCCCCCCCCCCCACTTCCACAGCCAGGAACACTCTCTCACACACACACACACACACACAGCCAGGAACACTCTAACACTCTAACACACACATGCAGAGCTGGGAACACTAACACACACACACAGCCAGGAACACTCTAACGCCACACACAGGAACTCTCTGACACACACACACCCAGGGACCTTCTAACATACACACATCCCCACAGATACCTACAATCTATTTAGTAGATATACAGCCTCCTACAAGTTATCTTACAGATGCGCAATATCCTTCACCTCCCCCTTACAGATGGTTCACTTCCCACAGTAGTCTCTGGTCTGAAAGGTGTGAGTCTGAAAGACTGCAGAAGTCGTTTTTTTTAAGAGACGGTCCAGTCCAAACTGACTGTGACATCAGCAGGATTGAAGCTGACTCCTCCTGACACTCTGAGCAGTGGTGCCTGGCTGTCATTCAGAACAAACACCCCCCCACCTACTGGCCACGCCCCTGACAATGCAGTGGACTCTTGTCAAGCGGACTGTAGGCGTGTCTTCTTCCCGGCCAGGGCCAAATAAGGATGTGGTGTCATCCGAAACGGAACCCGTTCCACATCCAAATTGTGTGTCCTGAAGGTGATTCAGAGTAGCACCTTCCATTACCCATAACATGGGTAGATGTTCTGTCACCTGACAATCACAATCCCACGCCATCCATATTTACATTGACCCATCTGTGTGGTACTGTGTGTGTGTACTGTGTGTGGATGTACTGTGTGTGTGTGTGTGTCTGGAGCCTGGTATATAGTGCATGGTCGTCTGTGAGTAGCATATGGCGTGAGCCCAGGAGGCGTGCAGCCATCACTAATGAAGACAGATGAGAGGAACTGCAGACACTTCCTGTGAACACAGCCCTGTGTGTGGGTGTGTGTGCGCGGGTTTCTTTTGTGTGTCGATACGTGTTTAATTCCACAACACTCAAACCATTTGAAAGGATTTTGATGTCTTTGGACTTTTAAACCTTTCAGAACTTCCTGATGAAGACTGATTTCATCTTCAGGATTTTTGTTGATTACCTTTCCAGTGTTTAGTGTAACAAAAACATTTGTTATACCAGCAAGGCTGTGTAGCAGTCATTTTCAAATGGTGGCTATAGTGTTTTGGAACCATACTAACTGATCATATAGAGTCCATCCCATCCAGTTTGAAGTGACACTTTTAAAAGCCATCCTTGTGTCTCTGTAGTGTGTGGAGGAGTGTGTATGTGCGTGTACTCGCACACATCTGCATGTGTTTGTGTGAGCAGGACAGAAACTTTGTTTGTGAGGTAACTTTTCCTTGTTCTTCTTTCGGGGGAACTGTATCAGGAGGCCGTGATGTCATAACGCTGAGTGAGCATGTGGAGCTTCTAACCCCGGCCCCCCCACAGGGCCCCCCCCGGCCCCCCGCTCAGCCACCAGCGCCGACACACAGAGGTGAGTGTGTAATTGTGTGTAACTTTTCCTGTTCACTGACTGCCCTGGCCAGCCACATAAAAGCTGTAATTAGCTAGCGCACAGTCTAACCCACTCCCACCTAGACCACCTCCCAAACCTTCTTCACCCAGTCCTCTTCCTCTTCCTCTCGGCCGCCTGGCCTCTCATTGGTGCTGATGGATAAGTACCCATGGATCTTCAAATGCCATGGCATTTTGGAAATGCTAGCAAATTCTCGCCTTCTGACATTCAAAAAACAGTCTCTCTTTTTTTTCCTTCTTCTTTTTAAGGAGAGCCCCGCATAAATATGTATGCTTGGCGGGTAAAACAATGTTTTCTCTCTCTCTGTGGGGGAACAGGGGTACTCTGCATGCAGTCTTTAACCTTTTTGCCGGCACATTTGCAAATATGGGTCAGTAATCCTCTAAATGAGAGCAAATTTTGGAGGCGAAGGGGAACTAAGCTGTTGCCATCGTCGTGGATACGGGCCGTCACGCTCCCGTCTGCCTGTGGAACTATTTTTAGCGTGTTGCCATGGAAGCTCACCAGTCAGTCACATAAGTAATTGAAATCACTTTCCTTATTGATGCATTGGGCCTACTCTGTAAAAATGGCCAAAGTCTTTTGATGTTTTCTTCATTTAGAAGGCTAGTTTACATTTAGTGTAATGATGAGAGCTGCTGTAATCTAACACATTCGATTACAGCAATAGATTACAGAATCTCAGAGAATTTGAGAAGGCAGGATAAAAAATTGGTTGGGGTATGTATTTGGGGACCGGGGCTTGTTGTCAACCTCTCACCTTAACCTCTTGTCTTTACTTCTCTGTCAGTCCAATCAGAGGACAGAGCCACGGGATGCTCAGGAGGGTCGCCATGGGAACGGAATGTAGCCGGCGGTGACATCGGAGCAGATGGTGTTGGCAGCAAGGGCGCACCTGTCCCACCTGTTACCCTGGAGTCCAGCCGAGGGGGGGTGTTCAGCGGGGCCTGTGTGATTGACAGGAGGGGGGTGGAGACTGTGTTGGTCACAGGGAAGCAGGTGGCTGCAGGGCTTTCACAGGGGCGGAGTCCTGTAGAGGAGGAGGGGCATGAGGTGGAGGGAGCCATTGATGAAGATCTGGGTTCAACAGTGGAGGAGGGGGAGGAGGCGGTCCTCGCTCTGGATGATCATCCTGAGTCTACCTCAGTCAGCCTGTGGCTCCCACTGGAACCAGCAGAGCCCTGCCCAGACACAGCCTTCCCACTGGAACCAGCAGAGCCCTGCCCAGACACAGCCCTCCCACTGGAACCAGCAGAGCCCTGCCCAGACACAGCCCTCCCACTGGAACCAGCAGAGCCCTGCCCAGACACAGCCTTCCCACTGGAACCAGCAGAGCCCTCCTCAGACACAGCCCTCCCACTGGAACCAGCTGAGCCCTCCTCAGACACAGCCCTCCCACTGGAACCAGCAGAGCCCTCCTCAGACACAGCCCTCCCACTGGAACCAGCAGAGCCCTCCTCAGACACAGCCTTCCCACTGGAACCAGCAGAGCCCTCCTCAGACACAGCCTTCCCACTGGAACCAGCAGAGCCCTCCTCAGACACAGCCCTCCCACTGGAACCAGCAGAGCCCTGCCCAGACACAGCCTTCCCACTGGAACCAGCAGAGCCCTCCTCAGACACAGCCCTCCCACTGGAACCAGCTGAGCCCTCCTCAGACACAGCCCTCCCACTGGAACCAGCAGAGCCCTCCTCAGACACAGCCCTCCCACTGGAACCAGCAGAGCCCTCCTCAGACACAGCCTTCCCACTGGAACCAGCAGAGCCCTCCTCAGACACAGCCTTCCCACTGGAACCAGCAGAGCCCTCCTCAGACACAGCCTTCCCACTGGAACCAGCAGAGCCCTGCCCAGACACAGCCTTCCCACTGGAACCAGCAGAGCCCTCCTCAGACACAGCCCTCCCACTGGAACCAGCAGAGCCCTCCTCAGACACAGCCCTCCCACTGGAACCAGCAGAGCCCTCCTCAGACACAGCCTTCCCACTGGAACCAGCAGAGCCCTGCCCAGACACAGCCCTCCCAATGGAACCAGCAGAGCCCTGCTCAGCCTTTCTGTCCTGTCATCTCCAGGAGAAGGAGTCAGATGTCATCACTGCAACAGCAGAGGCCTCAGACTCCGCCTCCATAATCAAGCCTGCTGATGTGAACAGAACAGCAGGATGGGACCTTTATTGTCACTCAGAACAAAGTTTCCATAGCGACAGTTTGGCGTAGTCAGTAACCCCAGGAGCTGGAAAAAGGAGAGGTACCTTCTGACCAATGGTTGCTCTGGTGTTATCCAGGAGCATTGTGACAATACATCCATAGACCACTTCAGAACCCCCCTCTCTTCCAGGTGGAAAGATGTCTTTTCAGAGTACTTTTTATTTGCCTGTAAATTTAATTAAGTAAATTTAAATATGATCATTCTGTTGATCTGGTTGTGTATGTGTGCATTCTAACAGTCAGTAATGGACCAAAGTCTTTGGAATGGGCAGTAGATATTACCATGTGACTGCATGTGCCTTATCAACTGAAATAAACACCCCGATGTGATTTGAAACGATTTTCATTTGAAACTGATATGGATGATGACAGATTAGTCCCAAAGTATTTGTAGCACTGGCTTGTAACCTTTCCTAAACAGTTCCTTAAGTAAAACCACTCCCACTTCTCTCCCTTCCACACACCAAACAAACACACACACACACACAGGTTTGTGTTGAGGCCAAAGTCTCTCTTTCTGTCTGTTGTGTGCCCTCTCCTTTGAAGACCCAGGTGACAGCTGGCCTCTCCAGGATAACACAGCATCAAAGCCAGAATTCTCTAACTGCTTATTCTGCAGAACGCCGCTCGCTATTTTTAATCTTTGACACAAAATGGAGGGGAAAAACAACAACCCAAGCATCCGTGGGCACGGTGCCAGGCAGGCAGCTGATATGGCACACTGGCGAGGTGTTTGGAGGAAATCTGATGACTTTATAAACAGATGGGATTCACGCTAACGAAACCATGAAGAGATACGGCACCCTGGGCTGTGGGAACATGGGGAGGGCTCCAGCCAACTTTGGACTGATGGTGTGCTTCCACATCATGTTTCAACTCCTGTGTCAGTGTGTTTGCGTGTGTGTTTGTGTGTCAGTGTGTGATTTGCAGCATGGTAGTGCTCAAAACTTCTGATTTGGGTTGCCAGGTTTGCTCATCTCTGTCTTAGTGATTAGCGACAAGTTACAGCTTTGTCTGAGCATAAACTTGACCAGCCTCTCCAACATGGCTCCCAAATCCCCCACCCCCCCTCAGGGGCCGAGCTCGAGCTGACGGAGGGAGAGGAAGCAGGGGGTGGTGGGCGGCCGATAAGGGGGCCGCCGCGGAGGTCAGCGCACAGCAGGTGTCCAGTCAGATCTCTATTAAGATAAGAGATGGTGGGCAGAGGAGATAAGAGAAGACAGACAGGACCTGCAGATACCTGCAGTGGGGTAGCAGGAACGAAGGCCACATGCTTGACTAGCAGGGGAGCTACGATTGGGTGGACTTGTCCTGGGTGGTAATGAGGTCGTTCTCAGTCCTTCTGGTTTGAACGCGATAACGGTAGATGAAAGACATGGAAGTTGCTAAAAGAGCCTTGAATGCTTTTACTTAATGTCTGGGGTGACTACGGATAAGGAATATTGCCACTGTATAGGCATGCTACTCGTCTCACTGATTTCTGTATCTTCAGGTCTCTATTTAGGATTATGTATTTTTTTGGGGGGGTAGTGTTGAGCTTTGAATATGTCAAGTAGGTCTGTCAATCCTGTTTTCCCTTAGGGTATCAGATTTCTATCACACAACCTATTCATTTAGTCACTTTCTACTATTCTGTCAGTAGGAGATGTGTCATCAACATCATTCACCTCAGCATTAGTGTCATCTCCAAAGAAGACATTAAAATTACAGCAGTCTTCTGGGCCTGGTCACTCTGCAGGGCTAGTCCTCCAAGCTGTACCACCCAGGCTGGGCACACAGGATGAAATAAATTAGCTCATTCTACTGATTTAACCGATTGTGCAAAGATGTCTGTGAACGTTTGTGTGCAAACACTAGAAAATAAACCCGTCCACGTTCATTATTGACGCCTGTCCTGGACAAGGAGAGACACATGCATGCCTTTCCATATCAGAATGACAAAAAAATAAGCATGCATTCTGCATAACATACGCAGAAATTTACGTTAAAAAAAAACCCGCATCCATCTGCAGGTGAGGTTAAAGCACACCTCGCAATTTCCCCCCCAAATTGCACCCTTTTCAGTTCCCATTCACACCACTGTCCTTGGACTGGCTTGTAAACCCGCCGGATCCCAGTGATGAAGATGATGATGATGATGAAGTCGGTGAACTAACCAGCATCCCCGCACTCCAGCACGTGTGCTTCTCCGGTATTTCATGATCAAGGGGCTCGAGAAGGCTCGATCTAACAACCCCCAGAGTTGCAGCCTCTGTTAATCACAGTAAGGATAACCATGATCAGGTAAGCGGGTTCGATCACCATTTCTGAGCAGGGATAGAGGCAGAACCAAGGACTGATCTAATACAGTGCATTTACTCTGCATATATGAGATTAGATGTTTTAAGTTAATCAGGTCGACATTGCATTCGTTGTATGTAGGTGATGATGACTCATCTAATAAGAAGCATGTAGTGTGGGGCTGCTTGACTCCAGCTAGCCTGAAGGAGACTGATAGCCTAGCTTGCATTACAACAGGCTGGCTAGCTGGCTGTAGCTCAATGCACAGCATTTCAATGAATTGCTTATTGCAAAAACACTCAGTATATAAGATGTTCATAGAGGCTGCAGTATATGACTGGCGAATTGCAACACTGTTTGCTGTTTATCCAGAGGACTCAGTATCCATGTCTTAGTAAACAGTGTTGTTAATAGCCATGTAGCTGTTAGCCATGCTAGGCTAGCTGTAGCCTGACGTACTGCATCATCCCCCTGATAAGAACAGATAGGGTACAGTTCAACATCGTTTTTTTTTTTTTTTTGCTTTTCTTTTGTAACTCATAATGTTTAGCAACTGCTTTACGTTTCCTGCAGCAATGTGACCTTTGAATCATGCAACATTCTGCACGAGCGTGTCTGTCTGCAGCCTGAAGGAGATGTGCACGAGCCTGTTCATGTTATGATCAGGACTTATGAAAGCTGGACATGAAGTTATGGGCCTGGAAAATAAAGCAACATTCATTTAAGTGCAGTTACATAAACATCTGCAACTGCATGTTCATTAAAAAAGTACAAATGATCTGAATCTACCACTGTTTTCTACTTTAAGTTTCGTGGAGCCTGTTTGATAACTGGGGTACACAATATGTACGGTACACTAGAACAGAAACACACTACCTTATGTTTAAAGAAATCTCTTAAGTCTGGTGTTCCAGATGATATATGAAAGGCAGAATCTGAAATTAGATATTTGTCCTCTTTCAATGTTTGGGTCCTTAAAACAGCACCACTGTTTCTACTGTCCACCACCCATGATAGATGAAAGTTGTTCTCAGTGTTCGATGCCCTTCTTCATCACAGGCGCGACAGGGACAGAGACCGGGATGACTGGCGGAGGGACAGAGACAGAGACAGGGACAGGGACAGGGACCGCGACAGGAACCCCAGGCCCCACGCGGGGGTGCCCCTCACCCCAGTAGGGAGCGTCCCTCTGAAGCAGGCCGCCATGCAGCAGCAGACTAACCCCTTCACCAACCTGCCCCACACGCCCCGCTACTACAACATCCTCAGCAAGCGGCTGCAGCTGCCGGTCTGGGACTACAAGGAGCGCTTCAGCCACATCCTGGCTCACAACCAGAGCTTCGTCCTCGTGGGAGAGACGGGATCTGGGAAGACCACCCAGGTGATGGAGGGGGGGAGGGAGTCAGGTGGCTCAGCAGGTTAAGGCCTCATGAGCGGAAGGTTGTGAGTTCGAACCCCCGGCTGTGGCTATGTGATGTTGTGTCCTTAGGCAAGGCACTTCACCCTACTTGCCTCAGGGAGAATGTCCCTGTACTTGCTGTAAGTACTCGCTGTAAGATAAAAGCGTCTGCTAAATTAGTATTTATTATTCTATTTATTTAACAGAGATTCCCATACTTTCCATAACAATGTCGGCCAAGTCCATTGAAGAGCCTCAGGGGGGTGTCTAGACAGGGTATGATTTGCCTGCTGTGTGTGTTTCTCTCTCAGATCCCTCAGTGGTGTGTGGATATGGTTCGCTCCGCCACGGGGCCCAGGAAGGCTGTGGCGTGCACCCAGCCCAGGAGGGTGGCGGCCATGAGCGTGGCCCAGAGGGTGGCAGACGAGATGGACGTCCTGCTGGGCCAGGAGGTGGGATACTCCATCCGCTTTGAAGACTGCAGCTCAGCCAAAACTGTTCTGAAGTAAGGAGCACTGTCATCTCACCTTAGTGCCCACCCTCTATCCATCCCTCCATCTCTCTTCCCAGTCCAACCCTTCCTCCACCCCACTTCCTGTACCCATCCTGCCCCACCACCACCACTTCCTCTCCTAACCTCTGTAGCCTTCTGGGATCAGTGAAGCAGCAATAACACATAAGCTGACTCATCATCCCCATCAAAGAACACTTGAATGCTGAAACGCTGCTCGGCTGTCCCCCCCTCCGCACCTCCCAGGTACATGACAGACGGCATGCTGCTCCGGGAGGCCATGAACGACCCCCTGCTGGAGCGCTACAGCGTCATCATCCTGGACGAGGCTCACGAGCGCACGCTGGCCACGGACATCCTCATGGGCGTCCTGAAGGAGGTGGCGAGACAGAGGCCCGACCTCAAGGTAACCCCCCCCTCCCCCCAGCACCACCACCTCCACCCTCCTCCTCCAGGTTACCGTGGTACCTCAGGTCTCTTCCTGGCTGCTTTACTGGGCGCTACACGCACATACCAACACGCACACACACACCCACTCCTCCTGCGGGGGGAGGGGGAGGGGAGGGGGAGCGTGGAGGAGCGCAGTCGCTTGGACGCTCTCACTATCTGAGCGAGCCTCATAAAGCAGATGGGTAATGACTAGTTGTTGTCAGAAAGGTTATACACGTGTTCAGGGAACTGTTAAATGAGGTCTAGGTTACCGGGAACGATCCCCCCCCCCCTCTCTTCTCCCCATCTGAGTCTCACTCACCCCCTCAAATACGAAGTTTAATTTGCCTTGATTAAGAGCAATTATATTGTCTCACGGTGCGTAAAGCCAAATGGCGAGATGCGAGGCTCGAGAATATTTGAGATTGAAAATGGGAGAGGTGCCTCCGCATCAGAATCCCTAATGTGCTCGACGTAATGGCTGTCGAAGAGAGGAGGACATTGTGTGCCGAACTTCAGCAGTGATGAGCGTTACAACCTGCTTGGGTCAGGGACTTTGATTTTAATGTCTTGTGATATAGCTACCATCTTGGGTCCTCTCTCCGTGAGCAACTCAGCTCTTTTTTCGGGCCATGTTCTCTCCCCGGAACATTCTGTCCTGTGAGGCACCAGCGATATTTTGAAACCAGACTTGGCCATAGAGCGCTATTTCAGTGTGCACTTAACTCCCAAGTGTTAGACTTTTCAAGACTTTTCTACCCCCCCCCCCCCTTTTCTTCACACCCTGTTTTCTTACCTGCTATGTCATCTTCTTTACTGTCCCTTCCTCTTTTCATCTTTCTCCTCTTCCTCTCTTCCGTCATCTTATCCCTTATTTTGTGTCCTTCCCCCATCCAGGTTATCGTGATGAGTGCCACTCTGGATGCCGGAAAGTTCCAGGTGTACTTCGACAGCTGCCCCCTGCTGACCATCCCAGGGCGGACGCACCCTGTGGAGATCTTCTACACCCCGGAGCCGGAGAGGGACTACCTGGAGGCGGCCATCCGCACCGTCATCCAGATCCACATGTGTGAGGAGGAGGAGGGAGACATGCTCCTCTTCCTCACCGGGCAAGAGGTTAGCCGCTCGGGGCGCCGTACCGCACACGCCAGCACACCTTTCCTCACAAGCTGCGGAGGGGAGCAGTTTCTCCCCAAATTGTGTTCTCGTGTATTTCTGAAACGAATGCTTACGTTCTCACAGACATCCGCCATGTTTAAAAAGAAAAATCCAGCCAATCGGGAGAATGTTTCCTGCCCAGGTCTTGAAATCGGTGTTTCGTCAGTGCCGGCTGCCATGTCTTTTCATTAGCGCATGTTAGATCAATGGCTGCCTCGTTAGCAGAGGAGCCACGCCACGGAAGGCTGCTGTGTTTGAAGTGCTCTACATCCACAACCAGTCATTGATCTTTTTTTATTATTATTCGCGGCTAGCCTACAGGGCTCGAATGGCCTTCCCTTTCCGAACGTGCGTGGGGGGTGGGGGGGGGGTGGGTGTGGGGGTGGATTTGAGGGTAACACGGTTGACAATGTTCGGACGGTAGACGCCTCTTCACCAAACCGTCTCTGCTTGTTTATCCCGCTCCCGGTGCCTCAAGCCGCTCAGGGCGACTTAATTAACACCCCTCCTAATTGGGTTAAAGTAGTTAATGGGAGTTGGGTCCGGGGTGAGATGGGTGTTCAAAGCTTTCGCTGCAGCGCGCCCTAGGGCGCTTCTTAACCTATCTGGTCTCCCCCTAAACTTTGATGTTGATGAACGACCAGCGTTCTGATGCAGGGGGAAACCGTGACGTCTGCTGTCGAGGTCTCTTGGTCAGCTGTCGGATCGTTCAGGCGTGGGACGCATCCTGAACGGGTGGGGCTGTTCTTTGAAGAAGAAGAAAGAAGCCAATTGACGAAAACAAAATAAATTAAAATAAAGAAAAGCACAACCCGAACTACCACAGTAGGGAAAAGCAGAACTTCTAGACAGCTGGTTTTCCCTGATAAGTCTGAACAGTTAAGCCCCCCCCCCCCCCTGCGTGACGCAGACCCAGGCCAGCGCTCTGTGGTGTCGGGGAGGTGCCAGGCGCGTGTCCCTTCCTTTGCCCCTGGGGTTGTAGTGAGCGCTGGTGGACAGGTGCCCATGCTGGTTGGCTGGCTGGCTGGCCCGCTGTGCATGCGCTCTGGTCCTCAGGCGCAGGGGGGGGGGGGGGGGCGGCGCCTTGGCAACCCGGGACGTTTTTTTTTTTCAGGACAGCTGCTGACTCCAGAGACTTGATGGGGGCTAATTTGATCAATCTATTCATATTTACTCTGTTCCATTCGAACTTGTCAGCGTGTTGATTACAAGGCTCGTTGCCATCCGTGGGGGTTTGACTTTGAGTAGGGAACATGCTCCGGTGAGCCACAGACTGACTTGGGGATTAATGTGACAGATACAGACACAGTTTATGTTTCTAACTAGGTTTAGGAAGCCTTGGTGGTTTAAGATAACTAAAAAAAAAAAAATGCCGTCTAGAAAGCAGCTAGTTTCCTAGCTGTTTGACTCCGCTTACTGACTAAGTTCCTTTTTGGCCAGTGGCTTGTCCTCATCAAAGGACAAAACTAATTTAAAAGCTTGGATGACATGGCTGAAAAACAAGGCAATTACTTTCAATTCCAGAACCTTCCCTCTTTTTATCCAATAGTACTAAATACACCAAATTATTATTGCATCAGTCTGTCTAATGTTCCTTTCCAGCCAAACCCTCAGGTGCAATACTCCATTCCACCTGAGGGGGGTGCAACAGCCTAAGGAATGAGGCCTTGGTGAAGGAACTGCTGAAACGTGGACCGGAGATGAGGAAGTGAATGTGATGATGTGGGCTAGGGCAGCATTGACAGCATAGTAATAAGCCTGACTCTTGAACGGCCTTATTTTGTATTCCCTTTTTTAAACGTCCTGGGTGTTGGAAATCAGTGAGTTAGGAAGTGTGGCTCCAGTAGCTCTCCCTGCAGGTTGAAGCGCGCGCGCGCGTGTGTGTGTGTGTGAGAGAGGCTTCCTAGCAGCATTGTTCTGGCACTGTGGCATGTTGTCTCATGTCAAGGCTGAGTTACTTGACTAGGATCCCTGTGTCGGCTATCGGCTGCCTTCATTGCTGGCTGCTCGTATTGCAGCTTCACTAAACTGCCGCCACCACCACTGGTTAGGCACTATTGTCATTCTCAACATCCCCCCACAATGCTGCACTATGGGAATAATGAGCTGTGGGGGTTTTTCTTCTTCTTCTGATTGCCGCGTTTGACAACAGAGTCACCGGGAGCTTGCCTGAGCACACGGGGCAGTGGAGGTTTCATTTCCTCCAGCAGATAGAGCGATCTAGAACAAGTGTACTGTCGAAGGCACGACACCATTTCCCCCGCTCCCTGTTTTCAGCCACCCCCCCCCAAACCTGGTCCCGTCGTCCCGCTGTGACATCACATCGCCTTGCCGCTCCCTCGCCCGTTTGAACCCGACGCCGCTTCCTTTCTGACCAGCGCTTCCTCTCTTCCAGGAGATCGACGAAGCCTGCAAGCGGATCAAGAGGGAGGTGGATGAGATGGGTCCGGACGCGGGCGACATCAAGGTCATCCCCCTGTACTCCACGCTGCCCCCCCAGCAGCAGCAGAGGATCTTCGAGTCCGCCCCGCCCCGGAAGCCCAGCGGAGCCATCGGGAGGAAGGTGAGGCTGCGCCTCTGATTGGCTGGCTCCTTGAGGCACGGTGCCTCTGGAACTCTCGCTCAAAGAGGGGGAATAGGAGGGGGGTGGGAGGGCGGGGATTGATGATGGCGAGGGGGTGGGGTGGGGGGAGGGGGGAATAGAGGGATGGAAGGAGAGGAAAACAGAGAGGCTGAGATGGCAAAAGAATGTAGGTGGTGGGAGGATGAGGACAAGGTGAGAGGGATAGGTAGAATCAAGTTGTTACCCCTCCTCTCTCCTCTTCTCTCTCCTCTATCCTCTCCCCTCTCCTCTTTCCACCTCTCCTCTTCTCCTCTTCTTTCTCCTCGCTCCTCTCTTCTCTCCTTTCTCCTCTTCTCCTTTCTCCCCTCTCCTCTTTCCTCCTCTTCTCCTCTCCTTTCTCCTCTTCTCCTCGCTCCTCTCTCCTCTTCTTCTCTCCTTTCTCCTCTTCTCCTCTCTCCCCTCTCATTTCTCCTCTTCTCCTTGCTCCTCTCTCCCTTCTCGCCCCGCTCCTCTCTCCTCTTCTCCTCTCTCCCAGCTTTGGTGCAGAATTGACTCACAACATATGCTGCTTTTGTCAGCGTGTGATTCCCTGCTCTAAATTATCACTGTGGTATTACTCACACCCTCCAAGCCTAGAGAAGTCAACCAGAGCTGCAGTCTTATTTCATCCCTCCACTCCTCCACAGGATTCAGGCTCGCTCTCCCCCAGCACTGTGGCTCCTTTCGGGTGGAAGCCCAGAGAAAGACAGGTAGACAGGGAGGCAGACAGGCAGGCAGGCAGGGAGACGGGTATTAACAGAGCTCACCTACCTCCGCGCTTCTCCCAGGGTAAACAGTCGGAGAACCCCTCCCCCCGCCCCTTTTCCCCCACCATCAAGCTGAGCTGAGCTGGCCAGAGATCTGATGGGAGGGGAAGGGTGGGGGGGCTGGAAGAGGGGAGGGTGGGAGATCAGAGCCCATGTTTGCCAGTTACATCTGCAAACATGTGGCTCCAACATCTGACAGGTGGTTGATGAATGACTCATCACTACAGCAGACTCCCCACTCAGGGCTGATTTGGCTGTCAGTGGAGCTGTGAGGGGTTATTGATGACTTATTAGGAGCTGGTGATGTCTGGGAATGTATCATTTGGATTCCGGTGATGATTACTGTTGGAGTCCCTCACCCGGCCGGCATTGGACTCCGACGGCGAGGGTGCTCCGTTTAGATGCTCTCATCTCTCCTGGTTTTCGTTGGGTCCAGCCTGGTGTGTGTTTTAAATGGGTTCCAACACAACTCTCGTTTTAATGACTACAAGGATCCCTAGGATCGAACCATTCCCAGATTTTGTCGGGGCGGTTCCAAGACTTGGACATTAAAGACGAGCCATGATACCCATGGACCTGTTGGGGTATTCCAGCCCACTAAATTGGGATATTTCATTCTGAAGGGGGGGATTGGGAGACTATGAAGAAGCCTTGTATATCAAACAGGACTGGACATGGTCTGCTCTGTGTTTCCAACCAGTTTGCCCTGAAGCTCACAGACCAAATCTCCCATCAGGAAACAAGGGCACCGTGAGGGTGTCGGATGCTGCTTCCTTCGCCGGGGGGGTGTGGCCAGATGTCGGGTGGAGGGGGGGGCGGGCGAAGCGGCGGAGAGGTGGTGAGGGAAGCGAAAGGCTGCCCACATCTGCCGCCGAGCATACTAACGACCGCATTAAACCGCTCTCAATTAACGCTACACGCTTTCCCCCCACAGTCATCTCTCCAGTTCTATGAAAGCAACTGATCTCCCATTTTTGAACAGTTTAATGATTCCCAGCCGAAGCGTCAGTTCACTGTAATTACCAACAAAGACTTTAATCCCCCTGTTTCAATAGCGCCATTGTCGAGGTCTTTTTGACAAACGGCTTGTGGTTTAGCACCAGGTTAGCTTTCCATCAAGCAGGCTCCGCCCCTACATCCGCGTCACATGTCGTATCCAATGAGGAGCGCCCGGCCCTGGGCCGCAGGACCTGAGGAGTGCTCCCTCTCCGGCAGGGCAGGAGGAGGAGGAGGAAGCCTGTTTGTCAGAGAGGAGCGCTCCCTCTCCGGCAGGAGGAGGAGGAAGCCTGTTTGTCAGAGAGGAGCGCTCCCTCTCTTGCAGGCAGGAGGAGGAGGAGGAAGCCTGTTTGTCAGAGAGGAGCGCTCCCTCTCCTGCAGGCAGGAGGAGGAGGAGGAGGAAGCCTGTTTGTCAGAGAGGAGCGCTCCCTCTCTTGCAGGCAGGAGGAGGAGGAGGAAGCCTGTTTGTCAGAGAGGAGCGCTCCCTCTCCTGCAGGCAGGAGGAGGAGGAGGAGGAAGCCTGTTTGTCAGAGAGGAGCGCTCCCTCTCTTGCAGGCAGGAGGAGGAGGAGGAAGCCTGTTTGTCAGAGAGGAGCGCTCCCTCTCCTGCAGGCAGGAGGAGGAGGAGGAGGAAGCCTGTTTGTCAGAGAGGAGCGCTCCCTCTCTTGCAGGCAGGAGGAGGAGGAGGAAGCCTGTTTGTCAGAGAGGAGCGCTCCCTCTCCTGCAGGCAGGAGGAGGAGGAGGAGGAAGCCTGTTTGTCAGAGAGGAGCGCTCCCTCTCCTGCAGGCAGGAGGAGGAGGAGGAGGAAGCCTGTTTGTCAGAGAGGAGCGCTCCCTCTCTTGCAGGCAGGAGGAGGAGGAGGAAGCCTGTTTGTCAGAGAGGAGCGCTCCCTCTCCTGCAGGCAGGAGGAGGAGGAGGAGGAAGCCTGTTTGTCAGAGAGGAAGTGCTCCACAGCGGGTGAGAGTGAGAGATGGTCCGTGTCAGCCTCACTGTCTAGCCTCCTGCTGCTTAATAACCCAGAAATAACGCTGGGAGATGATGCCCTAATGATATTACTGATGAAAAAGGCTGGATTGCTCAATAGTGTGTCAGACAGGATGGAGCCAGTCTGCACTCTGCGATAGCCCCAGCGCCCATATGCATTGGGAATCGATGCCGTCGATCAGGCCCTCCCATATGATTGTGAAAAGCAAGAAGGCTACCTTGACACGGGCCGATCCCTGCCATGCAGGGAGGAGGGGCTCGCAACCTTTCCCCAGCGGTGTGTTCAGCACCTAATGCTGTCTCTTCAACCCTGTGATTGTCTCCTAACCCCCCCCCACACACACACACACACCCCCACAAGCTCGCACATGCACACACCCCCCCCCACACACACACTCGCACACACGCCAAATTCACCGACTTCGAGGCACGCAGGGCTCTTTAGAGATGGTCGGTTGCTTTTTGAAGGGTTCGGAATTAGCCTTATTTCAGCCCCTCCCTTGTGGCCTATCTCCTCCCCCCCCCCCTCCCTCCCCACCCCCCCTCCAGCATGAATACAGAACAAGATGGTCGCTCTCTGACGGCTACATTACAGGCGGGGTCAAGGGCCGCAGGGAGAAGAAAACTCGGGCATTAATAACTGAACAGGCTGCCGTTCTCTCGCGGGAGCGAAACCTTCGCTTGAAAGGTGGGATTTAGAGGCCTCTGAAACTGCAGCTCCAGACAGATTAAGAAGCAGAGCTCTGCTAGAGGGAAGGCAAAGAGTCGACTCCGGACACGAATCTGGAACGACTCGCTGAAGGGATTCCTGTTCAGGCGCTTGGTATTTCAAACGGTTGATCGTGAGAATGAAAGGGATTTTTTTTTTACGTTGGATGTTTTACAACCAGCAAAACAATACATGACTGGGGATTCATCCTTCTAGAAAGATCCTGTTTATGACTCTGATCTTTCTGCTATAGCTCCCATGCTGACAAGAGACCGACCCAAAGGCTTTGACATGACTCATTTGATTTGGGCGCTCCAATTCAGCTGTCATTCCTCATAGACAGACTTGCTACAGGGGATCGTTGCCATAGAAAAGGATCTCTGGAAGCGAGAGACGCACGACTCCCACAAGCCTCTCCTCGGCACAGCATCGCTACCAACGCCAACCTCTCTTCAGAGTTTCTGTGTGTGCCCATAATACATTTCAGAGAGAAATATTGCAAATGGTGCTTTGATCAGCCAGCGAACACCCCCCCCCTCTCCACCCCCCCTACAGCTGAACAGCTTCCCCTCTTAGCTTTGGTAAGCTCTGGGTTACGATGGGCTTCCTTGGGCTCATTTTTTGTGGAGAGAAACCCCCCCCCCTTCCCACAGACTTTTTCAAGAAACATTATACTTAAAAATAAATGGGAATCATAGAAAATGGTGATGTTCTTTTCATTTGAAGCGGATGAAAACAAACCCACTGCTCCACGTTGATTTTCAGCACACTCCACCTGCTGACAGTCTTCCATTTTCTCCCCTCTTCTTCCTCTTAACATAATTGCTGCTATCCACCGAGCTTATTAATTTCAATGCATCTTAGCTCTTGTTTTTGAGGTGGGTTCTTCAAGCGCCCCCCTGATTGTCAGTGTGAGTGATTTTAATTTGGTGGGCGCTCGCTCAGACTACCACATGACGCCAGCACCTCAGGGCCTGTGAATCATCCATTTTGTTTGTCGAACTCTGTTCCTCACGAGCAAATCGAAACCTTTTTTTCGCTCCTTAGCCTTTCCCTCCACACTCCCCTCTCCTAATTTTCCTCAAGGATCTCAGGGGTGTCAAACTCCAGTCCTCTAGGGCCGCTGTCCTGAAAGTTTTAGATGTTTCCCTGCTCCGGCACACCTGATTCAAATGAAAGGGTCCTTATCAAGCTCTGTGGACGCGAGCTGGAGCAGGGAAACATCTAAAACTGTCAGGACAGCGGCCCTCGAGGACTGGAGTTTTAACATCCCCCCCCCCCCCGCCTTATCTAAAGCCACCAGCTTCAATCTTTGTCAAGCTATCATCTGGCTTCAGAGACACTGACGCCGAGACGACCCCCAGATTTCAAATGCGGGCCACCCGCAGAAAATCAACTAATACATCAATTAGGTGTTGGCTCTTTGAAGACCGGTGAGAAAGGCTTTGTGCAGAAAGCGTGCGACGTCTCTGAGACAGGAACCCCGCTGCGGGCCGTCAGAGGAACCCTCTCTGAAAAGAGAGGCGGTAATGCGCTGGGAAGTGACAGTCGGAGGCGAGGCAGCTCGCCAACGCCACATTGGACCTGATTGCTGCGACTGTTGCGCTACTCCCCTGTTGGGTGGCATTAGTGTAGCGTCTGCAACAGCTCACTGCTTCATCTCCAGACCCCGCAGCGTGCGGGGAGGGCTGCTCGCACACTCGGCTCTCTCTCTTTCTCTCGATCTCCCTCTCTCTCATTCTTTCTCTCTCGCTCTATCTCTCTCACTCTCTCTAGCTCTCGCTCTATCTTGCTCTCACTCTCTCTCTCTCCCTCCCTCCCTGGCTGTTTACGTCGAACCCATTAAGATGGCATTGTTGCAGTGATTTTGCCCATGGTTTGACCAGCCTTTTTAAATAATTAGCCTGCATGTTTCGAACTATGGAATTACTGACCCAGCCATTGACCCAATACGTGTTGGTGGCGAATTCCAGAAATCGAGTTAAAAGGAATGAAGAGCTGTCCACCTCCCTCCCCCCCGCCCCCGCCCCCTCCCTCCATCCCTCCCCCCCCCCCCCCCCCCCCCCCCCCGCCCATATGAACCCAGCTGTTCTCATTTCCTCAGGTCGTGGTGTCGACAAACATCGCCGAGACGTCCCTGACCATCGACGGCGTGGTGTTTGTAATTGATCCCGGATTTGCCAAGCAAAAGGTTAGTCGTCTCCCCAGCCGGCGTGCGCCTCCTCTCTCCCCCCCCCCCCCCCCCCCCAGCCTAATCTGCCCTGATCATCTGCTTCTGTTGCCTGAAAATCCCCTGATAAATAGAGGCCCGCGCACCTGACAGCAGCAGAGATGGAGAAGCCCCGTTATTTATTCCTCTGACATTTCTCCAGCCTTCGGGCCAAATCATACATGTGGCTCTATCTGAGATGATGTATGTGCCTGGTGTGTGTGTGTGTGTGTGTGTGTGTGTGCTGTCTCGCCCCTGCGTGTGTGAGCGCCTGTGTCAATGTTGGATTGTATATTTTTTGTGTATAAATTGTCAATGCTGGATTGTATATTCCGGTGGATATAGGTGCGGAAAACAATTTTAATAGGATATACGTTGGGAGTCGTCTCTCCCCCCCCCCGGCGGCGTGTCAAACCTTTTTCCCCTCTCTCCCCCCCTCCTCCCCCCTCTCCCCCCCCCCCAAGGTGTACAACCCACGCATCCGCGTGGAGTCTCTCCTGGTCACGGCCGTCAGTAAGGCCTCCGCCCAGCAGAGGGCGGGCCGGGCTGGAAGGACACAGCCGGGCAAGTGCTTCCGCCTCTACACAGAGAAGGCCTACAAGACAGAGATGCAGGTGGGTGACACGCAGCCGTTAAGAGTTCGAGTCGTCCTCAGATTAACGCCCGATTGCTAAATCGCTAGCTGCATTCAGTCCAGTCTATCGTTTATGTTACCTTCTACTGTTTGAAGTTGTTTCAGAATCAGAGTCGGAATGGGGTTTATTCGCTATGCAAGATTAACATAGAATTCACTGTGGCAGAAATGAGCAAACATAGAACATATATGTGGCATACTAATAATCTGGATGGCCACCTCATGAAAGTCATCTGTAGTCGAGTTTGTTTTCTTCTTAGACAAGACAGCAGGCCAAGAACTGAGACATTTCTGTCAGCAAGCGTCTTTTTAAAATATAAACTGCGCCAGTGATGCCGCCCTGTGACGAATCAGCGTGAGCAGGCCGAGCCCTCCGCTTTAACAGGGCCCCACGCTCCACATCCCGCCATCGGGGGGGAAAGGGGGGAGTTAATAGTCCTTTAAAAACGGCGTCGGGCTCCTTCCAGCTTGCCGTAAACCTCCCGTCGTACAAGCGCACGTTGGGTGTCTGACTAATTCATTGTGATTGCTTTTGCTGGTTCCCCCCCCCCCCCCGCCTGTGTTGGACAGGACAACACGTACCCTGAGATCCTGAGGTCCAACCTGGGCTCGGTGGTGCTGCAGCTGAAGAAGCTGGGCATCGATGACCTGGTGCACTTTGACTTCATGGACCCGCCTGGTGAGCACACTTCCTGCAGAGAGGCTTTCCTGTGGCAAAGCATGACAGGGGCTTGATCACATTTAGTCATTAAGCAGACGCTCTTATCCAGAGCGATTTACAGTCAAGTACAGGGACGTTCCCCCCCCTGAGGCAAGGAGGGTGAAGTGCCTTGCCCAAGGACACAACGCCACAGCCGGGAATCGAACTCACAACCTCAACCGTCGAGCCACTCTGACTCTCCGATTAGCCGCCGTGAAGTTTTGATTACGCGTTGCGTGTTACCGTATTAGGTCTTAGATCGTTCAGAAAACCAGCTGTGGAGTCTTAATACCCCCCCCCCCCCCACACACACACACACACACACACAGTAAAATGTACAAATAAAAATCAGGTGGTATCTTTAAAGGGGAAAAGGCTGGTGTGTAAAACACACTTTGTACCGTGTGAGTCCTGTTTAGACCTTTTGGTTTTAAGCAGTTTGTGTCTCTGTGGGAGGATATACTGTGGTGTTCCCAGTCAAGGGGAGTAGATTGTGGTCGGTCAGTCGATGTGTATTTGGGCTGCAGTTTCACAAGCAAGCACTCCCTATTCCCTGTTGACGCGCACAGGCCTGGACCGCGGCCAAAAACACCAGTGCCTTGTCTGGTACCAATGTCACGCTCAAGACACACCGACCCGTTACACTTCCCAGCGTCCCCTGGCCAGTTCTGCATTTGTACTTGCTCGCCTTATCTCCTTCCTTCACAGCCCTAGCCCCCCCCACACACACACACACTCAAACTCCTCTCTCTTACTCCCTCACCACACGCTCTCCCTCTCCTCTTCTCTATTTGCTTCATAGCCCTACCACCCAACCCCCCCCTCCCCCCTCACACACACAAGCACCCTTACACTCCTTCCGCTTAACCCCACACGCTCTTCTCCTCCTCTCTCTTACCCCCCCCCCTTCTACACACCCTCCTTCTCCTCTCACTGTAATACAGTTTTCATCTCACCTACGAGATTAAACCCATCTCTTCCCATCTGCCACGGCAAACGCCATTTTGTGAGTGAAATTGGTTACATCAATAGCCTCGGTATCACCTCGGCTATTGCCTTCTCTTTATATTCTGTCAGTTAAACGTGACCAACCTCTTATTCCTGGAGACCTAGCTGGTTCTCTCCTCCTGCTGGAAGCCTTCAGACGCACCAGCAGAGCCACCTTACTCACTCCTGGTCCACCACTCAACCCCCCCCCCCCCCCCCCCCCCATCTTATTTAGTCTAACTGGGAATGAAACAGAACTGATTACATCATTTATCAGTTCTGAAAGATCTTTCTGGAACAGGTGGAAGTGGACCTTAACCAGAAGTGTGTTCTAGCATGTAGCACAGCTAGACCTGGGGACTGTCCACCCACCGTATGTCTGGAGTTCACTAAAGCTGTCAGACTGGGTCACCCTCACATCTGGGTGGTTGCCAGGCGGGTGGATACGCACTTTTGGACGTGACGACGACGAGTAGATCCTAACGTTTGGATTTTTCTAAGATCGAGAGAGAGCTTTAGCCTGACGATCGGACGATCCTAACGTTCCCCATTTCCACGTTGGCGGTTCCCTCCGGCGCTCCGTAAGAACCGAAGCGTCGTCGTGAAGTGCCCCTCCATCAAAGCCCCGACAAGAACACCCCTAGACAGTCAGTAGCCATTTCCAGCTGAGAGCAGGCGAGGTGGGATTCATTTGCCGAGTGACATTTGCCGAGTCGTACATTTCAAAGCCAATCGGCGTTTATTTACCTTTAGCCTTTAGTCCCATTGATTTGGCCCCTTTGTTAATATATCGGCTTCTCATGTGGAAGGCTGGCTCAGTTTTGATGAGGTGTGCTGTGTATAGATTGCATTTTCCCAACACTGTTTCATCATGGTAGGAGAACATAAAATCGTATTTTCAAAGCGTTCCATTGCCACTGTAAGCAATGCAGTTTAGCTCTCACTGGATGTAAAAGTAGTTTGATGGGTCAAATCAATATTTTTTCATCAGAAGAAAGTACCTCCCTGCATTTTGAAATGGGATTTTTCACCTAAACTCTTTGGGAGAAATGAAAGTGAATGCGATCCTCAGCTAAAGATGGAGCTAATTTTCAGTTAACATGCAACTAGTCATCAGGTTTTCAGTGCGCCTGAGCCAAAGGTCAATAATTGCATCTAGAGGAGAATTTGCGCAATTTATTTTTTAGTTTTTTAACCACGGCTGAAACCCCCGTGTTGATGCATTAAGTGAAGGGTTCCCCTGTAATTGCATTAGAGTTGTTTTGAATCGCTAGAGCGGAGAATGAAAAATGAGGCCCCCCCCACCACCACCACATTGGTGTTGCTGTCCAGGGTAACTGGCCGTCACCCCCTAACCCCTCCTGTCCTCCCCCCCCCTCCAGCCCCAGAGACCCTGATGCGGGCGCTGGAGCTGCTCAACTACCTGGCGGCTCTGAACGATGACGGGGACATGACCGAGCTGGGCTCCATGATGGCCGAGTTCCCCCTGGACCCCCAGCTGGCCAAGATGGTGATCGCCAGCTGCGAGTTCAACTGCTCCAACGAGATCCTGACCATCACCGCCATGCTGTCAGGTAACAAGACAGACAGACAGGGAGATAGACAGAGAGATTAGACAGAGAGATTAGACAGAGAGACAGACAGAGAGACAGACAGACAGAGAGACAGACAGAGAGACAGACAGAGAGACAGACAGAAAGACAGACAGGAGACAGAGAGACAGAGAGACAGACAGAGAGACAGGAGACAGACAGAGAGACAGACAGAGAGACAGACAGAGAGACAGACAGGAGACAGACAGAGAGACAAAGAGACAGACAGAGAGACAGACAGGAGACAGACAGGAGACAGAGAGACAGACAGCCTCAAACCTCCCTCAGGTCATTAGCACTCAGCTCCAGCTCTCAGAAACAAAACTAAAGGCTTCATAGATGCCTCGCTAAATAATCCATCATCATTTATTTATTCATTCATGTATATGTTTTGACATTATTATAAAACAACCATGGAGACGGAGCACTCTAGCTCTGCTGAGGCTGGCATAGAAATGACGTCCAGCCGTTACATCAACAAACATATCGATGATGTAACACACAATCAGAATGGCTGCCCAGTCATTTGATCTCATCTTCGAAAGTTAGTCAGGCAAGGCCTTGCCCATGGTGATGTAGAGGAGGAGAGAGAGAGTGAGAGAGAGAGTGAGAGAGAGAGATAGAGAAGGAGGGAGGATCTGGTGCTGTCGGTTGATATTTGTCAGGCAGTGGAAACAGTGTGTCTCCGCTAAATGAATCGGTTGATATTGTGAGCAGCCCCAATGTGCTGCTGCAGTAATTGCACTTTAGGCTTGCCAAAGCAGAATGCTGCTCATTGAGATGAATCAGATGCCTCAGTAGGGGAGGGGGAGGGGGAGGTCGGTTTGGGATGTGGGGGTGTTGAATGTAACTAGCTAGTGGGACATGGTGTGCATTAATAACAAGTGTGTTGGGGAATACACTTTCTGCTGAGTTCATTACAGAGTCAGCAGCACACCAAAAAAAAAAACGCACATCGTCTCAAGCAACCAAGCGTGGGGCTCGATAAGCACTCAACCCTTGTCCGTTAAGCCCACAATCGAGCATGTTTCGCGGCCCGGGAGCGAGGTGTGGGCGGGCGGGGAGGGAGGGGGAGATGTTTGATGGAAGTCTTTTGATGAAAGTAGTTTCCACACAGACGCTGGGTTGCACTCAGGTGCCTATCGACAGGCTTAGACACTCGCTCTTTGGTCTCGCTCTTCACCGCCCGTTAAAAAGCTTCCCAGCGAGACACGGGATGGCGTAATTGACACCCGTATTCGCTGCTGTGCCGAGACAGTGTTTTCGTCTGAAAGGTCTCAAAGCTCCCCCCCCCCCCCCTGCCTTCGGTTCACCCGACTAACTTCCTAGCAGCAATCTGGTCAAGCGCGTTGATTCCCAACAAGCTCCCCCAACATAGCTGCCGATGCTGGAGAAAGCTGCCTGTCTCTCCTCACTTCACGTAGCCCCCCTCCACCAACACCCCCACCCCCTCTCTGTGTTCAGGCCTCTCTGAGCTGGGGGGGCCTTGTAGCTGTGTGTGGTACAGCTGGACTCATCCCTGTGGGCGGCTGTGTTGGGGCCCCACACCAACCCTGTTTAGTCCCACAGTGCTTCGTCCGGCCCACGGAGGCGAGGAAGGCGGCCGACGAGTCCAAGATGAAGTTCGCCCACGTCGACGGGGACCACCTGACGCTGCTCAACGTGTATCACGCCTTCAAACAGAGTAGGCTCCTCCCGCTTTCCCGTCAAGCCCCTCCCCTCTCACACATGTTGCAGACACGCTTCCAAAGGTCCCTGGAAATTTCGCAACATTTTGAAATGCATCTTCATACTGTACTGTGTCTTTAGCCTTTAATGTTTTCTTGCTGATGTTGGAACAAGAACCCTGACCTTCCAACCCTCCCTGCCCCTCCCTCCAACCTCCCTCCAACCTTCCCTGCCCCTCCCTCCAACCCTCCCTGCCCCTCCCTCCACCCTCCCTCCAACCTTCCCTCCACCCTCCTTCCAACCTCCCTCCAACCCTCCCTGCCCCTCCCACCCTCCACCCTCCCTCCACCCTCCGTCCACCCTCCCTCCAACCTTCCCTCCACCCTCCCTCCAACCTCCCTCCAACCCTCCCTGCCCCTCCCTCCACCCTCCCTCCACCCTCCCTCCACCCTCCCTCCAACCTTCCCTCCACCCTCCCTCCAACCTCCCTCCAACCCTCCCTGCCCCTCCCTCCCTCCACCCTCCCTCCCCTCCTCCCAGACCATGAGTCCACTCAGTGGTGCTTCGACAACTTCGTCAACTACCGCTCCCTGATGTCGGCCGACAACGTGCGCCAGCAGCTGTCCCGCATCATGGAGCGCTTCGACCTGCCGCGCCGCAGCACCGACTTCTCCAGCAGAGATTACTACATCAACATCCGCCGGGCCCTCACCACGGGGTTCTTCATGCAGGTTAGTCCCCCACCCCCCCCCACCCCCACCCTGGAAACTGCTCATCATTTTTATTTACGCTCGTTCGAGTTTTCAATTCTTCTTCATTTGGCGGTTGTTCACGTGAGGAAATTAACACAAGGCCGCGCGTCGGCGTTCGAATAGCGACATAATGGATCGTCTCATTTTAAAGTCGCAATCTCTTAAACACACAACAAGAAATCAAGTGGATTTCTTTATTTATTTCGCACCGCTCGCCGGGGGGGAAATAAATGGCGTATTGCGCGAGTCCATTTCCGAGGGGGGGGGGGGGGGTTACCTGAAACAAGCAACCTGACAAGTTGAATTAGGGCGTTAATGTGTAAATATTTGTCAACATTAACCTCTTTCACAGGGAAATAATGCGGGTCTCATGTTCCACTTCTTTGGTGGTTTAAGCTTATGTCTTTATTTGGCTAAGCCTTTATTGAGACTGATTGCCCTGGTTAATCACCAGAGGTGTGACGCGCATATCTAAATAGCAGCACAAGTGAAGAAGCGGAAGCTTCTTATCAACTTGAGTGTTTCCAGCATTGGGTTCCAACTCATTAGAACCAGCCCAGCAGTCCAGACTCTGAAGAGCCATTGTTGCGCACCATTTGCACACTATATCTGATCACGCTGCTTTGTCTTGCTCTTGTCTAGTCTTGGAGTCATTCCTATTCCCATGCATGTTTTAATGTAAAAAAAAATGAAATTTTCTTACCAACTACTTTGCGCTGACGTTGGGGCGAGGGTTAGGTTATGTGGGAGGCTTTTTTCGGGTGTGAATCTAGATGATTCGCAGGTGTAGCTCTGTCAGCTTTCTGTGTGTGTGTGTTGAGCAGGTGGCCCATCTGGAGCGTACCGGACACTACCTGACTGTGAAGGACAACCAGGTGGTGCAGCTGCACCCGTCTACCGTGCTGGACCATAAGCCAGAGTGGGTGCTGTACAACGAGTTTGTGCTCACCACCAAGAACTACACCCGCACATGCACCAGCGTCAACCCAGAGTGGTAAGCTGCCCCCATCCTCTGCCCTCCAGCTCCTGTGGGTGGGTGGGTGTGTGTGTGTGTGTGTCAAGGGAGGGGGTGTAGTGGTTATGGCATCTGATCACTGTCTGTGCCAGACTTGGGGGGGGGGGGGGGGGGGGGGGGGGGGGGAATACCTTTCCTGGATGAATGAATGTGCGCTGACAAATGGACAGCCTGGACTACACTAACCTGGTGTGTTGTGTGATGGCAGGCTGTTGGAGATCGCCCCTCAGTACTACAAACTGGGGAACTTCCCTCAGTGTGAATCCAAGAGGCAGCTGGAGCGGATCGCGGCTAAACTGTCAAGCAAGGAGCAGTACTGAGCGGACCCTCGCTGGAACTACAGCATCCTCATTATTTATACAAACTAGATTGGACCGCTTTTAACAATCGTTTGAAATTTGTATCTTTGTGTCGTTGCCAGTATTCTAGCATACTTTAGTCCCATCCTTTTTTTTTGCCCCCCCCCCCCCCCTTTTTATTTTATTTTTTACAAATAGTTGCTACAAAATGCTAAACAAGTTGGAACGGGGGGGGGGGGGGGAATGATTGCCTAGTCCATTGACCATGTAAAGCATGACCGATAATGCAAATGTCAGCATTACTCTCACGACATTATTTCAGATGAACTTACTGTAGATGGACTCAGCCTGTGTAGATTCAGTAAACCAGGAAAAGGACGGGTGGAGTTAAGAATCTGGTTTGGCCAGTTGATGGTCTTTTCTGACTTCTGGGGGGTGAGTATGTGGGGAGGGGGGTGGGAGGGTTGGTTGGATTGTTAAAGATTTCTAGTTGTGTTTAGGTTACTTGGAGATACAGGTTGTATTGTGAAGGAACCAAATGTAGGGAATGTATCATCGGAACAGTGACGCACAGTAAAATGCCCTGAATAAAGACTTTGATATAAAAACACTTGTTCAAGTTCACTACATGGATCCAGGCTTAATAGAACGGGCTTTGTCACAAATAGTATTCCACAGGAAACAAAGCGATCACTTGAACTCAGTGAAAGACAAGTCTTGTTCTTTTTTATTTATTTTATATGCTGCAAAGCTTATTGGTTAAAGGTACTGGTTGATGTGTGTGGGTGTTTGTCCTCAGCTAGCTTTAGACGCCAGACTACACATCTGTTTCAAACCTGCCCTCGTACATGTTGTCTTGGGGCTGCATGTTGAAGCACAGTGTTGAGGACAAATCTTTTAACAATGCCCTCAAGTTAATCATTCCTCGCTACCCAGTTAGGAACCACCATGTCCTTCCGAAGTTCCTCCAGTTTGGTAACTTTGTCCGCAAGATGAAACTTTACTCTGCAGATATCAGATTGTCTAACTAGGCAGTGCTCTGAAAGTTGGATGAACCCTGGAGGAGGGTTACTAGAAGAGCTCCACACTCATTCCATGGGTCAGCAGCCCAAATCAGTCCGGCTCTGAAGCAAAGCGCGGAGCAAAGGAAGTTTGGACTGTCGGACCCCTGAGGACAGCCGTTGAGGAGGAGGTCCCCCAGGCTCAAGTCGACCCGGGTCCCACGCTATGTTATCCCAACTGGGGGAGCAAGCGGGGTTGTTCCAGCCCTGCAGGCTCCCGGGGGGCTCTTTGTGGTGGCTGATTCACAGCATGTGTCCATGATTGGGTTGGCTGAGGTTTGGCGACTTCTATAAAAGCTGTTATTCAGTGTTAAAGCCCACTGACAGTTATAGGAAGTGTGGTTGTTCACAACCCCTCAGTGGATTCAGTTTAAAATAGTCTGTAGCTGGAGGCAGTATTTCTAAGATGCAATGCTTATTTTCCAATGGTGCTTCATCTTTGCTGGGTGAATTATTTTGCATTATCTCCCTAGTGACATTGTTCCTGTTCAGGTACAAAGCCTCTCACAATTATTTGAATTTACACGAAACGGCTCCTGTAATGTGTAAATCTCTGAAACTGAAGCAGTTACGTTGGCTATGTATAGTGAATGTTTATGTAACCATGGGAAGAACATAGTTCATCATGGTGCCTGAGGAGATTCTGCTGCTGTAAAGTTCGGAGGTCTTGGAAGGCTCTAGAATACACACTGGAAACATGCGACAGCTTCAAAAGCGCCCCGAGTCAGCACATGCCCCCTGATCGCAATTTTCAAAGGCACATCATGACGAGAGGTGGGGCAGTTAAAGTGTTTTTAGAGACAAAACTACTAAGAAGAGAGAGAGAGAGAGAGGAGGGGAAAACCGCTGGCAGTAGTATTGCAGGATCATAGGAAATCTGGGCTACAGCTCATTCACTTTGCAGAGATATGAGGGGTTCCTTGTTGTGGGCTGCTCAGCTTGTTGGGGAGCCTTTTTTACTGCAGAAGCCTTTAGATGGCACATAAATCTAAATGTATCCATGAAATTGTGCCGGAGAGAATAGCATTCATAACTGAAGCCAATAGAAATCCCATTAGGTTGAGCTGATCAGGAAATTATATGGAATTGATCCGAGGGTAAGGGCATTATTCATGCTCAATATTTGCCATCGATCCACTCCACGTAATTACAAAAGAAAATCTGTATTTTTTAAGTTACATTTTATTAGCAAGTGGCTAATGGCACACAGTAAAAGCATGACATGTTTAGCCATATTTATGTTTTGTTTAGCCCAATTCTTAGAGTAGACTCACAAAGTTTCCAACAAGGTCCTGTGCTGTTACTGCGAGGCAAAATAATAGTTAATTATATAGATATGGCTGTCAATGAGTCTTCTTGAAGTGAAGGCTGAGGCTGTTATGGAGGAAGCCTGCTGTGGGGTTCAGATGAGGTCAGGATGGTGAAAAGGGCTTGATGATCCAGGTGATTGCTGCCACAACCTCCATCAAGGGACAATTCAGGAGACATTCCCGATTTCTGCTGATCCAACCATCTTTTCTTAGTTAATGACAATACTTTATTTTTTGTGTAAATCAGGGAAACCACAGTATTTCAGGCAAGAAAACAGACCTGAGGGCTGTACCAGTAGCCAGCAGGAGTTTGAATTGGCAGTTTGAATTGTAAACGGTTCTTATTTCCAAGACAACCTGCGGCGAGCAGGAAGTAGGCTTTTTTTTCTTCAACGGTGGGAGGGAAACGTTCATTGCAGAACGCCTCAGCGTTTTCGTAGACCCCTCTACCCAGGAAGCCCCTGACCATCCTGCACCAGCCCTCCCCGATCGCAACCCAGACAGGTGTCTTATCTTCACGCAGCACAAGCGCAGCCAATCTCGCAGGAAGATGGTGCCTGGAATGTGACAAATCCATCTGTCCTGGTTTGAATTTGTATGCTAATTTGAAGTAATAGCCCCTCTGATGACAGTGCAATGGAACAATTCAATCACACCATCTCTGACAGTTGCTAGCCAGTCTTTTCTGTGATATGGTATATGCATGAACCATAGGGTTATGTTTGATGGATGGACCATAGGGGGTGGTGATTTGAAGACTGCATGTCTAAAACAGTCTGCCATCCCTCACAACTGAAACCGAGAATCTATGCAGGAATAAGCAAAACGAGCTCATGTGCGGGAGAAGAAAAAAACAATGTTTGTTTCCATTTAACTTTGTATATTTTCACACGCTGTGATTGATAGGTGAGGCCTGACCGGCCACCTTGAGCAACACAGTGTCATCTCGTCTGTCTGTGTTTGCGTTGTGGAAATTTACCCACACTGGAAAAATCAACCACATAATTATTATGTTGTCACTTGGAATAATCTGCCTGTCGATTTGATTCCCTGGACAGTTTTGATTTGTTTTACTCAAGGAGACCAGGGGGGGAATCGTATGAGATCGCAGACAGCTGATGCTGGGGTTGGGTGCTGGAGGGTGCGGGGGCCAGAGGTGGATGAACATGCTGTAGACCCAGGAGACAGAGGAAGCCATTTATTTCGCTAAATCTGGCTTGTGACACTCGTGATGTGTCCTTTCGCTGTTGGTCTTCCTCTGGCGATGTGCGAACGCACCGTGTTTCACTATCTTTAATTTAATCTACCGTGAAGGACAGATTATAGTTGATAAGGAGGGAGAGATAAGAGATGGAGCTTTGTCTGTACGTCATGACCTCCCTTTTTCTGCATCCGGGCCTCCAGATCTGACAGTACTTTAGTATTCATTGTCATCCAGAACTGCTTTTTACATAAACGTGCTGTCTTGACGAACACACTTGCATATAGATGACTACCCGGCTACTATGGTAATTGAGCATTGGATTGTGACGTGGAATGACATGTGAACATTTGAAAAACATCTATTAACTGCACGTGTGACTGGGTCTGTTACTCACATCTAGCAAATTAGCCATGCATTGAACCTTGCTTCAAAGGTTTTTCTCGACAAACAGAAGAGAAAGACAGAAAAAAAAACATGTCAATTTTGCTTTCTATTACTCTAGCCAGTGAATTGAATCTTTTTAACAGTTTGTGTGTGTTGGAGGAACATGCACAGCATTGTGCCACTCGACCACAAATGAAAAGGTTACAACCGATGCGTGGCGAAAGCCCGCCAGATGAAACGAGGAGCGGAGCAGAGGAGCGCTGCAGCATGAAAGGAACTCCCTCTGCTTTGTGTGGCTCAGTTCTGCCCGGGACAGATGGTGAAAGACGGCTTCTCCAAAAAAGCCTCATCAATAGTAAACGCAACAATGTCAGCACTTTGAAACTGGAGAACATTCACAATGCCAGACGACTAAGACAACTGAGTGTGTCTAATGAAAGCAGGCGTGTGTGGTGCTAAGATACAGACTGTTCCTTAGGTCTGACCACTGTAAGACTGTTAAATCTGTGCACTTGCTGTACTTGTAGGCCTATCTGCTGTACTTGTAGACATGTCTGTTGTACTTGTAGACCTGTCTGTTGTACTTGTAGACCTGTCTGTTGTACTTGTAGACCTGTCTGCTGTACTTGTAGACCTGTCTGCTGTACTTGTAGACCTGTCTGTTGTACTTGTAGACCTGTCTGCTGTACTTGTAGACCTGTCTGTTGTACTTGTAGACCTGTCTGTTGTACTTGTAGACCTGTCTGTTGTACTTGTAGACCTGTCTGTTGTACTTGTAGACATATCTGCTATACTTGTTGACCTGTCTGTTGTGAAGATACACAAAGCCTTTAAGTTACTGAAGCTATATAGCCTGTGCTTATTGCTCCTTTTAGGAAAATTGCTTGAATGATTGCACTTTTGCTTTTCATATTCCTCTGAAATTACAGCCTTTATTATGTCAATATGTATTTAAGGACTGCAAGTTACTCTATATTTTGGCTATTGTGTTGATTCTGGCATAAGGGTGGTGTTTATTGCTTTTGTCAACAGTGTACAAACCTGAGCTCTACTTGTTTTCTGGCTCAGATTACCTTAGTTTACCTTTTCGATATGAATAATAAAACAATCTTGATGCCAAAAATATAGTCCAGTAGACTAAGGCAAAGGACAGGATTTAGCAGTGAAGCAGTACAATGGGAAACCTGCCTTAACACATGGGGATGGCTGGTGGGCTGATTCTCCTTTGGGGCTCTTTAAAGCCTTAAGGCAAAATTATGAAATGCTTAAAGTTGTAGGCTACAGAAATCACATGGTGGATGTTTGGTGATGTTTGCTTAAAGACCAATGCTCTTTTGTAAAGCTCTCTCTTATAAATCGCATTGGATTAAAGCGTCTGCTAAATGAATACACGTAAACTATTCTCTCGACTGACTGCATAATTCAATACAATGATTTTTAGCTTGAGCCTATATAAATATAGGACTTGTATAACTATCCCAATATTTACCAAACCAACTTTTTTTTCTTCAGTGTAATTTCCCAAACTATCTAACTAAGCGCCAATCATTTATTCAATTGATTTACTTTTACACAAATGATACTAAATACTAAATTAACAGCAGGTGTGGGCTAGTTGCCAAGGTAACGCATGTTCACCCGCCAGTCGCGTGAGACCTGTTGAAGTATCGAACCTTCCAGAAGTCCTGTTGTCATAACAGAGGACGAAGTTTTTCAAAACAAACCGGTCTGCTCATAAACAGGTGAAAACAATATATGAATGGTTTGTTTTGTTCCATTTTGTTACATGTTGGCCCAACATAAACCATAAATGTGTTATTGAAGGTGTACTCGCCCCACGTGACGGAGCGAGCGGCACCACGGTAGTCGTCCGTTTGACACACGGTACCGGAGAAGCAAGCGGGACCGGGAGACGCGTCGAGGGAGGAATAAAACAGCAAATAGAGACTCGAATTACTGCCATTTGTCGCAAAAGCAACAGACCATGGACGGTTATGCACTGCCAGAAGATGAAGTGTTTTCTTCCAGCCTCCTGAACCTCACCTGGGAGGAGCAAGAGCAGGTAGGAGCTCGAAACCGCGCGTCCTTTAATGTTCTCCAACTTAGAACTTAGTATGGTCACGGATTTGGGGGACCTAGGGATAGGACAGGCTCAGAAATGTCGATTAATGGCTTCATATCGGAATGTGATGTCGTTATATCGGAACGGTGTTTTTCCACTGTGACATTATTAGACACCTATAGACGTCGCGCGCCCCTCGTGGAGATTGATCGGGTCTCTTCGAATGCGCGCGACAGAGCACGCAGAGAGTCTGTGCGCGTGAATGGGCGCACATGTCCCTGCTTAAAGGGGAGTACACTAAGACAGTGGTCCCCAACCCTGGTCCTCAGGGTTCCACTGTCCTGCATGTTTTAGAGGTTTCCCTGCTCCAACACCTGATTTTAATGAATGGGTCATTATCCAGCTCTGAAGAATCCTAGTACTGAACATGCATTAAAATCAGGTGTGTTGGAGCAGGGACAACATCTAAAACAAGCAGGACAGTGGGCCCTGAGGACCAGGGTTGGGGGACACTGTACTAAGCTACATGTATGTCTAGTACCAAAAAGGGAAAAAAAAATATTGCATCAAGATAACAAAACCCCAACCCCATGAAATGCATGTTCATCTATCCTCAAAGTGAAAACTTGTTATCATATTTTTGGTCAATCTTAAGTAAAACAAGACTTTGGGGCCATTAAGAAAGTGAACATTCTAGCAAGTTGCATATTAATGCCCTCCCTCAACACCTAACTCTGTAGATGTTATACATCAATATAATCAAAACAAGCAATAGAATGGTAGCTGTTTGTATAAAACAGCAAGACAACGTTTTTGAGTTCAAATATCTGCTCCTGAATCTGTTTTTAGGATCAAACCACAACTCCACAGCCCCAAATCAATTATGAATAAACCCAATAGCCAGGAATCATATCAATAATAGAGTCAAACAGGATCTAAACTACTTTGAAGTGACTGAGCTGTAAAGCTGTTTGACTTTGTAGACTTTACTTTGGAGTCATCCCTATATGTTGTGCAGTGTGTATCCATGGATATACAATTGTAGTAGACTTAATTCTAGAATACGTGGGTATTATTTCTCTCTGTCTATTGTGATGTATCATCTTCCGTTTGTTGACGTGAATCTCTCACGTCGTAATGGAACTCAACAACGTCCACACAGGTAGGTGTTAGGTCACGTGGACGCAAGAGAAGACGCTTCACAACAATGAGGTAGGGCTGCTGTAAGCTTGTGTCTGTCTGTGTTTGATCCTGGTACGTTCACACAGCAATCCTGCGGATAATTACCTAAATCACATTTGGCTTTAAACTCAATCATCCTGCCTCGAAAACACATTTAAAAGCTGTTATTGCTTGATATTCCAAAGGATTCTAATCTGTGAATGTGAGCAACGATCATTTCACTAACAAACAAGGAGCTGTAAACATGTTTTTTTTCTTTTTTTCTGACGGGGCTCAGAGCTGTAATATATGGTTATTTTATTCCCGTCAAAATATTGACGGGAATTTTTATGACGATGAGCTGGAATGAATCCACCAGGGTTTAGTATCCATTTCCTAGAAAGGTAGCCTGGCTGTTTCGGTCCAGGACCATTTCCTTGCACTTCTGGGAGCGCATTGAAACATTATGGCAGTTCTTATTTAGAACGAGGTGCTGTTTTGAATTACAAGCAATTGCCAATTAAAGCTAGCTAATAAAAGATTAGGTTCTTAAATGAGGATTCTGATTGGCAATGCTCAAAATCCTATTGCAGCAGTATTTAGAGTTGGAAAACAAAAAAGCCATGGCCAACATTATTACCGGTAATAAGTTATTGTGAGCAACATATAGCATTACAGCAAATGAAGCCGTTGTCAATGCCATAACTACATTACACCGTAAATACATATGGAGATGTGCTCGTGCGCGCGTGTGCAGCTGTGTGTGTGTGTGTTTACGTGTGTGTATTTTACGTAATTAAAAAGCAAGCAACCTAATTTCACACATATCCAGGAGAGATTAGTGGTGGGGGACTCTGTTGAAGAGACACAGAGAAGCAGCCAGCTGAAAGCATATTAAACCTTGCTGGCGTGAAAATCCACAAGGCCGTCTCCCAAAACACAGCTCCTGCACCAGGGCTTCATGTGGGGGGAGTCAGATGGCTCAGCGGGTTAAGGCGTTGGCCTTGTGATCGGAAGGTTGCGAGTTCGAACCCTTCAGTGGGTTAAGGCATTGGCCTTGGAAGGTTGTGAGTTCGAACCCTGGCTGTGGCTATGTGATGTTGTGGCCTTGGGCAAGGCACTTCACCCTACTTGTCTCAGGGGAATGTTCATGTACTTAGTATAAGTCGCTAAATCGGGTATTGTTATTATTATGTGGGGAGGAAGACACACTGCCTCTCCTTGCTCCTACCGCAAGTGAGGAAGTAAATAAATAAATAAATAAGGGAAATGTTGACACAAGTCTGTCCTTGTGGCTAGATTATCCACTCATGCTTGAGCGCTGGGTAAAGGCCCTACATTATTCAGTTAGCGACACGCATGCCGGGAGAAGACTGTGGGATCGCTGGGTCTAGCCAGTGGTGTGTGTGTGTGTGTGTGGTGTGTGTGTGTGCGGTTAGTGTGTGTGTGTGTCTGTTGTTGTTTTGAATGAGTGTCACCACTTGTAAAGAACATGGAAACCACTGAGCTGCATGACCGTAAAAGGACTTACATGTTCACTTAATTACCAGAGGAACTTCAGATCTTTTGAAATGCCTCCCTTCCCTCCCCTCTTTCATCCTCCTCTTCTCTCTCCTTTCGCCAAGTTATCATTTGCTCTCTCTTTCTCTCCCCCTCCTTCTACCTCTCTCATTCATCCATCCTCTCTGCATACGTCTTTTTTTACAGCCCTTGTATCCCACCCCGGTCTCTCCTGCTCTCTGGCTGTCTCGTGTTCCTCCCCAGTGTGCATGCAAGGCTGTAGCCTCACTTCCCTACACAGTGGGCTTGTGCATGCAGCTGTCCAAGGTGCTGAAAGTTTCATCACACCTTCTGTATAAAAGATTCCACACTTGAAACCTCGTCTGGCCTCCTGCTCTTCAAAAGCGATGTATTCAGTTTGTCTGGACAAAAAGCCAATATATATTTTTTGTGTGTGTGTGTGTGTGTGTGTGTGCGGACGTTCTCTCCTTCCTTTCGGAGGCCTATCATTCAGAAAGCTTCAGGTGACCTGAATGCGCTCATGGAGTCGTTTTCTGGGAGGCTGCGACTCAAAGCAGTCCATCACAGGCACTGTAGGTTCAGGTTGGCAGCCACCGGTCGATTTGAATGCAAATGGTACCTTGTGCACTATAGTCATATCTGTAACCATAAGAGCTCCAGGCTTTGCAGTGTGTCGTATTATGCATTTAGATTATGTAAAGGCTGCCCGCCTGATTGTGATAGTGTTGGATGATGGTGGGACAGGATTTTACTCACCTAACTGTTGGACCTTAAAATATTCCCTAGTCGTCCAATAATAGACCTACATTTTAAAGTTCAGATTAAGGTGATACCTAATCTGTCATGTCTATTCGTAGGAACAGAAACTAGTCTCTTTCGTACCCCCATTCCTCCCTCCTGGCCTCTCTCCCCCCTCATCCCTCCTGGCCTCTCTCCCTCCTCCTGGCCTCACTCTTCCCTCCTCCCTCCTGGCCTCTCTCTTCCCTCATCTCTCCTGGCCTCTCTTCTCTCTCCCCCCTCCTGGCCTCTCTCTTCCCTCCTCCCTCCTGGCCTCTCTCTTCCCTCATCTCTCCTGGCCTCTCTCCTCTCACCCCTCCTGGCCTCTCTCTTCCCTCCTCCCTCCTGGCCTCTCTCCTCTCTCCCCCCTCCTGGCCTCTCTCTTCCCTCCTCCCTCCTGGCCTCTCTCCCCCCTCCTGCCCTCCTGACGTTGACATGAGCTCCCAGTTACCGGGGCTTCTTAGCATTTTAATGAGTCAAACCTCTTCTTTACTTTTCCAACATATTGCCATGATATGGCTGAGTAATTATCTAATCAAGACTTTACAAAAAGAGCCGCCACAAACTCACCAATGACCTACGAAACATCTGTCTGCCTCCGTGCTGCTGTGCCGTGTCTCTGATCCAGGGAACATGCGCTTTATAACAAGTGGGACAGATTAGTTTTCGCTAGTTATCCCTGTCACTGCTCACTGCTGTAAGATACTCCGAGAGCCGCCACACCAAGCGGAGAAATCCCCCCTCAAAGATCAAATAAAAAGGCAGGCAGGATTTAACAAGGCCTCCTGCCATTGGTTTTGTTTTATTTTCTTTTCAAAGGGAATTTTCTAGTTTCCTCATAAAAAAGGGTCTGTTTGGAAGAGCCTGTATTGCTTAAGAGCAGTGGCCAACCTTGGCTGTGCTCCACACCTACTGCCTGCATCTTATATCAGTGAGCTATTAGACACATTTGTCCATGTCAGATATGTGATAGTCTATTAATGAAAAAAAGATATCCACTTAGTGACAATCTAGGCCACTTACAGCACCCCTAAGCAGCGTTCCTTAATATGTAAAATGTATTTAAATGTTAGAAAGGATTGTAGTTTTTTTCCTCCCGCCATTTTTATATTGTATTTCCGGTATGATACAAAAAAGAAGCTAACCAGAACCCTGTCTTCTTCTCATGCATACTTATCAAGAGAAATAAGAGATTGAACTGTACACAAGGTGAAATGTATGCAGCCTGTTATATCATATTGTTCAACATAGCTGACAAGTGGGGTGTGGGGGTGGGGAGGTGGGGGGGGGGGGGGAGGTGAGGGTGTATTGGTGAATCTTTAATTCCCCTTTCAGACCTTAACCTTAAGATGAATCCCTGAATGTTCTGTGGGCCAAATATTCCGCATTTATATTACATTTGTATATTCCTTCTTTAAGGAGGCATCAGGTGGGCTTTTGCCCTGGGTGTTTTCACTCGCTGCCTTGTTGTTGTGAGCATGCGAAGGTCTTGGCAGTGCCTGTGTGTGTGTGTGTGTAATGTGAGGAGATGAAAGGCAGCGCAGCTCCCAGTGCTGAACGGCCTCGCTGCTGCCTGGTGTAGAGGTGAGGCGCTCCAGCCCAGGAGTGTGAGGCGCTCCAGCCCAGGAGTGTGCTTCTGAAGTGGGATCCGTTTCACCTGAGAAGAGGGGCCTCTGTCAGCACTGAACCTGCCTGCTGCTGATTGCTGCGGCAAGGCTGTAAACAAGTGTTTTGGCTCCCTCCCTCCCTCCTTCCCTTCCTCCCTTCCCTCCCTCTCTCGCTTTCTCTCTCCCCCTCCCTCCATCCCTCTTTCTTTCTCTTCCTTTTCCGTCCTCGCCCCCCTCCCCCTCTTGTCTGCCGCACACTAAGACGTCTACAGGGGGAGGTTCCTTTCGATTATCTCAACTGTCTATTAATTGCTTTTCTTAACCTCTGCTCAGGCAGCGCTCCAAAGCCGCCGTGCAGCCGCCGCACGTGCCCAGTAGGACCCCCATCCTCCGTTTTCCGCGAGGAAAAACAAAAACACAGCTCTCCTGCCTCCGTATCTCCCTGCGTCCTTGCAATTACTGACCTTCATCCTTTCATTCCACCAAGACCGTTATTATCGTCATTATCAGTGCGTAGTTTGTTTATTTTGTTTACTTTTGCGCATTGCAGCAGTTTTTTGTCTACATGTTGGAGGTGTATTGTGTTCAGGTGCCATGTGTTGGTACACAGAGGAAGGTTCAGTAGTTCAGTGTTGGTCCGCTGCAGAATGAGGATGAGGTTTGTTTTGGTTGCTGGCAAGGTTTGTCCGTAAATGTATTCTGTGTCATGAATAGTGGTCGTTTCCACCATCTCCGGGGCACAGGAAGAGGTGGGGGAAGTTCTATACAGGGAATATTACATTGCCTCTTCTTGAACTGTCCTTATTCTGTGATTAAATAGATTTTGGCCTTGAGTTGTGCTGCCGAAGCACTTTCTCTCTCTGTCTCTCTCTCTCTGTCTCTCTCTGTCTCTCTCTCTCTCTGTCTCTCTCTCTCTGTCTCTCTTTCTCTCTCTCTTTTTTTCATTTTTTTTTTACTGTAAGCCTTTATCCACCTCACCTTGCTGTGGAACGTGTGCACCACACCCCAGAAAGGACCGCCCCTCTGTAGGGGGTGGGAGGGAGGCTGCGTCATAGCAGCCCCCCCCAGCCCCATCCAGACCTTGGCCTTTTTAGGACATCTTAGAGGCTCCGCCTCTGCTCATATCAATGATTTATGCTCTGCATCTGAAATGCTGACCACCTGCCTCCACATTGTGGGCCAAGCAGAGGTAAAGTCATTCAGAAGAGGACGGGCAGTTTGCTAACACTGGAGGGAACTTCTAAGACTATAGCTCTATGTTTTTGTAATAGACTGGGCTGCTGAGCCCATTAGCTGAAGGGTTTACTCAGGGAGGAATGGGGCTCATGCTTTATTTACCCGCAGCTTTTCAGCGTGTTTGTGTATCTGTATTTGGGTCTGACTTTGCTGAAACTTCGTTCAGCAGCAAGGGTTCTTCTGTCGGTCAGAACCGGGCTGTAGATCCTCTCACTGCTGACAGTTGGGTCAGGATTCAGTTTACGGACTCAAACGAAAACTGTATTTTTTTCCTTTGTATGTTCGGAACCTTTGGAACTTTCGTGTTGCAGATACACTTACTGCAACTTTTATAGGATTCATGTTTTGATTTATGTTGTTTCAAAAACACTGTGGTCATCCAATAGATCAGGATGAAAAAGTACACACACTCACACACACACTAGAAGCCTGTGTTTTGTAGAGGGGGTTGCCCCCTGTCCTGCATCAGCATGCAGAAAGCCTCACTGAGCCTTTCTAATTGAGCTGGGAGGCCCCGCGGCTGGGGGGGGGTGGGGGTCGGGGGGGTTGAGGGGGCGGGGGCTTTTAAACAGACACAACCTCGTCACTTCCTCTCTGTCCCAGCATGTCTCACAACCCAGCGAACACACACACACACACTGTGGAGGAGTGCTTCTGTGTGTGTGTGTGTGTGTGAACAGAAACGAGTGCAGGATGCAGGCACACACAAAGTGGCAGGTCAACTATCCTGCTTATTTGCACGTTTCCAGAACGACATCAAACTCTCGTAGCAGATTAAGCGTGTCTATTTCTGGCTAATACCTTTTCTTCTGTGGTTCGGTGTCTCCGGGTCAGGAGGAGGGGGGAGGGGGGGGGGGGTTATTAAAGCCCATCATCAAGCTGTTGTGATGGAGGCTTGATGTTCCTCCTGTCCTGATCTGCTCCCCAGGACACCCTGTCTTTCACCCCACAACATTCAGCCTGAGCCGTCCAGCATCCCCATACTTCCTGTCAGTGTATTGAATGTTGCATCATGTTGGTCTGGAAGTGAGTGGTAGCCAGGCTGAGTTATGATGCATGGCAGGGCCTCGCTGGGTCAGGGAACATCCAGGCAGAATGAATCAGAGCCCCTGTTACACCGACTCCATTAGTAATGTGCTTTAGTTACAGATGGCATCGCATTTTGTATTCCCTTTGTACGCTACTTCTATCCCACTCCCCCTTCCCCAACCCCACTCAAAATTAAAAAGTTTGTACTAATGATGAATGCTCTCAATGTACTGCATGGCCGGCCACCAAGGGGGTCGGGTAGCATTATCATAGAAATAATTATAAAGCAATCACAGAAGCTGTTTTTCCACTGAAGTGATAAATAAGCCAAGGGCTCGGGTTCCATCCCCACGCAAAAATAATGAACCCTTCAGTTCACTTTTCAATTCATCACAGCCCTTCCAAGGGCTTGTTCCTCCTCAAGAACACAGTGAATTCACTCTGTTAGGAGAGGACAAGAAGCTGCGTTCTGTGTCTGGGAAAGCCGTGGTGAGGGGTTGTGGGTTTGATCTGTTAAAGCAGGGGTGTCCAACCCTGGTCCTCGAGGGCCGCTGTCCTGACGGTTTTAGATGTTTCCCGGCTCCAGCACACCTGATTCTAACGAATTGGTTGTTAATCAAGCTCCTGTGGAAGCCTCATGATGATCTATCACTAGAATCAGGTGTGCTGGAGCTGGGAAACATCTAACACCTTCAGGACAGTGGCCCTCGAGGACCAGGATTGGAGACCCCTGTGTTAAAGTGACAGATGGCAGAAGAAGACCGTGACACCAAATGATGGAAAGTGACCTAGACCCACCGTTGTGTTTGGCAGTGACTCGGTGTGCTTGTACAGTCGATCTGATAGGCTCTTTCTGTGTGGTCATACCATCATTTTTCTTGTTGTCATAGCACTTTGTCCTATTAGTAAAGTGCGAACAGATTTTGCCTTTTGATAAATCATTCTGGAAGCAGTACTGGGGCGAAATGACATACTCATTTGAAAAATATTAACAATTGGCTGCGCATTCACGAATAGCTGAATAACTGATAATTCATTAATGACTATCTTCAAATCATCTACTGTTTGCCTTGACTAAATTATTCTTAACATAAATAATTCTTATGAAATTGTACTCCAAGAAGTGACCTGAAATATCTAATGAAGAGATCTGACCATCTGATGAACACATCCCTCCTAATTAGTGTTCAGTGTGGTTTTTAAGCTTTTACACAAAATCGACAGGCACGAATGAGCTCTATTCTACCTGTGTTAGGGTTGTTTATGAGCACAGTCAGTCTGAAGTTCTCTCTGTACCAGGCATGACATCACACCATACCTGACCAGGTAGGACGGCACAGTCGCTGTCAGTCATGATGCAAACTGGTTCAGTTTGGCTGCGTTTTCCTCTTGTCCTGAATGTTATTGTATTTATGCGTAACTAGTAGGGGATTCTCATGGATTATAGCTTGGTCAGGTGTGGTTGTGACCAGGACTCTGGGCCAGTCCAGGAGTGACCCCCACCTCCCCCAGCCAGCACACGCTACCTGCAAGAACTCCATGTGGACTTCATTAGCTAATGAAGTGGGCCGTGGTACACCAGCCAATGGGTGAATGCTGTGGTGGCAGTTGTGTGTGTGTGTGTGTGTAGGGACAGGGGGGACAGAGTGTCCTACCTGCCCGCTGACGTCCAAGGTTTTATCAGGTCTAGCAGAACTGGCGGAGCATGGTCACCTTACCCCGAGCCTCGCTGCTACAGCAGCCCGCCGTTCAGCCAGCCAGCCAGCCAGCGAGTCACTGGAGAACGGCATCGGAAATCAATAGCCCGCACTCTTTAATTGTGAGGAAAAAAAGATTCCTGTTTACAGCATCACATCATCAGTCAGGACAACCTGACTTTGATTTCCCCCCTCCTCCTTCTCCCCCCTCAATCCCTTTTTTCTCTCTCTCTCTCTCTCTCGTCGTTCTCCCCTCCTCATCTGCACAATGTGCTGGCTGGCTGATTATTTGCTAGATTATGAAACGGGAGATGGCTGCTTTGTTTGGGAGCCTATTTGAAATGCATAGAGGAAAAGTGTTGTTGATGACTTGGGAACGCTGCAGGCAAACTGTGGGCTTTATCTCAGGGAGGGTTTGTCTGTATGCTGGCTGTATGCTCCATTATGATATCTCATGCCACAGCTCTCCTGACTGGAGAGGGTCGTAACAGCGCCCCCCACCCACACCGAATGGTAACTGCACCCAGTGTAGTTGCACTGTGAATTATGCATGCCAGGATAGGAGAAGGCCTAATCTGGGCACATTCAACCTCCGAAACATGAAGCGAGCAAGTGTGTAATTAGAATATTATAGTGTTAGTCATCATCACTCTCTCTCATGCGACGGTGACTGGGAAACATCAACCCAGTCTGTTGAAGTAGCTCTGTAGCTGTTACACTGTATTGGAGGGGATCCCTGTTCAGTTTGCAGCAGACCTAGTCAGCTCCTCTCTCCTCTCCTCCCCTTCTTCACCTCTTCTCCTCTCTCCTCCTCCTCTCTCCTCTTCTCCCATCTCCTCCTCTCATCCCCTCTACTCCTCTCTTCTTGTCTCCTCTTTTACTCCTCTCCTCTTCCTCCTCTCCTCTTCTCCTCCCCACTAGTCTCCTCCTCTCCTTTCCTATCTTAGGCAGGCAGGCAGCATCTATTAGCTCATCACCTGGGAAGGGACCCGGTTCCAAAACTCTGATTAAGCCACGTTTGGCTAATGAACTGCCAGCGCCACAGTTGGGCCATTTGCATGGTTTAATGAAGGACGCAGGCGCGGCTGTCCTTCATCCGTCAGCCCTGTGATTTGTGGCCTTTACGCCGCAATTTGTGCCATAAAGTGTATAAATAGCCAAAAACGAGCATAGCGTTTATCGCACTCATTAAAGTGCCAGGAAATATGGAGCACGCTGCGGCCTTCCTTCGTGTTAGTGACAGTAAGGCTTTCCTTTTAATTACTAGAGAGTGGGGGGGTGGGGGGGCGGGTCGGTTAGAAGGGGGGGGGGGAGATTGAAGCGTTCCATTTGTTGTCTTCTAAGAAATTCTTGGTGATTGGTAGAGAGGAGCTAATTATGAGGATGCTGTGGAACTCCAAAATGCCTCCAGCTTGATGGGCTGTCTGCTTTACTTCTTTATTATTTTATTCTTTTTGTCGCTCTTCTCTGTTGAACTCAGGCTACTGGAACAGGCCGCTTCCTTTATTTATACCTCTCTGTTGTGGCATGAAAATCGTCATGACACCTACATGCTTTCGACAGAGGAAATGGAATATCTTCCCTGTGTGCGTTTAGTTTAATCTTCAGCTCTCTCTCTCCGCCTCTTCCTCTCTGTCAAGTCGTGTTATCTGGGGAGATGGTGGAGAGATGGTGGAGAGATGGTGGAGGCCAGGGGAAGCTGTCTCACGTCTTGCTGTTTACCTGGGCTCACACACACCAACGGGCTCATTGCGTCACACTTAAAAGCCATACAAGACGTACATTAGTTTCTCTATCTCTCCATCTCTTGCTGTCACACACACACACACACACATACAGACATCCACACACACATCCAGACATCCACACACACGCACATCCAGACATCCACACACACACACACATCCAGACATCCACACACACACATCCAGACATCCACACACACACATACAGACATCCACACACACATCCAGACATCCACACACACACACATCCAGACATCCACACACACACTTACACACACGAACATATGCAGCATGAGCCTTCACACAAGCGTGTTTTGGGAACTGCAACCCATTTTCACAGCTAAGGATGGAAAAAAAAGAAAGAAAAAAAGCAGAAAAATATAAACTCCTCAGAGCCGTTTTCCGCTTGTTAATTTTCTTTAATCTTCGTTCACTTTTTGTATTTTTTTTATCTCCTCAGTTTTTTCAGGGGGGGGAGGTGCGTGGGGTTGCTGCAGCGCCTGTTCCCCAGGGGCCTGGGACACGTGTGAAAAGATCCAATCCGATGGCTGTGTGTGTGTGTGTGTGGAAGTGTGTGAGTGCACGTGTGTATGGATAAATGTGTATATATGTGTGTGTATGAAATGTGAGTTGTGTGTGTGTGTGTGTGTGTGTGAGCCTTCAGTGCTTCTACAGAAACAAACAGTGGTTTGGTGTCACCAAGGGAGCAGTTGTTTCATCTTTTCACTGCTGTTAACTCTGGGCTTTGAGTCTCGGGCCTCCAGACTCCTTCGTCTTGTTACTCACGCATCGCCAAGCGATTGTATCTTGTTGGCTGCTGATAAAAAAAGACTATTGTGGGACGACTTCATCCGGTATTCACCTGGGAAGGCTTTTTTCCTTTAATTTTTCTAACAGCCTCACAATATAAACTCACTGCCACTCACTGCTCACTGTGAATTTCCATATAAAGTGTCTGATAAGCATATTTATGTGTTTGCCAGTGCGAGTTTGCACATTTTGATGCAAAACATAACGGGGGGAAAGAAATGCGAGTGATGTGTTTTGGATATCTATTAAAAACTTTGAGCTGCGTGCTGTTTGGGTTCAAATGGGAGGAGGGAGGGAGGTGGAGGGGTGGAGGGGGGTGGAAGGGAGGAAAGATGAGTTGATACAGGGAGATTGGGGGAGGGAGGGAGGATAAGAAGATGGCAGGAGAGAGGGGGAGGGATGAGGGAGGGCAGGAGAAGGTAGGGTAGAAGGATGAGGAGCGAGAGGAAGGAGCGATAGATCGAGAACTTGGAGGAAAGAGACGAGTGAGGAGAGCAAGATGGAAGGAAAGGGGAGGAAAGGATGGAGGGGTGGAGGGAGGGAGAGAGGGAGAAACGTGCTGGAGATTCGTCTCTGCACTGTCGAGAGGATTAACGGTGCTGGTGCAGATCCATCAATCAAAACGTGGCGCAGGCCTAAGACAACTTTGTCTCTTTGTGCAATTTGTAAAGGCTGTCCAGACAAATTGATCCTTAACAAGAAGGAGCTCTAGAAGGTTTAAACCTTTAAACTGGCCACCTTTTGGTGGCTTACATTGAAAAGGGGACACAGCTGAATAGCTGTCCCGGCCACAAATGAATTTGTATGTCTGTTTTGTTTTTGTTATCTCTGATCCATATACAATTATGCAATGAAATTGAGATTACCTTTTTACTCTATACATTTCTCAATAATGTACCCCCCCCCCAAAAAAAAAAATCCCCAAATTAAACATTGTGTAAAACAGACAGGTTGCTGTCAAAAAGTGTTGAGTTTCCAACTCACTAAGAAGGGTCTTCTAGTGTGATTGTTTTCCTAATTAAAATTAAATATCCGTGCATCCGTGTTCTATAAAAAAAAGCATCCCATAATACATAGACATAATCCCAAAACAACAAAGGCAAAGCTGAATTTAATAGACCTGTACTGTACACAGACACGTAATTACTTTGTACTATTATCTCTTAATTTAAGTGGGCCTTGCAAGTTGAAGCCAAGCAGCATCAGTGTGCAGTGTCACACAGCTCTCATTTATCAGACCAAATTCAGTTGCTCTAAAGTGGCACCGTCTGAAATTGGAGTTTACCGAAAGTCAATATATTCCTAATTTTCATATTTTTCAAGAGAGCAGGTTTGCAGACCTGACAATTTAGATGTAAGAATGGCATTTACATTTTAATGTCTGGTTTGTCAACATTCCACTGGTCCAGTGGACAAATATGATTAAGTCAAGTTTGGAGAGTTTTTCTTGATCGTTTCAAAGGACAGTGTTTGTTTAAAAACACACAGTCTGACATTTTTAGACAGGATGACAGATGCTCATCGTTAGCGGATCTGTTTTCCCCAGTAGATAATCCTCGTACTTTAGTGCTTTTTCTCCACCTGTTACTCAGATGTCCAGTATTGTGGGGCCTTTGGGGATGCCAAAAGATGCATCTTTGCGTGTCTGCAGCAGCTCTCACTACATATCACCCTCCTGGACAAACATGTGTTCAAAGACCCAACTAGAAACATCCCTCCATTGCTCTAAGATCAGAAAACATCTTCCTTCTCAGTATATAAGGCGTAACAAACTGTGCAGAAGAGGGTTTGTGTGAAACGGCAGAGAAAGTCCGCAAGACGGAGAGCTCCTCAAAGCCCTCCATACGTTCGGCTCCTCAAAGCCCTCCACACGTTCGGCTCCTCAAAGCCCTCCATACGTTCAGCTCATCTTTTTTTTTTTTTCAAGGGAACAGGCAGTTCTGCTTTTTTGTAAAAGTTTACTGGCACTGACAGGCTTTTGTTCTCTGGGCGACACACAACTCTCCCTTTCTCCTTCTACTGGCAGGAAGAGCCAAAAGCACCAGGGTGTTCATCGGGATCAAATGAACGTTTCAGGGAAGCAGCTGTGTTCTGGACTTTAGTAGCCTCCCCCCCACCCCCCCTCCTCCTCTGTGAGATCACTGGAACAAGGCAGGAAACACAACAGACCCAGACACAACAGATTGAGGAGAAGAAGGAAAAAAAGTAGCTCATTCCATCCTTGGCACTTGACAGCAGAGGTGTGGCCTCCAGTTCTGCACATCTTGGACGACTTCAGAGTTGACTGAAGTGTGACGTCCTGTCCCCCCCCACTCCCACAACCCAGAGGCCTAACATCGGAGCGTGGCCTGGTGAGGGCCATAGGTCTGATCTCTGTCCCACTGTTGAAGAAAGTGTTTTGTCCGTCTCTTCATAAACGGAGTGACAGTTCAGTTGAGTTCTGGATTAAATAAGTATTTAACAACCTGCAGATTGGGAGAGAAATGACCAGACCTCTGACAACAAAATGAAGACAGTAGAAGGCTTAGGTCTCAATCATGGCTCTCTCCTGGACGAAGGCAAGAGAGCGTTCTTTTATAGGGCACAAGAATGTAAAATAGATAGTGACAGTCAGGCAGTAATTACGTTACAACAGTCTTCATAGAAGGTGTGTTCAGTAGTGATTAATATAAGTACACAGGAAATCCAATTTCTTCCACACCACTCCCACAACCCAGAGGCCTAACATCGGAGCATGGCCTGGGCCATAGGTCTGATCTCCGTCCCGACGCTCTAGTTCGACTTGCCTCCTGCTCCTTATTTCAGATTCCGCTCAGCCGTGCGTTTGCCAAGTGAAGCATTGTGCCGTAATCGATCGTGCCCCGGGCCGAGCGAGCGGGGGGGAAGCGAGTGTGCCCGGCAGGTTATCAGTGACATCACTCCTCTGAAATGGCAGCCCTTTACCTCGCCTTCTCTTATCGATGGTCGGCGGAGTGCATTAGGAGTGAGAGTCTCAGTCCTGGCTTTACTCAGATAGCCCCAGCTCCTCTTCCTTTGCCCCAAGGGCACCGCCGCAAAACCCTGTCTCACCCCTTAATCACCCCCCAACCCCCTTCTCGCTTGTTTATTCACTCACGGAGGAGTATGATGTTGCCTTTGTGCCTCTCCCTCCCCTCCGCCTCTGAGAAGGCAGGTGTCTCTCTCCTCCACAGCTTGGGGTCCTGTCGACGCAGGAATCAGTCACTCCTCACAAGAAAGAGAGCGGGGGACACGGCGACAGCCATTACTATTCATGAGCCGGTGTGATCCAGTCATGTCAGCCCCCCTGTCAGCACGAGGTGTCTGTCTGCAGCGCTGCTCCCCCTGCTCTCTTTATCAGCCAGGGGAGGCTAATGAGAGCCACTAGGTTAATACCACCACTAAAACAGCAACGGCTTAAAACCTCTTAATTCATTTAGACACCGCTAATTGAAACCTTTGTGAACCATGCTCTCGATGACACCGTTCATTGCAGTGTGAGTGATAGGCACCAAAAAAAAGTAGATATGAATATATTTATATATAAAACTGCTGGGATGGTTTGTGTTCAAATATAAAAGGAGTTGCTCGGAATAAATTCACGTGGTGCACGCCCGGCTCAACGTCCTCTGTGATTTCCGACATCCTTTTCCAAATGACAGCTGTTGTCACCGTGAACTCATCCTGCAAACTGTGGCGTAGACAACCACAACAACAAAAATCCTCTTGCTGTAAAAATCCACTGTGACACCTGACATGAAAAAAATAGCTAGTTTTTTTTCCAGCGGGATTCAAACCTGCGTTGGCCCTGTGATTCCGCCTGAAAATGGCAGCCATGACTAAGACTTTGAACGAAGTCCCTGAATGTGGCGACAGTGTAAATTAAAAACTCCATCTGGTTCGCAGTTGCCTGACCCCCCCCCCCCCGACTCAGTCATCCCACACTCCAGTGTTTAATCAGCATGCAGGGAACACCGTGGGCTTGTTGAGAGTGTCCAGGAGTCCTCTCCATCCAGCTCCCCCTCCCGCCCCCCCCACCCCTGTCTATTTCCATGCATATTCATCTGTCCTCCTTTAGTCAATGCACCTGAAATGACTATTGACTTCACAGCACAGAGTTCTGCCCCACCCCCCCCCCCCCCCCCCCCCCCCCTAGACTGCTTTTTCCATTTGTGCGCTCTGTAACGCCTCCACCCCTTCACCCCTCCCCTCCACCCACCTTCAGATGTTTGAGTGATTCCAGCTCGGTGTGTTCCAGCCAGTCTGCTGCTCACGATCTATCAGTCTTCCTCCTATGGCTGCCGCCGCCCCCGCCACCGCCGCAGCGTCTTGCCGGGGCTCGGAGGGACTGAGGCCTAATCGGCAGACATAATTTACGTGCCTTAGCGGCGGCCGTAAATATTCAAATGAGCCATCTTTTTGTCAATGCTGGAAGAACTAACAGGCACATCGTTCACCCCTCCCGTCTGGTATGAGACACGGGGGTTGTGTGTGTGTGTGAGGGGGGGGGGAGGAGCGCGGGTATTTAGTCGTCTGACATCGTCGTCGTCGTCCCTAAAAGTACGTGATTTGCAAGTGTAATTCCACCCTGCCACATATCTGCCCCTGAGTCTGGGCATCTCTGCTATGTGCTCATCCATTCCCAAAGCTTGTCGTTTCTATAGTTATTTTATGGTGGCATGATATTAATTAAACTGCTTCCACCGCAACAGGAATTTAAGACCGCCTACATCCATTACAATGGGAGTGCGCCGTGCAAGGCTCAGAACGGGAACACAAATCAGGCCCTCCTTAGAGAGGACCAGAACCATACTACCAATACTCATCCTTCATCTACCCTGGGCTCTTCTCCTGGCCACGCAGGGTACAGGAAGACACAGAGGAGAGATGGCTGGCTTGGGCGGCTGCCATCTTTATGTTGGCGGCAATTTATGCATCGGAGCAGTGTCATTGACAGGGATCTGAAAGACAGTGATGCAGTGGACGACTGTGGACTCTCAACTGTTGTTGCACAGTGCTGCAGATAGCATAGGCACTGTGTGTGTCATATAAAGCTAGCATGGGCACTGTACGTGTCATAGAAAGCTAGCATGGGCACTGTGTGTGTCATATAAAGCTAGCATGGGCACTGTACGTGTCATAGAAAGCTAGCATGGGCACTGTACGTGTCATAGAAAGCTAGCATGGGCACTGTGTGTGTCATAGAAAGCTAGCATGGGCACTGTACGTGTCATAGAAAGCTAGCATGGGCACTGTACGTGTCATAGAAAGCTAGCATGGGCACTGTACGTGTCATAGAAAACTAGCATAAGCACTCTACATGTTATAGAAAGCTAGCATAGGCCCTGTACGTGTCATAGCAAAGCCAAAGATTAGCTCATCCGAGTCTGGGACGTGTTTCCTGAATCATTTTGTTCTCTGTTAAGAATAAGTTAGCAATTATTTATTTTCACCGGTCCTTCATTACCCCCACCCCCTCCAAGTCTGATAGGACTCCCCATCCTTTCATTTGATTATCCTTTTAATTGACCCTTTATCTTTGAAAGGCTAAACTCCAGCGCCTGAGTGGTAAGACTAAAACAAACAAGTGGCTCCCACACAGACGAGCCCACGGAGTCCAGCTCAGGTCCATCTTAATAGGATCTATAATAAGCAGAGCAGCCTGTGATGGAGCGCCACCGCATTCAACCCAAGTACCCGAGCATCAGGTGACCAAGCCCAGGCTAGGTCCTCCAGAAACCAGAATGATCTGGAAGTTCAAACGTTGATAGCTTGATTAGCAGGGGGGCTTCTCTGATCTGTTTCCTCTCCCCTCCTCCCAGTGTGACTTTCAGCCCGACCTCCCCCCCCTCGCCCCCACCCCCAGCTCACTCCTAAGGTAATATGGAGTCGGAAGTGCCTCTGCTTTTTTTTTCTCCATTTCCTTTTACTCACGCTGGGAGCCCAACTTCATTTCACGGGCCCCTGTTCCTGCATGCTCTTGGTAGGGGAGTTGAATGTGTTACTTATATAACCACTGGGACCAAGCGAGGAAGAGAGCTAGGCGCCATGAAAAGGAAATAGCTACTCTATACTCTCTTTCCCTCCGACGGGTTCGTCGTTGATCACATCTGCGGGTCATGTTCAGGAGCGGCTCTTACACGTTTTGTCGTGTGAAAGTGGCCTCTCTCGCTCTTATTTCGGCGAGTTTTAATGTGCAGACATGATCTGCATGTTCCAACTACTGACCCTCCTCTAACAAGCAGCCATCCTGGAGCCTCTGTGAGCCCACTGCTGGGCTGCCAGCAGTGCTAGTTAAGTTTATCGGCTCTCTATTAGTAATTCCTACAGTGGTGTGTGTGTGTAGCTCGACTGCCTCTATGTACAGCAGCATCTCTGCCTAGAGCAGGGCAGAGGATGGTAATACCGGGGACACCAGGGACATCTGGATCCATAGACACACACACAGACTGGGTCGACACAAACAGCCTCCCATGTACCGAGCACTGCCCGATGAAAACGATTCTGAATTTGGCCTATCAAGAATATTCAAATGAGATTACATGAAAGAGAGCAAAACGGCAGACGTCGGAGGTAAATGTGGTTTGGTTTTGTTTACTACCCCCCACCCCCCCCCCTCCCTCCCACACAATCGAGTTAGGCTCTCTCCCCGCTGGCTCCGGAGGTAATGATTACACCGGGACCAGATTACCGGGTCGTCAACTGTGTGGCGGGTGTTCTGGTGGGAGAGATTAGCTGCAGCTGCACAGACAGACTTTAAAGCGACAGCGTGGCGTTAGCTGTCTCTGGCCTCGCCCGGTGTGGAAGCAGACGCGGGCCTATAACAGGGAGGTGGGGGGGCTTCAGGAGGAGGAAGGAGATGACAAGCACTGGGAACGTTTTTTTAACGTCCAAAACAAATCTCCTTCCCCATTCTGCTGGGTGTGTTTCTTCAACACCAACTCCCCTCTCCTCCACCCTTCCTCCCAGGCCCCCTCTCCTCCACCCTTCCTCCCAGGCCCCCTCTCCTCCACCCTTCCTCCCAGGCCCCCTCTCCTCTGCCTATGGCTCAGGCTGGTCGAATCACTGCAGATGTTGCAGTAATGATGCAGACGGCTCACACAATCAAACAGAATGGAAGCGGAGCCAGGAGAAATTAGTAAAGATTACTTTCTCATTACCTCCCTCATTGCTCCTGTAAGTAGTCGAGTTTCCGTGCGATTAGGAGAACGAGCCATGGAGCGGGGCCTTACATTTTCAAACTCAGGCAGGCGGCACTCAACACACACGCATATGCAGATTTTTGCGAGGAGAAAAAAGGTTCATTTTGTCATCTCACTGTTTTGTTTTCCACTAGGTACCTATTGTGTTCCCCCATTGAGTTAGTACCTCGTATGTCACGTTCTCTTTTGTTCTCCCTGAGATGCTAATTGCTGAACAAGTACAGTGTCACCAAGATCATAACAGCTTTCCTTTCATAACAGACTCCCTCTTTCTCTGGCTCTCTCTCTCTGACTCCCTCTCTTTCCTCTCTCTCTCTGTGACTCCTCTCTCGAGACTCCCTCTCTCTCCGCTCCCCTCTCCTTTCTCTCTCTCTCTCTCTGACTCCCTCTCTCTCCGACTCCCTCTCTTTCCTCTCTCTCTCTCTCTCTCTCTCTCTCTCTCTCTCTCTCTCTCTCTCTCTCTCTCTCTCTCTCTCTCTCTCTCTCTCTCTCTCTCTCTCTCTCTCTCTCTCTCTCTCTCTCTCTCTCTCTGACTCCCTCTCTTTCCCTCTCTCTCTCTCTGACTCCCTCTCTCTCCGACTCCCTCTCTTTCCCTCTCTCTCTCTCTCTCTCTCTCTCTCTCTCTCTCTCTCTCTCTCTCTCTCTCTGACTCCCTCTCTTTCTCTCTCTCTTTTTCTCTCTTTTTCTCTCTGACTCCCTTTCTTTATCTCTCACTCTCTCTCTGACTCCTGTCTTTCTTTCTCTCTCTCTGACTTCCTCTCTCTCATGACTTGCATTTTCTTGCTGTAAACCTCTCATGGTCCCTTCCTTTGGGTCTGCCGGGAGCTAATTATTGTGCGGTGCAGCCCTGTGATGGAGATGTGCCACCCCCATGTTATTTCCATTCCATCCGTTCCTGAGCATGAATCATCTTGAGAGCAATCAGCGCCTCAGTCGGCAAGTGCTGCCTCAGGTAGAAGCTCTGCATTTAAGGCTAGGCGTGTTCTTCCGCCATCAACGTAGATGGCTTGGTGGAACTGAATGAAATCGATAGATGATTTCTAAACGTGTTTTTTAGGTTAAGGCTTCTGATCCTCGCTTCCTCGCCACAGGCTGAACTGTAACATTCACGTCTGCGTGTGAATCAGTGATAGGAAATCAAGATGGAGACATGGATCTGTTCTGTTTTTTGTTGCTCAAAATCCAAGGATTACGAAGGGCAAAGCCCCCACTAGGAGCTGGCATAGAGAAGCTCATCTCTCTAGGATGACGGAACCGAAGCCGGGCCGGTCCTGATCGGATCCCTTTCCACCCAGGCCTGTCCAGGATGGGAAAAGTGCAATGCCCGCACATCCACAGGAAACCTGGGGAAAACTGAAGCTCGGCCCCCCGTGTGCTCGTCCTTCAGAGAATGTGGGGGGGTGGACGGGGGGTGGACGGGGGGTGGACGGGGGGGCGGGACGCTGGTTTGGTTCTTGTCTGAGCCTGCGCGCCGCGTGATGTGAAGAGCCCAGGTACACGCACTGAATCTAGGACACGGAATACAGCCAGGAAGCGGGTGACAATGTAATATGAGTCTCTCTGCAGACATGTATAGGACTTGCAGGAGATAAAGTGCTCACATTATTTGCAGTGCAGCACTTTACATGCATCCGTGGAAAAAGCGCTTCTTATTTCAGTCAGATTGGTTGTGAATATTATTTTTTTATTAACTCCTTTTATCCTTTTTCTAATGCAATTTCTTTCTTTTTTACCTCCAACAGCAATATATATTTATCCTAACGTGAGATGACTTCAAAGAACTGCGTCCTCTTTTAGTGTGTGCAGGTTTAAAGGTGGGGTGAGGCAGGGGTGAAGAGGCGAATGGGGGCGGGGGGGTACGTACACGTTGCCGACAACCAATCAGAAAACAGAAGCTGGAATTGGAGCTGTGTCTCTAGGGTATAAACTGGCCTATAGGCAGCCTTACCATGTACGGAGCCCCATAAGAAACCAGTATTTGTTCCTCAGATCATCTTGATTCTGGTTGCCACAGCATTGCAGTCGAACACACAGCTTAACTTGTCCTTGTGTTTACTGTGGTGCTCGTAGTCAAAATAAAAACTGTCAAACTCTGCGTGCGACAGTGACTATAAATGGACTTGTGGAGTCACTGTTGGATCTGCTGGATCTGTGTTTGTGTCAGGTTTGTTCCTCTCTGCTGTTCGCTCCACCGCCTGCTATTTCTTTCCATCTGGGCTGTTGCCTCATAAAGCATTCACCAGAAATATCTCTTCCACCTCTACTGCTCCGCTGGAATCTGCATAGCATAGGAAGGAATCTCACCTATCCGGGTTAAA
>CM059341.1:4038565-4072215 GCA_030340685.1 Protosalanx chinensis | reverse complement strand
CAGCACTGGATAGTACAAGACACACGTGGTCATGGTGCATTGGGACAGTAAAGCGATAACCTCTGAACTTTTGCCTTAGTCAGACTGCTGGGGCCCTGCGATGTACAGATAAAAAGCTAACATCTGAATAATGCCCGAACTCCAAAAGGTAAATTATCAGAGTTAGAGCTGATCATTGCACACCAAGTATTCTTAATCCCAGTAAAAGGTCAGCACAGTAAATTCTGATAAACAGTATGGCATTGTTCCCTATCACTTAAAAAAAAGAAAAGGAATTTCATCACTGCTGTCTCTGTTGATCTTCAGAACACCTTTGTTATGTCAGATAGTTCCTGGAATGCTCCCCAATCTCCTTAAGGCTTCCTGGTGCGAGCCAATCAGAGGATGGGAGAGATAATGGGGGGGGGGGGGGGGGGGGGGAGGAGGGGGCGGCTGGAAGTGGTCCCACACCGCAGCAGACGCCTCACAGGACTCACAAAGCGCATCCCGCATTCACGGCCACTCCACAAAAAAAAGGGGTTTATTTCACCTGACGTAAAGATTCATGGATGTGATCGCTGGAATTGACTTTTAAGTGACCTGCTCCCGTAAAAATGAGGCTAATTACGGCCGAATGGGAACGCGTCACCTTTGTGAGAATACCTCTCTTTCTATTGACGTCTCAATGTTAATGACACCCGTGACCTTTAGCGAGTCGCACCCTTGAGATAGACAAACAGGCTACGGTGGCTCTTTCTGCGGGTCTCTTTGCGAGACGCAAGGTTGTTTCCCAGTGCCGGCTTAACCCACTGCTGCCTGGACTGTGGTTAGCATGGCTGCTACCTGAACGCTGGTCTCACGACAATCCTAAACACATACCTCTCCCCTCACCCCCTGCCCCGCACCTCCACCACTCTGTCAGGCACCGCTATGATCTGGAAGCAGAATAACAGTAGCCCAAGTTTCTCCTCGACCCTTCGAGGAGGCCCTTCCAAAGCCTCCAGAATGCCTCTCCTCCTCAAACAATAACCAAAAGGAGAGGGGTGGATATGGAAGAGGTGGTCCCCATCCTGTACTATCACCACGGGACTATCGCTGCCTCCATCTTACTGTCAGTGAGCCGCACAGTATGGACGGGGTTCTTAGTTGGTCCTAAAGGTGAGGATGACCCAGTGCATGCGCTGAGCCAGTCCCGGGACATTAACAGCCAGGAGGAAGTAGCCAGAACCTCCCGCTCAGCAAAGATTAAGACATGGAGGCGTATCGGAGTGGGACGAGGGGGAACGCCAAATCATCCCCGGCGCGCTATCGGGAGGCCACGCCCTCCTCCGAGGAGAGCGGAGCGACGTTAGGGAGGGCCGTGGCCTCAGAGGCTCCGAGAGGAGAGAGAGGGCTGTCGGGAGTTTGGGAGAGACAAGCTCACAGAGGAATGTGGAGAGACCAGGGGTGACTGGGCCCATAGGAACAGTAGCAGTCAAAGCTGATTCCTTCACCCCCAAAGGGGAAATAGTAAAGAGTAAACAGAAAAAAAAATCTACATAACACCCCCAAACCACAAATAGACAAGTCTGTACACAGGGTTAACCCACAAGGTAATACACATTTACGAAGCAATTTAACCCAGAGGACGTTCAGAGGTAATACACATATGTGTAATACAATTTCATAAAACAATTTTCCTCAAGTGACCCACAGGGGTAATACATGTACGAACAAAACCATTTACAAAACAGTTTAACCTTAGGGGGACACACAAGGAGAGAGTGAATACCATGAAAATTGCATGAACCAGTGACTAGCATGAACCAGTGAAGAAATAATCTAGTGTGTGTCGACGTTCTGGAGACTAGTCACTGATGTAATCTTTCTAAAACGACACCACCACGCCCCCCCCAACACACACACAAACACATAAACACACACACACCAACACACACACAGTTTACTACCGAAAATCTGACGGAAAAAAAAAACACTCATTATGTCCATCATTCCAATTTCAATGATGCACTCATTCTGAGGTGGGAGAAAACCACATCTACCCTAACTAAATTGACACGAAGCAGTTTTCCATCTCGGCTTGTCTCCCCCCCCCCCCCCCCTTCCCCCAGCCCCGCCTCCCCCCTCCCCCAGCCCCCCTCCTCCAGCCCCCCACCCCCCACCGGAGAAACCGGAGCAAAAGGAGGTGTAATTTCTGTATCAGTTCACCGGCTGATGCATGTGTGGGTCCAAATCACACTGGACTCCATCTGAGACGTCTATTATGTACTTCATCAATCTTTTTTGGATTCTGGCATTTTCACTGGCTGAACAAATTGTCAGTTATCAAAACTCAATTTCAGAAATGACATGTCAGAATTCTCCCTCCCCCCCCCCCCTCTCTCTCTCTCTCCCTCCCTTTCCTAGCTCTACTCTCTCGGCACACACACACACACACACCACACACACGCTGTTTGTCCCCTCGTCCTCAGCGTGGGCTGAGAAAACGAGCCCCCCCCCCCCCACCTTCAAAGGACAAATGAAGTTCAGCTCACCTACACCCCCACCCCCCAGCCCCCCCAGCCCCCCCCCCCCCCCCCCCCCCCCCCTCCCCCCCTACTGCTAAACAGCTTAGTGCCTGCTGGGTTTAGTATGCAAGAGTTAACGGGCGAAAGGAGTTAATCGCTTCTGGCCAACACTGCTCCTCCGGGAGAAGAAGAATGTTTATAAATTGATTCGGTTATGCTTCAGTGATAATAAAAAGGAGTCAGGCTTTGTTTACGTAACCGAAACACACACACACACACACCTACACACACACAGACGCAAATGCGACTGAAAGGAAGTGAATGTGAGAGAATGACTAGGGGGGATGGGAGCTGTTTTCTAGGCTGACAGGGTCAAACTTGAGGTAGGAAAAAGAAAAAAATCATTAAAGCGAAAAGGATGGGAGAGAGATCGCCCAACACCAAAGGAGACTCTAATCCTTGTTCACTCGCATTAATGAGTCTTCAGACACATGCCTTTGCACACTCATGTAGGCATGATCACACACACACACACACACATCAAGCAGCCACACACACATGCAAGCATGTGCAGACGAGCATGTGCAAACGCATACTGTAACTTCTCTCACACACACACACACACACAAGTCCTGCATTTCCTATTTGTGCATATTACCATTACAACTGCCCTGTTTTGGCCACACGACATCCAACTTCATGTTTTTCCACAGATTAACCTTTCAGAAGAGCTTATCTTCCTGCATTTACCCACAAACACTGTCTGAAAGCTGCTGTGAAGCGGAAAAGAGGACAATCTGGCTACATGTGGGAAAAGTAGCCATCAAAAACCATCAAACCTCTAAAATGAAACATGCATCTATACAAATACAAATAAAAAACATAAAAATATATACATTTTTACTGGTAAAAGAAGATGTGCTTGGCAGACCAAGACACAGCTGGGGAAATTGAGAGCTTATGTTCTGTTCTTTTAAGTTCGTAAAGGTTGACTGGAGAAAAACTCAGGTAAAACTTGAGAAAACACTCAAAGTTGAGAACCTCCACCGCCCCCCCCCCACCACCACCACCACACCCGCACACTACCTCCTCTCACACTTTCCCAGAGACAGACCTTCCTAAGGGGGTGACTTCAGGCGGAGTGAACTTTCGGGAAGCGGTGGCCTTTCAAACTCCTCGGCAGCGGTCGCTATTTCAAATTTAATTTGCCGTGCGACGCTGTATAACCTTGACGAGAAGTTTTTGAATCATTTGATTACCGTCCCCCTCCCACTAAAATGGCTCTATGGCTTTAATGGGATTACTGTTCCTCTTTAAAACTGCACCCTGTGAGATAACCTACGAACGGAGACAGATGTGAAGGAACGCTCCCCCACTCAGAGAGAGGCTGAGGGATGGACCCAGCACACTAACACCAGACCCACAGGAAGATAAACAACCACACATCAACAGGAAACCTCTACTAGCTCCACTTTTTCAACTTCGCCTTCTAGCAACAAGTGTTTTCTGTAAATATGAACCAATAGTAGCCGTACTTAGTGTGGTCATTCTCCTAGTCTGGTCACTTTGCTCTCTGAACTGCAGTTACAGGCTAGGATGATTGATGCCATCCACTTGACCCTGCATGCAAAACATCCCATGACTGGTTTTCCCTTGAATACACTGGTGTTATTGGTGTTCAGATATATTGACTGGCCCAGTTCCCCAGACAGAGTTAGACCCCCCAGGGAGGGCTGCTGGACATGAGGGGCTGCTGGCTCTCCTGGGACTGGACAGCTGCTCTCACATTTACCACCATCAGAGGTAGGGGATGGAAGAGAGAGGAGAGTGGAGAGTGTGAAGGAGAGACGGAGGGAGGGAGGGAAGCAACATCTAACAAAACGATAGATAGCTACTGTAGAAGAGGCAGGAAGCGTTTGAGAGACGACTTAAAGAGAGAGAGAGACTGAGAGAGAGACTGAGAGAGAGAGAGAGACTAAGAGAGAGAGAGAGACTGAGAGAGAGAGAGAGACTGAGAGAGAGAGAGACTGAGAGAGAGAGATGGCTCGGCGGCACATGAGACGAGCATACGAGATAAACAAAATGACAGACATGGCAAAAAGAGAGAGAGAGAGAGAGAGAGAGAGAGAGAGATCGAGGGATAAAAAAACAAATGAAATAAATAAAAACATTGACCGAGAGAGAAGCTCAGTAATCATAAACATCCGGCCTGTATTCCCTGAACAGTAAATCCACCAGAGCTCATCAGCATTCCACCGGCCCACCAGATTACTCGGAGCACTCTGTAATTTGCAATAAAAAATAAAGATGACGCCAAAACAAAAACAAATCTGAGATGATACAAATTAGGAAGGCGCTCGGGTTAGTCTGTCAAAGCAGTAAATTTCATCCCGCGCGCAGCGTAAACTCCGGCCGACCCGGAGTTGCGAAGCCTGAAATTAATGAGCTGTCCGTTCGCCCTGATTTTACTCTCTTGTATCCCCCGGCGCATTTCGCCTCGACGGTGAATCAATCTGCCTTTATGGTAATGACGCTTCAATGTTGGAAAATCATTGCATTAAATGGATTGCATTAGTTTGGGGCGCGAAGAGGGAGAAATCATAGCGCGAGGAGTTACGTTTGACATCGCATTCCCCTGGTAAGGGATCAAGACCGTACCCGCTAAAGACTTACTAGTTACCAACACCCTCAAGACTCCCAAACTCAAACATATCTTAATTCCTACCATAACACTGTGGATATACATCTGGAAAGTCCCCCCTTTCTCTGAAGGGATATACAGTGGCCCATGTATGAAATCGATGTGGTTTATCGGCAGCACGGTTGATCGCCTGGCGCCTGCAGCCAAGGTGGATCTCTGTCCCAGCGTGGGGTTTGGGCTGCAGGCTCCAGATACAGGACGATAAGCCGGACGCTTCCCTCAGCAACCCCGCGCTGACTCATCACTTGCCCGTTTAGATTAGCGAAAGGTCTTGCGGGGGGAGGCCGCATGGGAGCTGAACGCAGCCCCCCCCCCCAACCTTCTAACCTCTGTTTACATTGGCTGAATCAAGCTGATACAGAACATACCAAACGCTGGAATATTTACGGGGCCCCAACACGGGTTATCTTGGGAAATGATGCGCCTGCTGAGGCTGCACTAATGCAGCAGATGGAAAATGGAATGGTGGGCTCTTTCCTCTCCATCTATCGCTCCATCCATCCCCCCCCCTCAATCTATCCATCCAGCAGTCGAGGTGTCCAGAGCGTTAAAAACCGCTCTTCTTCTGGGTCAGCTCTCGTGGGATGCCACCAGCGCCCCCCCCCCCCCCCCGCCCCCCATCCCCCCCAACCCCTCATCCCCCCCACCCCCTACCCTCCGCCTGCACGCGGCAGGGGCCCCGCGGCGCAGTCTGATAGATCTCGTCAGCACGCCAAACACAACGCTTCCCCGGGGGGGGGGGAAGGGTGGAGATGCCACGCAAACAGTTGTGCACCAGGCCTTGTGTGTTTGCGTGGATGTTGGACCATGGAGGAGAGACTCCGGCTCCACTCGCTCTGTGCAGCCTCCTCTCACGCCAGCCTGCTGTCGCACCGGCAGGACAGCGGCCCCGGTCGTCTCCACGACTCGATGCCTGCGTTCCACTAGGGACCCCCTTGACGCGAACACGGCGGCGGCTGAAACATAAGGGGGTCTCGGCGGACGCATGGAGGCGGAGCAGACAGGGGGCCCTCCATGATTGAGACAAAGCATGATCTTCCACGATACAGAGGAACGACAAGCCGACGCAGCAGATCTTCCACGATGCCAGCAAGGCACGACCATCACAAAATACGCTCGAGGCAGAAATGTTTAACACATCATCTAGTGGCATCGTGCCATGCGTTCATCATCTAGGAACTGTATTAATGCTAATCCACCATTTCCACAATATCAGCCCATGTCCATGACCACTACCAGTTTCCAGCTGGAGAGAATTCATGCTGAAGAGAGTAAAATACGACTGCTGCCGTCTGATAATATGTCTGCTGTCTCTGTGGCTGTAGTTTGGAACACTGCGAGAGCAGACCCCCCCCCCCCCCCCCCCCGTCACCTTCACAGAAATCCCTTACGCGGAGGAGACATTTGGGGGAAACAGAGCAGGGGTCTGGGGGGACAGCAAACTGCTGAGACAAACTCCCCCCCCCCCCCCCCCCACCCCCGCTGTTGTATTTATATTCCGTCGATGCGCGAATACAAACGTGTCCGTTTGTGTGTCGCCCCGGCCCGGTGCCCGAGCGCATGGCTGCAGACGGGGCTGAAGGTGAAATCATCCATCATGTCGCCACCCCGAACTGAAATAGCAGCCTCAACCCTCGACGGGCGTCTGCTGCTCGTGATGTCGGGGGCACCCGGGCTGTGGATGCTGCCGTTTCCTGTCGTGGGGGGTGGGGGGGGGGCTCTGGTTGGCTGGGAGGGGGAGATTGCCGGTAAATGGAAACCCAAAAATACCTGTTTCCCCCCCCCCCCCATCCTCCCCCCCGCCCCACGGCCGGAGCCTGAGGTTTCTGCGGCCCGGGCCCGTATCCATTACGGTTCTCCGGTTCCGTGGCGTGTGTCGATACGGTCGGCTTAAAGGGGCCGAGCTGCTCGCCAGCCGCCGCCACCTTCCATTGACACAGCCTTGTCTTGGCGGGTCGATAGTGTATTAATACGGGACAATGGCTGCATCCCCTGTGTGAGGCTGCGGCTCACCAGGCCCAGTCAGACACGCCGGCACGCCCTGAGGCTGAGTGAATGGCCTCTAGATCTGCTGGGAGGCTGTGTGTGTGTGTGTGTTGGAGACTGAGGTTATGTGTGTGTGTGTGTGTTGGAGACTGAGGTTATGTATGTGTGTGTGGGGGACTGAGGTTATGTGTGTGTGTGTGTGTGTGTGGGGGGGGGACTGAGGTTGTGCGTGCGTGTGTGTGTGTGTGTTGGAGACTGAGGTTATGCGTGTGTGTGTGTGTGTTGGAGACTGAGGTTATGTGTGTGTGTGTGTGTTGGAGACTGAGGTTATGTGTGTGTGTGTGTTGGAGACTGAGGTTATGTGTGTGTGTGTTGGAGACTGAGGTTATGTATGTGTGTGTGGGGGGACTGAGGTTATGTGTGTGTGTGTGTGTGGGGGGGGGGGGGACTGAGGTTGTGCGTGTGTGTGTGTGTGTGTGTTGGAGACTGAGGTTATGCGTGTGTGTGTGTGTGTGTGTTGGAGACTGAGGTTATGCGTGTGTGTGTGTGTGTTGGAGACTGAGGTTATGCGTGTGTGTGTGTGTGTGTTGGAGACTGAGGTTATGCGTGTGTGGAGATGTGACCCGCCCCCAGAGGTCCCAATCACTGGCTGCCAGAGCGAGGAGAGGAAGCTCTGCTGTTCTCCTCTTCCTCGGCCTGCTGGGAGAACTATGACAAAGGCACAAAACTCCCCCAGCTAATGACATGCTCTTGCATGTGTGCGTCCGTGTGTCTGCATGTGTGTGTGTGTGTGTGTGTGTCAGACATGTGACACGAGTGTCTGACAGTCCCCCACAGTTGTCTGACCACAACGTTCAGAACCAAGATCTTAAACATCCCTTCCTATACAGCTAACGGCTCTCCAGAACACTGAGCCCTGTGAGCGATCGCACAGCAGACAAACACAGATGCATTTCCCCTCTACGGGGAACGCGTTCCCATGCCGACTGCGGCCCAGTTTAATTCCGGCAGGTATCATAACGACGTTAATTCATCAAGAGGGAGCCCCCCCCTCGCACATGGGTGTTGTCAGGGCGGTTGTGCGAGGGGGGGGGGGGGGGGGCTGTCGTGTCCTCGCTATATCAAGGTGTTTCTGTGTCACTCGGCCTCATGGTTCATTTGGTTAAAAGGAAAAGCGTAAATCCATCGTCGGCAACGCGGCCCTCGTGCCTTTTCAGGGTGAAATATGTGGTAAACACACACGCGCACCGGAGTAGGCCAGTCATAGATCACTGTCTGAGGAGCAACACACACACACACACACACACACACACACACACACACACGAGAGGGTGGCAATCCAAGAACTCATGGTTGCAGCGACACAGGTACTTTAGTACTTGACATACAGGCTGGGTGAATGACTAGTAAACACAGGGCATGTGAGGAGGGACACAGGCGACTACACACACGCAAGTGTACACACGCAAGTGTACACACGCAAATACAGCATTGGCCACGCAGCCACCGCTACCAGCTAAACACTAACCCTAAACCACACACACACACACACAAACACAGATACACTAACTGAACCCTAACACACACACACACACACAGACATCATCTGAACCCTAACCCACACATATGCACACAAACATCCACACACACACACACACACACACACACACACAGGGTTAGCACCTTGCACAGAGTTGTTTTGGATTCCTTCCCTGCTGCAGGCTCCGGGTTTACGCTTTGATTTGAGCCATATGGAGCTGGAGAAAGCGACAGGCCGCCGTCTACTCCAGTAAATCACCCCCCTGCTGCTCGCTACCCACCCCCGGTGTGTGTGTGTGTGTGTGTGTGTGTGAGAGAGAGTGAGAGAGCGAGTAAGACAGAAAGAGAGAGAGAGAGCGAGGTGTGTCTGATTGAGAGAACTGTGTCAGGGTGAGAAGGGGAGTATGCAAGAGAGGGTGTGTGTGTGTGTGTGTGTGTGTGTGTAGGTGCAGGTAAGGAGTAAGGACGTGTACAGAGTCAGCCTCCCCTCTTCCCCCCCAGCTCTCCTATTCTAGTGGGGGGGGTGGGGGGGGGCGGCGGGGAATCCAGCCTCTTCTGAGGCCCGCCGGCTTGTTTACCTGCTCAGCAGCCTCGGTGGTGGTGGCTGGCGTTTCCCAGCACCTGCGAGAAGATTGACTGTCTGCAGAGCCCCGGGGTGGGGGTCCACACTCAGGCAGGTCCCTAAGCGGCCCTCCCCTCCCCTCCGCTCCCCGGCCCCCTGGATAACTGTGCATTTTCATCGAAATAAATGAGATAGTTTCACATGCAGATGGAATTCGCCCAAACCCGCCCCCGCTCAAACCCCCCTCAATTTGGATGTAGATGTGAAGAGTGAAAGCGCGCCTCTAAAGCATGCAGGAGGTATGTGACTGATGTACGTTACTGTACTGCTTTTAATGAGCGGCGGCCATGCTATTACCATGACATTAGTTGAGGCCGCGGTCGCAATCATTTTGCGACTGTTTTTTTCTCGTCGCTTGGAACGATTAGCTAACCTTGCAACCTCGGCGGTGTGTGTTTGCGAGGTGAGTCGCGGCTGGAATGGTAAAGGACCCCGCTGAAGGAGCCTGGGTAAATTGATTTAGGGTAGGCAGGGGAACCGACTGCCAGTGCGTTATCAGAGTTCATGCATTCTATCTAGCGGGAGTGCGATTACCTTAACAAGGAACATATATCACATAATTAATCCAGAAGATTACCATCAAGAATCCATAAACCAGTAACACGTCACCCTCGCAAACCACAATTAATTATGTTTGTGTCTGATAAAATAGACTCGCACCGCAGAGAGACAGAGAGACAGAGAGAGAGAGCGAAGAGACAAAAGATAGAAGAGAAAGAGACTAAAGAAAGATCGGGCGAGAGAGAAAGGGGCCGAACAAGGTAGAAGGAGGGAGAGCGGGTGAAGGTGTGACCAGAAATCGTATTTAAGCGAATCATTTCCCATGTAAAGCCGCGAGGTTAGACAGGGTAGTTGCTTCATGCTCCAGCGCCGTGTCACACTGGCAGTACGGAGCTACCATTGATCAAGAAACTCAATCAATATCTGAGCGATAACGTATGGTCAAAAGAAAAACGCGATACACCTCCATAGTTCTACCGTATTCCACAACAAGTCTCATCAGGTTCAGGTTGTCAAAAACGTTTTAAGGCAAGAAAATTCCGCGTTTCCTCATTTGGGTTTGACAGGCACGGGCCTTGGCAGGCAGACATGCATACCCTGAAGCACAGCCCAGTGACGGAGAGAAACCTGCACATTTCTTCTGCCTCAATTTTTTTTGGGGGGGAGGGAACTTCACCCTCCTTCTGGCCATCAACCAGCTCTAATGTATTAGAGTCTTTCCAGGTCCTGTGTTTGTGTGTGTGTGTGTGTGTGTGTGTGTGCTGCGGAGCGCTACCTGCCACTGTGGGCCTTTATCATTCTGTGGTGTTCGCTGTGTGCATCTTGCCTCATGGCACAGACCTCAGACAGAGAGAAGCTGTCAACAGACAATAGCCCAGAGCACAAACATGGACGAGACAGAGAGAACGGCACTAGACTGAGACAAAGGGGGGATTTATTTACCATTTTGGATCGTATTTATACAGTATAATAACACAAAAAAGAGTAGATGTATAATATAATACATCCTATTATGTACTACCACTTAGTGTAGAATTGTTGTTGTAATACTACAGGTGCATTGTGGGGGAGGTTTACGTTCTGGTGGCTGGATCTCCCATCTTTGTCACCCTGTCCACCATTCAGCCTGTCCACCTCCCTTCTCCTCTGCAAACATATCCAGTCTGTCTCTGCCTCTTTCGATGTGCCACTCCCTGGTGCTTACAACTAGCTTTCCCATTTAGTACGTCTCTCTTTCTCTCTTTCTCTTTTCTCCTCTCCTTCCCCATCTCCCAAGCTCTATCTCTTTCTCTTCCCCCTCTCTGATGGTGATGGATGGGCCCCATGGATGAGTGGTCTGTGAGGGGGGCCAGGATGAAGCCTTGGAGGACAGAGAGGGGAGGGGGGCTGGGGAGGGAGGGGAGCTGAGGCAGGAGGACGCAGAGGGCTGAGGGAAGGAGGAGGAGGAGGCTGGGGGGAATGTTGAGGGCTGTCTGGAGAGGGAGGAGGCTGGATTGAGGAGAGGGGAGATCAGGGCCACATGTTGCTGAAACATCCAGGTTATTATAGACTCTACAGAAGAAGCTGCTTTTTACAGCCTAAAAGGAATATTTACCCCCCAGAAATGAGTCAGCTTCTATTTTTAAATGTTACTAATTGACTAGACGTTTTAATCCCAAATGACACACAAACAGTGCACAGAAAAGGTGCAGCAGGGGGTTGAAATCTGCATAATCTGCAGAGAGAAGTTACAGTACAAGACCGGGGGAATAATGTGCCCTGGACAAGCTGTGTGGATTCAGTATCAGGGGACATACATCTACAGTGAGAAGTCATTCAGAAATGCAAATGTCCAAATCAAAATGGCATCTTAATTGTTGTCTATATTCCTCCCCTCGACCAGGACGCAGCCATTTGGAGGCGCGGGGTGTACTCCGAAGCAGTACCATGTGACTCAACTCTCCTGTGGGCCCCTGGGGGCTGGCCTGGGGCTGGGAGGTGCAGCACCTGCTGCCTCCCCACAGGGCCCTTCTCAGGTGAACAGGCCCAGCGGTCACGGCCCTCACAGGCCCCAGAGGAACAGCCAAGGTCCTGGTCGCTCCCAGGCAACTACAGGCCAGGAGAGGGAAGCGGTCCAGCAGGATCACACACAGCAAGAGGGACAGCTTTTACTGGGTTCTTAACAGTAGTACTATTGTTAATTGGTGTTGTTACTAGCATTAATACTGTTGTTGGTATTACTGCTGTTACTGGAATTACCGTATTTCTTGCACTATAGGGCGCACTGGATTTATAAGGCGCACTGTCAATAAATGGTCTATTTTCGATCTTTTTTCATATATAAAGCGCATTAAGCGAAAAAAAAACAGTCAGATAAATCAGTCTAATAATATTATGGTGAAGCACAGTATGTATTACTCTGCGATGCTCCTGGTTACGGTACCTGTAATACTGCAAGCGGTGCGGCTTTGTAGTTGACCAAAGTCGTACTAAAAAATTTTTATTTAGTGCCTTGGACCACACAAAAATCGCTTAGAGGTCAGTAAACAAAATAATTAATCCATATATAAAGCGCTTCGGATTATAAAACGCAGTGTCGTTTTTTTGAAGAATAAAGGCTTTTAAGTGCGCCCTATAGTCCAAAAAATACGGTACTACCATTAATATAGGTCGTGGTATTACTGGTATTTCTAGTACTGGTATTACTACCAGTCAATGCTGTTGTTGTAAAGCTATTACTGGTAAAGCTGCTGGGTTCACCCTGAGGTCCAGTAAGCCCAGAATGAGCAGGGAGCTGAGTGGTGCTAAAGACAGACAGCCTGGACTGGTGTGGGTGTGTGGGGAGGGGAGGGGAGAGGGGGGGGTTGGTAAGCAGGCATCAGTCCTCCACAAACATCTATCAAGCCGGACTGGCTGCCTCCTCTAGGCCGCCACCTCAGGGTGGCTGTGGAGGTGACCTGACCGATCTTATCTGGACCCTGGACCCCCCCCCTGTCACCCTCCATCTGCCCCCCACCCCCCTGCCCCCCGTTACCCCCCACTCCCCGCCCGAGTCCTCCCCGCCTCCGTACAATCTCATCTTGCCCACATCAATCAAACCTGATGGTTTCTGAGGTGTTTTTTGACCTCGCTCCTTGATTTCTTTGGCCACCAGTGCAGTGTGTGACAGTGTGTTTGTGTGTGTGTGTGTGTGTGTGAGGTGTGTGGTATATTCAGAGCCAGACTAGTATGAATAGGACCATGAACTGCCCAGAAGAGTTAAGACAGCTGACACCACCTGTTGGCAAAATTCCCTCCTTTTTGACTTTAACTTCACCCCAGTTTTCCGCGATTTAGCAACAGCAACGTTAAAAGCAGAATACATCCCGCAGACAAAGCTTTTACAAAGCTCGTCCAGCCCGTCAATTTCTCCCGACTAACATGTGCTTTCCTGAGGAAGACGACAGACAGCACAATCCTGGTCGACACGACTCCCTGCTCAGTCATCTCCCAGGGGTGCAGCAGAGTAGCCCACTAACTCACTCTGACAGGTTAGAAGTCACCCAGGTTCTTAAAACAACGAGTGCAAAACAATGGTTCATTAGCATGGCTAACAGTACGTAGCGCTTGTTTGCTCGTCACCTTGCGAGGGCGTCTGTTTGCATACTATACAAACACATTAACGCGTTGAATATGCAAAGAACAGCAGTAGGTCACCAGCAAACACAAACGGGAAACGAAAGCAGCAAGGCAACGTGAGCCTCTTAGTTGACTGAGAACAGCTGGCGAACGACGCACACGCCGCGCGGATTGCCGACAGCACGTTTCGACGGGCGTCGCCGCTGTTCCTACGTTCGTTTTCTCCACCTTTAGGGTTCTCGTTGTTGACGTCGGGGCTCTGCGTGCGAGCGGAGGTTAAGATGGAGAGGTTCGAGGGAGGTTGACAGCCTCGGTCCCCCCTCTCCCGCTTCCCTCTCTTCTCTGACAGCCACATGCAGTGGGGGGAGGAGGGGATGGGTAAAGAGGGGGGAGGATGGGACGGTAGAGAGGGTGTGGGGGGGGGGGGGGGTTGGCAGTGTCCTAGCACCTCTGGATGTTTATGACTAAATAAAGTGGGGATCAAACTGCCGGTGACAAGGTGATTATTTCAAACTAGGCGCTCTGTGACGGCGCAGTGGCTCATCTGGACTTGGGCTCCAGCCTGGGCTCCCTCTAATGCCCCGCTAAATAAGATGAAAGGGTGGAGTCCTCAATGACTGCATGTCCACCAATCAGGCTAGGGTACGTCTGTACGTGTGTGTGTGTGATTGACTGTGGTAACCGATCCAGGTGTGTGTGTGTGTGTGTGAGTGTGTGTGTGTGTGAATAGGAGATATGAGGGTGTGTGATGGAGGGTTTTCAGATGGAGGGGCCGGCCTTTCGCAGGTCACCACACCCCTGCCGTAACAACTTGATGTAGCACAGGTGAGCCCATTAGCATCGGAAAAGGTCACTTTGAAAAGTGGAAATCAAATATGTGATTCGGAAGGCCATTAAGCCAACGGGACTATTAGTATTCATGCAGAGCAGATTAATGGGAAATATGAGCTCTACGCAGGGGCCATGGTATTAGACTCAATGAGCACTGATTTGCCAACCTCCGACTCCACTGTTTTCCCTGCTCCCCCCACCCACCCGCCCTCCCCCCACATTTTCTATTAATATTAATGGTCATATTTTGGTGGGTTTAAAGGCAGCCCCTGCCAGGATCTGTGCTCCACGAAGCTGTCACCATTACGACCGACGCCGGCGTGATTAATGGCGTTCCGCTGTGGGCGGCGGCTTGCGCGGCTACTACCGGCTGAGCGTGGCGACCACCGCTGCTAAGGCAGGTTGTTCCTGCAGGTATCTCCTTTAACAGGTTTGTCCTGTTCCTGAAGGTATCTCTATCAGCAGGTATGTCCTTCAGCAGGTCTCTTCTGTTCCTGAAGGTATCTCCTGTTCCTGAAGGTATCTCTATCAGCAGGTATGTCCTTCAGCAGGTCTCTTCTGTTCCTGAAGGTATCTCCTGTTCCTGAAGGTATCTCTATCAGCAGGTATGTCCTTCAGCAGGTCTCTTCTGTTCCTGAAGGTATCTCCTGTTCCTGAAGGTATCTCTATCAGCAGGTATGTCCTTCAGCAGGTATCTCCTGTTCCTGAAGGTATCTCCTGTTCCTGAGGTATCTCCTTCTCCTGTTCCTGAAGGTATCTCCTTCTCCTGTTCCGGAAGGTATCTATATCAGCAGGTATCTCCTTCAGCAGGTCCCTCCTGTTCCTGAAGGCATCTCCTTCTCCTGTTCCTGAAGGTATCTCCATCAGCAGGTCTCTCCTTCAGCAGGTCTCTCCTGTTCGTGAAGGTATCTCCTTCTCCTGTTCCTGAAGGTATCTCCTTCTCCTGTTCCTGAAGGTATCTCTTCAGCAGGTCTCTCCTGTTCCTGATGGTATCTCCTTCTCCTGTTCCTGAAGGTATCTCCTTCAGCAGGTCTCTCCTGTTCTTGAAGGTATCTCCTTCTCCTGTTCCTGAAGGCATCTCATTCTCCTGTTCCTGAAGGTATCTCATTCTCCTGTTCCTGAAGGTATCTCCATCAGCAGGTCTCTCCTGTTCCTGAAGGTATCTCCATCAGCAGGTCTGTTCCTGCATGTCTCTTGTTCCAGCACGATGCTGCTGCCTGCTCCCACTGCTGTATAGAGGAGCTTCACACAGCTCCTGCAGGGCAGCAGGATCTGACCCAGGACCCTGGGAAGCTCCTGCTCCCAGCTGCACCAACCACCAAGCTCATGTCTGAATCCACCTTTCTGCCTAACCAAGACACTACATTAGTGCAGCCAGAGACCTTCTGAACTCACTGGGGAAACACACAGCTCTGACTAAAAACATTATCGCATAGGCAACAATCAAATTAAATAGGATTGTTCGAAGGGTTTTAGCTCGTTTGCTTGTTTAGCTGAAAGTGATGCTGTCCTGGCCAACCTCCTACACCCCACCCCCCACCCCCACCCACCTTCTATTCCATCTGTCGGCCAATGACCTGGGAGGGCCCACCATGCCGTTAGTGCACCTGTGCCTGCACGAACGTGCACAGACGCATCCGCGCGTTGACACAAATACACACACCGCACACGCGCACACACAATGTACAGAGTGGTTTGCTTGCTAACATAGTGGATAGTTACCACTGCGCTGGACCAGAGGCCTCAAGGCATTTGTTTGAGCGGTGTTGTTGGAACACAGGCCTGCTTCTGAAGCATCTTTCTACGTCATCTCTGGGGTTGTGCATGGTGGAGGGTTGCTGTTACAGGATACAGATGGTACCGTACTGACACAATCTGCCATCCCTCTTTTCTCTCTCTCTCGCTCTCCCCCCTCCATCTTGTACACAGCCACTTCCTGCTCGGTGACATGCAGACAACGAATGGGCCTGGGGCAGTGTTGTAACTGTTCCATCACCTCACAAACTCACTTATGTACCAACACACCTGTAACTCACACGTATCATCTCACACACACACACACTCAACTATACCTGATCCACACAAGATCACACACACTGAACGGTACAAATGACAACTAAGCAGTTTGGCATGAGCCCATACACACCAATGAGAGAGCGTGAACACACACACATAATGTATGTCTGCACAGGTCATCTTTTATAGTCATACATAATCTCTCTCTCCTTCCCACACTCATTGTGTCGCTCTCTCTCTCTCACACACAGGTCTCTCTCTCTCTCACACACACACACAGCTCTCTGTCTGTCTCTCACACACACACAGCGCTCTCTCTCTCTCTCACACACACATACAGCTCTCTGTCTGTCTCTCAAACACACTGTGAGAGAGTGTGTGTTAGATGGTTAGGTCTACAGCATGGCTGTGGTCCACAGAGTTCCCCCTCCCTGTCCCCTCCCCCAACCCACCCTCCCGTTGATGCCCCAGTGCTCCTGTCTGAGCGCGGCCATGCCAGCGCCCTGCCCACCGCATGACAAAATGTCAGTCCCCAGCACCTTCAGCCATCTGTTTACCAACACACACACACACAGGTAAACACCCACAGTGTTCCTGTTTCACCAACTACTCATTCAAAGCACATTGTGTGAAGGCTGAAGGTTCCACCAGGTAGGGGGGCAGTGAGGGGGGGGGGTGTCATGAAAGGGGGGCTTGCCGACACAGGCTGATTCTGCTAATTAACTTATCATTGGCCGCTGACACAGGGATTCAGAAGGTGTCAAAAAAGCGAAGTTGCTAACTGGTTGCTGTGACCGCAAGATTGGCTATTATTCTACTTAAAGGATTATATTAATAGAAAACCTGTCCCACTGAGAAACATTTACTAGGAATCAGATACTTGACAGAATGATATGATTAAACAATGGATGAATGGCAAAGATGTAATGAAATATCCCATTAAAGTGAAGCATATTTTCACTAGACAACACTTTCCCTGGACAAATGGTCGTTAGCAATAAACTATTAACAGTTGAGATAAATACGCAAAGCAAAGGGAAAGGGGAGACAGAAGACACAGCAAAAACAGACCAGCACCATGTACCCCTGCACCATGTACCCCTGCCCTCTGCACCATGTACCCCTGCACCCTGTACCCCTGCACCATGTACCCCTGCACCATGTCCTCTGCACCATGTACCCCTGCACCCTGTACCCCTGCACCATGTACCCCTGCACCATGTACCCCCTGCACCATGTACCCCTGCACCATGTACCCCTGCCCTCTGCACCATGTACCCCTGCACCCTGTACCCCTGCACCATGTACCCCTGCCCTCTGCACCCCTGCACCATGTACCCCTGCACCATGTACCCCTGCCCTCTGCACCCCTGCACCATGTACCCCTGCACCATGTACCCCTGCCCTCTGCACCCCTGCACCATGTACCCCTGCCCTCTGCACCCCCTGCACCCTGTACCCCTGCACCATGTACCCCTGCCCTCTGCACCCCTGCACCATGTACCCCTGCACCATGTACCCCTGCCCTCTGCACCATGTACCCCTGCACCCTGTACCCCTGCACCATGTACCCCTGCCCTCTGCACCCCTGCACCATGTACCCCTGCACCATGTACCCCTGCCCTCTGCACCCCTGCACCATGTACCCCTGCACCATGTACCCCTGCCCTCTGCACCCCTGCACCATGTACCCCTGCCCTCTGCACCCCTGCACCCTTGTACCCCTGCACCATGTACCCCTGCCCTCTGCACCCCTGCACCATGTACCCCTGCACCATGTACCCCTGTCCCCCTGCCCTCTGCACCCCTGCACCCCTGGCAGGAGCGCTGTGCTGTGCACTGGCTGCGTTCCTTTCATACCCAGGCTCCCTTCAAGTCGGCAAGGATAAAAGGGTCCACAATTAGTCAGCATTAGTCATAAATGAATAATTGATTGCGATTAGAAATGCAGATGAGGCCGGGGGAAGGGGGGGGGGGAATTCCCACGTGGTGAGAGAGGAGGCCTCAGCACAACAGAAAAAGCCTGGCTGGGAAACATGTATGTTTAAGTAAGTGGCAAGAGGCCCCACCCACACCGCTACCCCCCACCGCACCCCTCCACCTGCACTCCGCCCCTCCTCCCCTCCCCTACCCCACCCCTCCAACTGCACTCCACCTCCCCTCCCCACCCCACCCCCTCTTCCCGCCCCTCCAACTTCAGCGTGCCGCCATCATTTTTGGTGAACCATCAAAGAGGCAGATCTCCACCCACCGTGTGGCTGTTCCGACCCTTTTAACAATAATTCCCCCCCTGTTTCCCCAGAATGAAGTGGGCTGTAAAACAGATACAACTGCCGCTTGGCTCAGTTGACCAGGTGGGCTCACATGACCTGCAGTGAAACGTTACGACGGGCATCCAGACACGCCCCCCCCCCCCCCCACGACCAACGCTTGACGACGGGGCTCGTCCTCTCCTGCACAAGTCCCTCCATCCTTCACCTCCGCCCACGCCGTTACGGAACTAACTCTCCACGGCGAGGGGTTCTAAAGGGGTTCACTGTTACTGTATACGGTTCTATCTGTACGTGTTCTTGAAGTGTGTTCTACTCCTCTGAAGTTAAAAGGCAAGTCATCCTTTATAACGGTTCTACCTGTACGTGTTCTTCAAGTGCGTTCTACGTTTCTTAAGTTACAAAGCGGCCTCACGGTTCTGCGGGCTCTCTTTGCGGGGGCTCTCATCACTCCAGTTGTGGGCGGTTTCTCCATTTCGACAGCAGGCTGCCGAGCGCTGGTTCCAACATCGTGGCTCACCTGAGAAGAAGGCCTGAGTGCTCCTCTGGTGGAGCACCACCTCTCAACAGACAGGCAATCAAGTCCTGCGCCATCCATCAGCCCACAGACTCACACACAGCTCTGCGACCCGAGCACAGCGCTCTGCTGTGGCGTTTGATGAGACTCTCACCGAGCGGGAAGTTGGGGGGGGAAATCTTTCCCAGGTTAGGTCTGCATGCTATTTGGATCCTTCGCAGGGCAAAAGGGGAAACAGAAAAATGGGGGGGGGGGGGGGGGGTTGAGAAACAGGGCATCTCCTGCCTCCCGTGTCCTTTTAGCAGAGACAGACGCTTTCTTTCTCTCTCTCATCTTGTGTACCCCAGATTCCCCCCCCTCCACACCTCCCCACCCCCGTCTTCTTCTTGCCTTTACGATTTAATAACTGCTTCTATTTCGTATCCAAAGGGGATTTTTTTTTGGGGGGGGGGTGCTTGTCAGATAAAGGCCAGGGTTGTCACCCAACTTCTCAGCCTGCCTGCAGACCGAGTCTATTTACTCTCCCAGTCAAATCCAGTCATCTCTTCGCTCAATCTGTCAGCAGGCAGCGAGCAGAGCTCTCTGTAGAACTCACTGCAGTATTTCGTCTGTGGACTCTCTGTCCCGCGCTGTCTTATCAGCGCTGTGTAGTTAAACACTGATTGATATTCTGTTGGTCAACATGAGAGCCAATTGACCTTTTCCAGTGAGGAGTTGGCAAATGAGTGGGCGCTCAGAAATTGTTCTGGACAACGTCTGACGATAATTCGACAAAGCATGGCGCTGGGAGAAAAGGCTCAATTTAAGGAGGAGGAGTTTTTCTTCTCCCTCCTTAACCCTGTAACTCCTTAGTAAGGTAATGAGTTTTGACGTGCTGGTTGTTTAGCATGCACCAATCATGAGGAGCTCCCCACCCCCCCCCCCCCCCCACCGCTACTGCAGATAACCGTGTCAGAATGAGCGCTTGAGCAGGACGTGATGTCAACCCCCCCGACGTAACGCTACATTCACTTTGCTCCTTTCGACCGTGGTCCATCGACAACAGAGCAACGATAAGAAGCCAGAGTATAATTGCATGTTTTGATTCAATATTTTGACGGGGGGGAAAAACTATTGATGGAGTATTACTTCCAGATACTGTCTAAACACCGCAATCTAGTTTGCACCCCTGGCTGAAGAAATCAGAAACAGGGTGCGGTGTGTGTCCTGTGAAAGGGGGGGCTGAGGGGGGGGGGGGGGGGGGTGGTGGTGGTAGGGGCGCTGCTGCATCTGTCTGGGCAATCCCCAACCTCCTCACCCTCCTCTCTGTCAATCAATAGCCTCTTTCATCGGCGGGGTTGAGATATCATTAATAATGGCTGACATGCTCCTATAGTGGTAATAAACTGGGGGGGGGAATCTGGAGTGTAATGGTACTGTAATGGCACCTGGCTGGGGTGGAGCCCCACCAGACAGTTCCTGATGGATAAGCCCTGGGTAAATGGATCAGGCCTCATCCAGGAGACAGAGCCCCCAGTAACTCTCTATTGCAACCCCCCCCTCCCCCCTCTGGAGTTGGAGCCTAGTTGTGTGTGGACAGGAGGGGTTGCATCACTCAGGGTGCCCCCTGTAGAGGGGGGTGGGTGGGTGGGGGGGGGGGGGGTGGGGCAAAACCTGGTCCTGGTGTCCTGGCTTGGTTTGAATGCCAACATGGAGACGTCCGCCCCACCTTCACCCCCCCTTCCACCCCCCCCCTACTCCCCTGGATCCAGGCAGAGGGATGGGTAGGGCGCATGAGCGGGGTCTCAATGAGAGCGTCCTGGGTAAGTAAGCACTAACTGGGGCATGTTAAGGTAATTCCATGTCATCCCCGCTGTCCCTCCCTGCTCTGTGAGGGATGATTTGCTGGATGAGGTGGCTCTCCGTCGCCCTCGGAGCCGGTGGGGGGAAAAAATGTGGAGTCGGGGTGGGGGCGGTGCTAAAAAAGCCGAAGTTTCTTCAGTCGTTTCAGAAGCCTTAAGAGTGGGAATTACATGATTGATTTCTAGAGATGATGAGTTGTCATTTTCAGGACGACGAGGGAGGGGGGTGGAAGAGAGAGGGGGGGGGGGGGGGGGCAGGAAAAAGTCGACCAAAAGATGAGAGATATTCTTCCCTTCCTAACTGACAAGCCTGAAATATGGTCTATACTGGTTAACCAAAAGGAACACATACATTTTCTACATTAGAAAGAATTCCCATTATTTCTCTCTGAGCCATGAAAATCAATTCTGAAATGATTGCATTCAGGGACAAAGGGAGAGGGAGAGAAAATAGTTGATGCGCCTTTGGCTGGTCAAATAGATAGAAATAGAAGTTGTTTTTTTGTGTGTTTTTTTTTTTCTCTCCCTTTCTCCTTTTTCTATTTCCCAGTCTCTGGGGAGAACACTAGGATGGGAGAACAACTAACTATTTCTGTTCTTCGTTACTTCCCCCCCCCCCCCCAGCCGTCATCTTCCAAAGGGTCCTTTTGTTTTTCCCCTCGATGAGGGCCTTCGACGCCATAGCAGCAGCAGCAGGAGGCGCCTCCTTTATCTTGCTGTAAAAACCTTAGAAGAAGACGTTCACCTCGCCAGCCTTCCTTTCTGTTTTGGAGGGAAGCATCTTGTTTACTGGAAACAGCGTTTCTTACCAGCCTCGTGATTGGTGCTCAAGCTCCTGCTTGATACAGTCTTATGGGCTGTCAGATCCACGTGGCAACATTCGGGAATAACAAACATCCCATAATGTTCCTCCGGCATGACTACGTTCCCTTTCAGTTGGACAGTTTTCGAAAATGGCAGCTCTCCCATTATTTGCACCATTCAGCTTTATCCAAGCAGTACTGTAAGGTGTTAAAATTGGCTCCGGTCTTTTCCATTACCATTTAAAGGGCCGGGGCCAGCCGTGTCGCTGTGCAGGGGCGCATGATGGAGATGTTTCATGGACTCCACAGTCCTCCTCCCTGCCCGCCCCAGCCGCTGCCGAATGGAGGAGTAAACGCTGTCTGAGGGATTTTCAACTACCATGATCCTCCGTTGGGGTTGGGGGGGGGGGTTGCACAGTGTCTGAATCCGTGACCGGGAAGCCCAAACCGCCATTTCAACCCTCCTGGCTCACCACCCCACCCCACACACATACCCCCCACTCCACCCCTCACTCCTCCTCCTCCACTATATTGCGTCAATCGTTTCCTCCCAGGGGGCAATCGCACAGGGAAGCTGTGCTGGGCGCCTTTCAGGAGGAGAAAAGAAGAAGAAGAGAGAGCCGGGAGACAGGCAATTTCATGCACTTAACCCCATTCCTTTTTCATGAGCCTGGGGTTGAGTTTCATGGCTGGGGCCTGTAATGTGACCCTGTGTGTGTGGTCCACAGGAGAGGGGCTAAAGAAAGACTCTGTGGGATAGCCTCAGAGAGAGAGAGAGAGAGAGAGAGAGAGACAGACAGACAGGCAGACAGAGACAGAGTGAGAGAAACAGAGAGGGAGAGAGAGACAGACAGACAGGCAGACAGAGACAGAGTGAGAGAAACAGAGAGAGAGAGAGAGAGAGAGAGAGAGAGAGAGAGAGAGAGAGAGCCACTGGAGACCCCAAGACCCCTCGCTGCCCTCATCACATGCAGCTCTCTCCAGGAAAAAAAAGAGAAAGAAGTGCCTTTCAGAGTCTTCAGCTTGAAGGAGGAGATGGTGACGGTAATGGACTAGGTGTTTGGTGTTGTATAGAGTGATCGTCTGTGAAGTGTGCGCGGAAGGAAGATGCGTCTGTGACGTAGGAAGGGTTTGCCAATGTACAGTGTGTGTGTGTGTGAAAGAGAGAGAGAGGTTGAAAGAGAGGGAGAGAGAGAGCGCACGTGAGGGTGAGGTGAAATTAAAATGCCAAACCCACATCTGTGTGAGGGGTCCTGGTCCCATAGCTCATTCTAGATATGCTCATCTGTTAAAGTGGCAGCGCCTTGACATCCTCAAGGAGCCTCCGCTTCCCCACAGAGGAGCGGCAAAAATAAACGAGGGCCTGCCAGTGGAGAGAGGGGGGGAGGAGAGAGAGGGAGGGAGGGAGGAAAAGGGAGAGAGGGAGGGAGAAAGAAAGGGAGGGAAGGCGGGACAGAGAGAGAGAGAGACAGAGAGAGAGAGACAGAGACAGAGAGACAGAGAGACAGAGAGAGAGAGAAACAGAGAGAGACGGAGGGAGGAGGGAGAGAGGGGAGGGACAGGGAGAAAGAGAGAGAGAGAGAGGGAGGGAGAAAGAGAGAAAGAGAGAGAGAGGGAGAGATAGAGAGAGAGAGAGACGGAGAGTGAGGAAGGGCGGAGCGAGTGAGAGAGAGAGAGAAGGAAAGATGAGAGAAGGGCGGAAAGGGATGGAGGCAGAACGAGAGAGAAACGGCGGACAGAGAGAGAAAGAGAGCGAGAGAGGAAAGCGGGGAGATTGAGCGCCTGCACTTTTCAGAGAGATCCGTGTCCCTAATAATATCTCCCCCTATCAGTTCCACACGGTACATCTCCTCTAATTATATACAATCACGGGAGAGAGGGAGAAATTAGCACATTTGAGGAGTTAAATCAACACGGAGCGCGAAGAGCCACGGAAACTGCTCCTAACTGGCTGAGAGACAGACACAGACCCAGCCTCTCCATCACAAGCTGCAGGAGGAACACACACAGCCCCCCCCCCCCCCACACACACAGTCCTACCCTACCCCCACCATCTCTGAATGCTGCCTGACCCATCTGACCTGACCCCTCCCCTCCTCCGTGACCGCCCCCCCCCCCTTCCCCCCCCCCCCCCCCCCGCTGTGTTTATTAAACATGAATGAGGAGGACTCAATATCGCTTGTGGCTTCTGACACATGGTCAGGTTGGTCGTATAGGACCGCTGGATGGATCCTCAACCCCCCACCCCCCGCCCCCCCGCCCCTCTACCATACCTAGCTCCCCCCCACACTCCCCCCCCCGCCGCGCCACCCCACCTGCTCCGACATCGCTCCGCTTCTCTGCTTTCATTTTGAAAGATTATTCAAGGTTATTACCTGCTGCACAAAAAAAAGGCCCACTTAGGATGCACGGGGGTAATACGGCGATGTGGCTGTGCTTCTCTGAAAGACCCCCGCTCTCCCCCTCCCAGCGTTCAGGCCATTTCTAATTCACGCTGACTTGCTTCGCTAAATATGAAAACGCGCACTGGCTTTCACTGGACCTGAGGGGAACCACATTTTAAACCCCCGCCCCCCCCTTCATCCATCGGGAAGGGCAGTTATCCGCCCTCGGAAGCTCTCTTAAGTGGAGAGATACCATCCGCTGCACTATATTATACATTAAAAATTGAGATGGGCTGACTTGGCTTCGTGCGTGACCCCCCTCCCCCCCACCCCCACCCCCCCACCCTCGATCAATAATGGATGCAGGTAAACACCAACAAAGCAAACAATGTAGGGAGAAAGGGGAGTGTTGCTGAATGGGGGGGGGGGGGGGGGAGGGGGTGGGGGGGGGGTTAGAGAGCACACATGCTCACGTGAAGAGTCACTGGCCATACCAGCCCCCCCCATACCCACACATGCATGCGGGGAGGCTGGGGGCTGTGGTGTCCTGCCAGGAGGAGGAGGAGGAGGAGGAGACAGGCCGGGGTCATCACAGAGTGGGGGCTGAGTCCTCTGTCTTAACTGGCCTGGCAGGTTATTGATCCAGACTTGTCACATACATCTTTTCTTCTCTTTTAAGAAAATCACTAGCTGAGGTCTGCAGTGTCCTTTCTAACTTTCAGACGTCAAGAAAAGTTTGGCCTTTATTTATTTATATTTATATCCGGGTTTTTTCTCTCGCGGAAGTGTGTGTGATCAGAATCAGGCATGGGGGGGGGGGGGTTGCGCCGCACGTGTGCAAGAAGGCCTTGACCATATACAGGAACAAGGATGAACTAACAAGAGTCCTGCAACAACCTTTAAACACACACACACACACACACAGACACACACACACACAGACGCACAGTCTCACACACAAACACGGTGTCTTCCGAATCACAGCTGTGTGCTTAAGTCCACATGACATCTCATTCTTGCCCCTGTTCCACATGGTCTGCTAAGCCACACAGCGCTCTTTCATATTTCTAAGGCAAACTCTCTCTCTCTCTCTCTCTCTCTCTCTCTCCACATGGACACACACACACACCTACAGTACAAATACACACTGTGTCACTGCACCACACGACGTATCAGAAGAGAATGACTGGGAACAATCTTAGGGGGCCAAGGCCCACAGTCTATGTGACGATCCACCCCTTCCCCAAACACACACACACACCCACACACCCACACACAGAAAGTGATGCGCTCTGACAAATATGTGTTGGCTTCATGTATGATAAAATGAGAGAGTAACCCCCCCCCAGTGTGAAGAGGAGGAGGGGCTTTGAGGGGGGGGGGCATGCAGAGACGAGTTAATCATGTCTGAGTAGCTTCTTCATCACTGGCAGCACTTTAATCAAATGATGACCTTGTAAAGCAGGCACTCGTCATCTGGGACCCTAATCTCCTCACTAATGACTAATTAGCCTCATCACCTGTTCTTCCAAAACTTCCATTACACCACCCAACCCCCCCCCCCCCCCCAAACACCCCCCCCCCCCCCCGAACCAAGCTTTAAGATAATGGTATAAACAAAAGATGAGGAAAAAAGAAGAATGGCGAGAAAGAAAACAGCCCTCATCCCACAAAGAGGGAAAAAAAATGTATGACTGGAGGTCATCAATCAACAACATGGCCGTCCATAACTAGGAGGGGGGACTGACTTTCCCTCTCTTCCCCCCCAGCCAGAGGCCACGGGTCGACTGTGGAGGACAATAAGGATGCAGATTCATTAGCAGCAATTAAGCCCCAAAATAGCTAAGGAGATGGGGGTGAGGAAGTGCAGTGTGATGCTAAGTCCTGGTGTGGAGCTAACCCCTCTGTGAGGTCAGAGCAGTGGGAGGGGGGGTGGGCAGGGCGGGGGGATTGGAGCCACGTAGCTATAGCTAGCGCTGGCTGTCTGAATCACAGCATCCGGTTCTGGCCAGGCTGGACCCGGGGTGTTTTTGCGTTTGAAAGCAGAGCGTCGTCAGGGAGATGGGCTGTCGGGAAGGGGAAAGATTTACCTCAGATATGGGGGTTAGGCACAGATTGCGGATCCTACTTAGTGCAACGAAGAGCGTGTGTGATGGGGTTGGGGCGGGGGGGTTTGGGGGTGGTACAGGCGGAGGGTGATGAAGGGGGGAGGTGGGGGGGTAGGGGGGCGTCCAGCTCTGGTGCAGCTGTGGCGTTTGGCGACGAGGAGCGCAAACAGGCGGCTCCCATTCATTACCGCCCTTTTTATACCACAGACATTCTCTCCTTCTGGGGCCCTAAGCATCTGCCTCCACATCAGAGAGGCGGGGGGGGGGAGGCAGGGAAGAGGGGATGGAGGGACAGAAGGGAGGAAGGGAGGGAAAGCAGAGGGCGAGAGAGAAACAGAGTGGGAATATAAAGTGGGGGGCTAAATTTGAAGGAGAGGTGGGGGGGGCTGATCAGAAGCCCCCAATCTCCTCCGTTTATACCTCCCCCTCTCCCCTTCATCCCTCCTCCTCATCCTCACATCACAGGAACATCTGCTGTAAAGCTGGCCAATAACACAGCCATTGGCTGAACAGTCCGCAGATCTCTCACGCCACCCCCTCCCATCCCCTCCCCTCAACCCACCACCACCACCCCCCCCTCCCAGTAGATCCATCCAAGACTAGGCTCTGGGAGACACACAGGGGTACACAGCTGGAACGATTAGACCATCCTATTTAACGCTAAAAGCCATAACTGTATTTACCACTTGGGTAAGAGCAATACTGTGCAACAGCATCACACCGGAAAAACAGACTTTTAAGCTGCCCTGTTCAACATCTACATCATTAATGTAGGTGAAATACTATCACACGTGTGTATGTAACTTAGAACTGCTGTTGGAGGCTTCTTAGGCTTGTGATAAGAGACCTTTAAGGTATAAACGCAGCTAGCAGAAGTCGGGGAGCGAGGACGTAACATGCTAATGACATCCATAGTGTTTGTGCCATTCCAGGACATCAGAAATGTTGTCACTGCTGTGGCCATAGCAACGGCCTCTCTACTGCCGTGATGAATGAGCCCCACCTCGTCCCACACCAAGACACCCTGCCTGCCTCTGTAACCAATCACTACCAAACTAATGTGCCCTTACCCAACAGGAGGGGGGGTGGGAGTTAAAATTTGAGCTCATTCAATTTCCTTAAACTATCTGCCAAGCGGCCCGCAAGGACAATGGCCACCGTCTGAATTTCCTTCGCTTTTTCATTTTTCTTTTTTAATAAATCACCCTCTCAAAGGGCATCTGAGGGTTGTCCTGGGAGACGCTGATAAATAAAACATCCAGCTAGATCTTACAAAGCCCATTTAGAAGAAGAGACAGAGGAGAGAGAGAGAGACGCGTCGCAGGTATCGCGGCTCTTCTTGCATCTCAGGGTGTGACAGGAAAAATGGCAGCGACTGCCTGTCATGTGCTATGTGGCCGAGCGATCCTTTGCTGCTAATTGCGGCGCTATGCTATGCCGATCGTGACCTGCAGGATCTAGTTCACCGGCCCGGCTCCTGTCTGCTTGGAGGGCCATCTGAACCTGCTCCAGAGTACCTCCATGGTACTATACTCAGAGGGTAATTAGTATTAGAAGCAAGGCGGAGATAGCCTCTGATGTAGCCTGTTGTACAGTCGTATAACTGAGCAGTTACAGTTGGAGGTTCTTGTTCTGCTGCTTGTCATGGTGACACTCTTATCCTATAACAAGCCAGTATCCTTGGGCAATTACATGATCCTAGAGGGTCACTCCTCTACAGGTCCAGGGATATGATCTACTCTATGCTCTACTGTATAGATACTGTGTAAGGTCTACTGTATAGATACTGTGTAATGTCTACTGTATAGATACTGTGTAATGTCTACTGTATATATACTGTGTAAGGTCTACTGTATAGATACTATGTTATGTCTACTGTATAGATACTGTGTAATGTCTACTGTATAGATACTATGTAATGTCTACTGTATAGATACTGTGTAATGTCTACTGTATAGATACTGTGTAATGTCTACTGTATAGATACTGTGTAATGTCTACTGTATAGATAATGTGTAATGTCTACTGTATAGATACTGTGTAATGTCTACTGTATAGATACTGTGTAATGTCTACTGTATAGATAATGTGTAATGTCTACTGTATAGATTACTGTGTAATGTCTAACTGTATAGATAATGTGTAATGTCTACTGTATAGATACTGTGTAATGTCTACTGTATAGATACTGTGTAATGTCTACTGTATAGATACTGTGTAATGTCTACTGTATAGATACTGTGTAGTGTCTACTCTATAGATACAGTGTAGTGTCTACTCTATAGATACTGCTGCAAGGTCTGCTGTATAAAATACTGTGTAAGGTATAATCTATAGGTACTGTGTAAGGTCTACTGTATAGATACTGTGTAATGTCTACTGTATAGATACTATGTAATGTCTACTGTATAGATACTGTGTAATGTCTACTGTATAGATACTGTGTAATGTCTACTGTATAGAATACTGTGTAATGTCTACTGTATAGATACTGTGTAGTGTCTACTCTATAGATACTGTGTAGTGTCTACTCTATAGATACTGTGTAGTGTCTACTCTACAGGTTAAAGATATTATCTACTCTATACTGTGTAGTATCTACTCTACAGATATTGTTTATTATATCATCTATACTATTTTCTTCTAAAGATACTGTGTAGTATCTCCTCAGTACAGTCGTAGTGTCTACTCTACAGATACTGTGTATTATCTCCTCAGTACAGTGTAGTCTATACTCTACAGATGCTGTGTATTATCTCCTCAGTACAGCTAGTAGTCTATACTCTACAGATACTGTGTAGTATCTCCGCAGTACAGTGTAGTCTATACTCTACAGATGCTGTGTATTATCTCCTTCAGTACAGTGTAGTCTATACTCTACAGATGCTGTGTAGTATCTCAGTACAGTGTAGTCTATACTCTACAGATGCTGTGTAGTATCTCCTCAGTACAGTGTAGTCTATACTCTACAGATGCTGTGTAGTATCTCCTAAGTACAGTGTAGTCTATACTCTACAGATGCTGTGTAGTATCTCTTCAGTACAGTGTAGTCTATACTCTTACAGATGCTGTGTAGTAATCTCAGTACAGTGTAGTCTATACTCTACAGATGCTGTGTAGTATCTCCTCAGTACAGTGTAGTCTATACTCTACAGATGCTGTGTAGTATCTCCTCAGTACAGTGTAGTCTATACTCTACAGATGCTGTGTAGTATCTCCTCAGTACAGTGTAGTCTATACTCTACAGATGCTGTGTAGGATCTCTTCAGTACAGTGTAGTCTATACTCTACAGATGCTGTGTAGGATCTCCTCAGTACAGTGTAGTCTATACTCTACAGATGCCTGTGTATTTTCTCCTCAGTACAGTGTAGTCTATACTCTACAGATGCTGTGTAGTATCTCCTCAGTACAGTGTAGTCTATACTCTACAGATGCTGTGTAGTATCTCCTCAGTACAGTGTAGTATCTCCTCAGTACAGTGTAGTCTATACAGATGCTGTGTATTATCGCCTCAATACTGTACAGTAACTTATCTATAGATACTGTGTATCGTCACTGTAGGGTAACTTTGCAATCACTTGTGTGTGATTCACATAATGAATCAGGTGTAAACCTGCATTGTGGGAATATGAGACCTGGGAAGAAAAGAAAAAAGCGTAAAAGGCACAACAACCTCTGTTACTGACGACTCTAATGAAGGGTAGTGAACCATTAAAAAGGAGAGTCTGACAGCCAATGAAGTTGATTGCAGGTGCGGTCTGTGGACATTAACATACACAATTAACCTCACGTTTTTGATGGACAGCGTACATCACGTCCGGTCATACAAGCCTCCTCAGGCCAGGTCAAACAAGCCATTAGCTTTGATGCCGTTTTTAGACAAAAGTCGGCTCACATGCAAAGATTTGGAGCCCACAGGATAATCCTATGTTAGACTGTGCAGCACCAGAGATGAGACGAGGATTGTCCCAGGCTCTGGGCCTCTAGGCAGGGGGAAATAGGTTTCCCCTGACTCCGAAGCGCTCATAGAAGAAATATATAGATACAAGACGGGGGTGGCATTATATATAGCAAACAAAATGATTACACATTTTAGAGCAATTCTGGGCCCGGCGACCGTAATCACTTTGTCGATAGGCTTCCAGTGTGCAGGTGCGCAGATACAGATGGTTTTATGAAGATCCATTAAAATAATTTAGCTCATCGCCGGCCCAGGAGGGGCCCGCTGTGGAGGGACAGGGGGAGACGCGCTGGGCTGCCAACCGGCGCTGGCGACCCCCCCCCCAACCCTCCCCCGCTTCCCCTCCTCACCATCACACACCATCACGCACATGCACTCCCCCCCCCACCGAGCCAGCACATCGCCATGGGAACGGTGAGCTCAGATGGAACAGGCAGTGGAGGCACAGACAGACGGGCAGGCAGACACACACACAGTAGACACACACACACACACACACACTGCAAGCAGGAGAGGGTACAAAGGAGCTACTCGCTGCCACTCGGGTCAGATGGAGATGAGAGCCACATCATAGCAGGGCTGGGTTATGATGAGGCCCCTCACTCTAGCCCTTATGTAAGAGCTTGCAGGGGCCAAGTCCTTGACCACAGAGAGAGGGATGGGGACAGATTTCTGTGCCAGTTGACTCCTCTCTGACAGGGGGAAAATATCAAGAACCTGTGGGGCATGCAGACTTATTCAAAGGAGAAAATATATTAGATTTATAGTTTGTTGACTCTCTCTGCTAGACGGTAAAATGAGTTTTCGGTTGGAAAAGTGAGATGTTTGATCTGGGAGCACCTTGGGTTTGGGATGCCGTTGGTGTGGTTAGAGCAGATTCCAGTAGAGGGATTATCAGAAGCTAAATAATCAATGTTTCCTTAATAAAGAAGACTTGTGAGTGAAGACTGGGATTCTGTGACAGGCCTGTCTGGAGGTCTTATCTGTATCAGCTACAGAGACAGGCTAAGATTTTACCAGTAACAACTAACGTGGCCTCTGTCAGACTTTCTGCTCTGTTCACCTGCTCCTTGTCGTCCCTGAAACACGCACACACACACACACACCCCGCTTCACTTTGTCTCCCCACAAACACCTGCATACTTCTGCTTTGTCTCTCACATTTTGTATGCAGACTTGCACAAGAGAGAACACTGTCTAGCTAAGGTCAAGAGGTCAACACAGTGAGACCTGGCAACATACGAATATAGAGGTCAAGTCCAAGAGAGTAAATCACCAGTACGTGCCATCTTCTGGAAGTTACAACATATATATTCATTTAGCAGACGCTTTACCCAAAGCGACTTACAGTTGTACAGAGACATTCCCCCTGACGCAAGTAGGGTGAAGTCCCTTGCCCGAGGACAACATCATATAGTTACTGCCAGGAATCGAACGCACAACCTTCCCGATCACGAGGCCAAAAACCATAACCTGCTGAGCATCAGACTTACATACACAACTTCTGCTTTGTCCTCACACATAAACCTGCATTCACCGGCCGTCATCCAAATCCACTGTTTCTCCAGACTAGCCTTAGCTGATAGCAGCACAGCTGAACTGCAGCACAGCTGAACAGCAGCACAGCTGAACAGCAGCACAGCTGAACAGCCACATAGCTGAACAGCCACATAGCTGAACAGCAGCACAGTTGAAAAGCCACACAGCTGAACAGCAGCACAGCTGAACAGCAGCACAGTTGAACAGCCACATAGCTGAACAGTCACATAGCTGAACAGCAGCACAGTTGAACAGCCACACAGCAACACAGCTGAACAGCGGCACAGCTGAACAGCAACACAGCTGAACAGCAGCACAGCTGAACAGCGGCACAGCTGAACAGCAACACAGCAACACAGCAACACGGCAGCACAGCTGAACAGCAGCACAGCTGAACAGCAGCACAGCAACACAGCTGAACAGCCACATAACTGAACAGCAGCACAGCTGAACAGCCACACAGCTAAACAGCAGCACAGCTGAACTGCAGCACAGCTGAACAACAGCACAGCTGAAAAGCAACACAACTGAACAGCAGCACAGCTGAACTCCAGTAATGAATCCCATCCTGATGCTCTCTATCCAAGAGGCTGGCTGTGTCCAGAAGGGCCTCTCTGTTGGAGAGACCGCAGAGGGCTTCCTTCAGAGCATGGAGGGCAGAGTGCTGGTCACACACTGAGCAGAAAAGTGATACCGAGTGCCCCGAGTGCTTGATAACTTTGCACTTTTCCTCGTACAAGCCAAAAGAAAGCAAGTATCTGAAAGTGTTATTCGTTCCTTTCCAAATAGCTTACGCGTGATCTGAGGGGGAAAGCAAATCATTTCCCTTTTCTTTTCCCTGACCTTTTCAATTTCTGTTCCGTTTCCGTGGTCACCCAATCGAAATGAAACAAATGAACTGTTCGCGATAAACGTTCAAGTCGCTTCAATTAAAAATGGAATCCCTTCTGATGCCGTGGCTATTTGTTGACGTGCAGCAGAAAATGTGAGACCGCCTGTTTTCCCTGTGAGGCCACGCTGGTGTGTTTACTTCAGATTAGAGCCATGCTCATTACTCAACCGCGATGGAGGCTGGCTGCTGCTCGTGCCTCTACTCTGTAATGGATTGGACCTGTTCAGCTGACGAAACTAATATGAGCAACTCAATCTGACTAAGCACAATATCCATCTCTCTCTCCTCTCTCTCTCTCTCTCTCTCTTTCTGTCTCTCTTTCCTGTGTCTGAAGTTAGGACCGGGATGGGTTGTGGCGTCTCCACTTTGAGCCCCCAGCAATCTGTGGCCCGTCCCCCCCCCCCCGTCCCCCTCCGTCCCCCTCCGTCCCCCCCCCCGCCCCCCCCACAGACAAGCCGAGAGCCTTGAATTAAGTCAATCATTTAGTCGTAACAAATTAATTAAAGAATAATTAAATCATTAACACATTAAATATAGCAATTAGAAATCGTGTCGTACATGAGTGAATTTGAGTGAATTTGATGGGGGGGTGGTGGGAGGCAACAGAGGGTGCCAAAACACACTTCTTTTTTCTTCTTTTTTTAATATATTATATATTTTTCCATACCATTTCAAAGATTGTCCCTCGGCTAGCAGACAGAGCTGAACAGCAAATGGAAACCTGAAAATGCTCATTCAGATTATTCCCCATTAATTAGCCAGTGAGGAGGAGTAAAGCAGGGCTGTGCTGGGCAGAGCTGACTGCTGTTTGACTGTTTTATATGAAAGTGTAAAAGCTCAAGACTCTCCCAAACATGACACTGTTACAGCAGCAGACACTACATTTCCTGGTTGCCTAGCAAACAGCAGCCCTCCCTTGTGGAGGAGGAGAGGAGGAGCAGGGTCAAGGGATAAAGAAGCCCCCCTTGCCCAAACAGTCCTACACGCCACACACACACACACGACAAAAAAAATCGATGGCCCAGCTAGAGCACAACATAGTGTCATGGTGGAAA